>OY757935.1:33258544-33306852 GCA_963585895.1 Sepioteuthis lessoniana
CAACGTTGTGTTTTTAATCACAGAAGGCGAGAAGGTCGCTTGATGAAGTCATCAAAATAATTCTCCAACACGAACAACAAAAGTTAACGAGAGTTAAAAATGTAACAACTTTTTTGTTTATATCGTTTGTGGAATATAGTGGTTTTAACTTTCCCACTACTGTCTTAATCAAGCGACAGTCGAATTTGCAAAAGATTTGTGAGCCAAGTCTTTAGTATTCGGAGGCTGGCATAAGATCTCGGGGCCGTGAGGTTCAGCAAAGCGACGTGGATACCAACGGCTACTGTGAATTGACTGTTGTGATGTTAGAAATTCCAGCTTATATTGAATTTGGTGTTCAACCAGCTCGGAAGTTCACAAGGTATAAGGGCTCAGTTATCTTTTCATCCTCAATTTCGATTTCTATCCAAGTCTCACAATTCAAGTGTTTTTGCTTTTTTTACATAAGCAGTCTTTCCAAATTTAGAGAATAGTCCAATCTCTTTTTTATTGGTCAGAGGGCTAATTACACCCTCCCAACCCATTTTCATTTGAATCTCTCACCTATACCTGATATCGGCATGGTCTTAGAACCCCTTATTCTACCCCGAAAGACGAATATGAGAACTTCGTCAATGCCCACATAGAAGCGGCAACTGAATGCATACCAACCAAAGAAAAAACATAGAGTACATTAGCAGTTAAGAAAAAAAAACGTGACGACGTGAAAATCACATCCCAATGCAATAGGAGAAACCCAAATAACGGCAACGCTCAGAAACTTCTGAAGACAAAGCGAACTAAATAACGCATACCTAAAAGAACAAACAGAGAGCGCCACAAGAGACAAATTAAAAGCTGCTAGCCAAGAAGAATGAATACACCTGAGGAAACAACATTTCAAGAATCTGCTTGGAAAATCCCCCAAAGCTACGGATGAACCTATGACGAAAATCATTAGCAATCCTCTAGACATCAAACTAAGACAGTTTACGCAAGAACTCGACATAGTAGTAAGAAAAATTTAAAATAGAAAAGCTGCAGGTCTCGATAAAATACCCCCAGAAGTATGGAAAACAAAGAAATTTGATAACATACTGCTCCGATACTGCAACGCTGTAAAGAACCTGAACGTAATGGACAGATGGACAAAGGGCTGCATCCTCCCTTTCTCCAAGAAGGGTGATCTCGGAATTGCCAAGAACTACCGGGGTATAATCCTTACTTCCATAGCGGCCAATATTTACAATGCTCTACAACTCAACCACATAGAAACTGAAATTGAAAAAGGTTTTAGGAAGAACCAAAATGGCTTTCGAAGAAATCGACCCACAACATCACAAATTTTGAAAATCCGTCGAATATTGGAAGGTGTACGTGCAAAAAACCTCGAGGCGACACTATTATTTGTAGACTTCTCCTAAGCATTTGACTCCATACACAGGGGGAAGTTGGAGCAAATACTTCTGGACTACGGTCTCCCCCAAAGAAACCGTCGCAGCCATAATGATGCTATATAAAAACACGAAAGTAAAAGTTCGCTCACCGGATGGAGACACAGACTTCTTTGATATTGTCGCAGGTGTGTTACAAGGGGACACATTAGCCCCATACCTGTTTATTATCTGCCTAGACTACGTGCTTTGAACGTCGGAAGATTTAATGAAAGAAAATGGCTTTACGCTGACAAAGGTTTGAAGCAGAAAATACTCCGCATAAATGATTACAAACGCGGACCACGCTGATGACATAGCGCTTCAGGCAAATACACCTGCCTAGGCCCAATCCCTACTGCATAGTCTGGAACGGCCAGCAGGCGGCATAGGCCTCTATGTTATCGTAGACTAAACTGAGTTCATGTGCTTTAATCAAAGAGGCGACATCTCCACACTAAATGGTAGATCCCTGAAACTTGTGGGCAAGTTCACCTATCTCAGAAACAGTGTCTCATCTACCGAAAATGACATCAACACGCGACTAGCGAAGGCTTGGACAACTATCGATAGACTATCGTTCATATGGAAGTCATGCCTATCAGATAAAATTAAGCATAGTTTTTTCCAAGAAGTTGTCGTGTCAATACTACTGTATGAATGCACCACATGGACGCTGACAAAACGTATGGAGAGAAAGCTTGACGGCAATTGTACAAGAATGCTGCGAGCTGTATTGAACAATCTATGAGGCAGCATCCCACAAAGCAGAAGCTGTACGGACACCTACTACCCATCTCGAAAACTATCCTAATTAGACGACCAAGACATGTGGGACACTGCTGGAGAAGTAAGGGCAATCTCATAGGCGATGTACTCCTGTAGACCCCCTCACACGGACGAGCAAGGGTAGTGAGACCATCTAGAACCTATCTACAACAGCTCTGTACTGATACAGGATGTAACATGGAAGACCTACCGAGAGCGATGGACGATATGGACGAGTGGTAGGAGTGGCTCAGGGAAATCCGTGCTAGCAGCACGCCATGATGATGACGATGATTCCTCACAGTCATTTTCTCTATGTTAAACTTAGCTCTCATTCTCTTGGGCTGATGTAACTATCTTTCATGACGAATCTGATTTTCAGAATGTGTTAGGGAAGACGATGTCCTGAAAATATCAAGCAACTAATTTTTTCTTCTCAGACTGTCTACCCTGGACATTTTCTTACGTAAATAACCCTGTTCCTCTCAGATCATTTATGAGACAATCTTAATGGCTCTTTTTGCCTACTCAGTCATTTTATTTTTTCCTTTTTCAAATATTTTCTTTGTCCAGCACCTTAACCTTTCAAAAGAGGGTAATCTAACCCCTTTCCACTTGCTCTACTTACTTTCAATTCCTCTGTCAGTCTCCTCCAGTCTCCAGTGTCACATAAATAACTGATGAAATCTAATTTAAATAAGGAATCATGTGGCTTTTTAGCGTTAATTTGAGTAAATAAGGTGATAAGTGTAAAAAAAACAGGTCTTTGTGTGATACAGCGACTTTATGAAGAGGCAATAACTCTTTTATCTATAAAAATACATCTTTCTCTTCTTCATTACTCGAAAGGTCCGAAATTGACTGTAAATATGAGTAAGAGACAGATATGAAGGACTCAGACATAGACTGAGAGAGGACTGCAACATTGACCCATTTTTAACCACGTTGTGATCCTATATTCAGGGCCTTACGTCTGTGCGTCTTTGACGGGAGCTTCTCAACCGAGGGCCGCCCCCACCTCTGGGCACTTGCCGGCCACTCTTCGAATCCGACTCCCTTCTGACTGCGACTCCTTTTCTGTCTGTGGGTATCTGTGTATATATAATTTTATGACGCCAACCATTCCTTCCGATTCCTCGTGGCTGTCAACCCACGTGAACTGCTTCCGCTGTTTTCTTGTTTACATAGCTGAAACATCCTGTTTAGCAATCCCTAATGACGGGTTTGTCAAAGGTCAATATGAAATAGTATCCTAATTAGAAATAGTGCTAGATTTAACAATCTTTCTGTGGTATTTATTATGCTAATCAACTAATATTTGGAATGTTTAAAGTTAAAATTGTGATTAGTTTCTAAATTGTTTTAAATACTTACGTCTCTGTTGTGTTCATGTATACACTTTTTAGTTGATCATGAAGTTTCTCCCATATATTTTCTATTACATACTAAACATTGGATAGCGTATATGTCCGCATTAGATTTGATATGATTATTGTTATTCTTATCGTCGATTATATTCTTAATTGTTTATGAAGAGTTTGTTATTGTTTTAATTCCAAGGTTAAGTTTTTTTCTTCGATGGTATTTGTGGTTGAAGTATTGGATAAAATACTATATATGTGTCATTGATTATAATTGAAAAAACTGTTATTGGAAATTTGGGGAAAACTTTTACGTTGGCGACTTTTAAAAGCTTTTATTTTAGCAGGTTGAATAAAAGATTTAGAATATTGAAATTGTGCAAAGTAATTTTCTATATAGTCAACTTCATCATTTAAAAGTTTGGAGATGCAAAGTCAAAGAGCTCTAAGTTTTTTTATTTATTTTGGTATTATGATATGTGTAAAAATTGATATGGTCACTTTTATTAATGTATTTATGATTGATTTTAAATTCTTATCTGTTGTAATTGTTTATTAGTAATATATCTTTTAAAAAAGGGTAAGGTGTTATTAGTTTCAAATTCGTAAGTAAAATCTTAGTTAGGTTCAATTTTGTTTAATTGAAAGTGAAACACAAACAGCCTCGTCCAGGATTTAAACTTCGGTCACTGATATTATATCCTCCAATGAAAACTATAACCCTAAAATGTTTCCTGTGTGTGTGTGTGTGTGTGTGTGTGTGTGTGTGTGTGTGTGTGTGTGTGTGTGTGTGACAGAGACAGAGATAGAGAGAAAGAGAGAGAATGGGAATAAAGTGAGTATGTAACAAAAATAAAAGATAGTTTACATATTTGGTTGGATCAGCCATATGGTGCAAGATATCTGGACCCTTGAAGATGATGTTCAAAGGTAGATAAAAAAAAATTCTGTCTTCCTCCTAAAGCATGCCGAGTGAAAGAGATCGATCTTTACACCTTTTTCCTTGTTACATTGGCAACTACTTATCACATTGGCAACTACTCCTACTATTTCTTTAAATCAAAAATTTCATTTTCTTCTAAACCAAAGATACCAGTACTGTATTAATTCTAGTAAAACACAATACAATCAAAACTAATATTATTTGGTTATATATATTGCTAAACACTATAACGCTAAACACTAAAACTCTGTAACCAGAAAAAAATTGCCACACCTATGTTACAGGAAATAAAATTGCATGACAATATGTAAGGGTTTACTTATTTTTGGACGGTTTCATATTCATATTTTTGGTTAAAGACTTTCTGTGTGGTAGAATTTGGTAATAAGTAATACCTGATAATATACGTTTTAACTGTATGTTCCTGGAAATCTTTGGTTTAGAAGAAAATGAACTTTTTATGAAAAAAATGATAGTGGTATACTTATTTCTGTGTAATGTAGTATGTCACCTCATAGCGACAGTTCGGAAAAATCATACAGGAGAAAAAGGCAGATAATCCAATACAAGTATAATCCTGTCAATCAGTAGTAATTTCTTCTGTTTTCTTTCTGTCTGATCTGCTGCGGTTTCTCGCTCTTTATCATTTTATCTACAAAATGTGTTTGCGTGTTCTAATTTCTTTATTCTACTTTTATCTTTCTTAGAAATGCAGATAAGCGAAATATTCGATCGGTTAAGACAAACTTTCTGATTCTCGTAATTCCTTATCTACGTTATTTTGTGAAAGGATGCCTTAAGAAAAAAAAAACAACTCAAAATCAAAATCCGTTTTGTCCAGTCCCACTGCCAGTCAACTGATTTATTTCGACAAATTAAGAAATAAAATTCTTTTAGATACAGTATCGCTCATAAATAAGTACACCCCAAACAATATTTTTTATAAAAGGCTAATATTTTTCGAAACCAAAGATATCTGCATTTTTTTTTAAATTCTGATCGGACATTATATAATGAAAACAGATATTATATAGTACCAAACGTTACAGAGTTGAATTTCTGTCAACAAAATAATTAATATGAAGTAATCCAACAATAAGTACACCCTTTATATATGTTCATACAATTTTATTTTTGAGCAAAGCATAATATCTAATAGATCCATTTAAATTTTATAATCTTCCAATGGGAATACTAAAGTTCTCGTATTTTAGGTTTAAGGGAAAATTATTGTTCAATATAAAAAAATAAGATTTTGCTTTATATATATATATATATATATATATAAGGTGATATATGACACTGACATCTTAGTTTATTTGATACATGTACCCAAGTTACATGAAAATATCTTGAAACACTATAGATTAGATCTATTCAAAGAAATCGCCATTGGCCTCAACCACAGCCTCCAGACGACTTCAGAATCATCTGTCAGCCTTTCCAACAGTCTCCTTGATTAAATTGCTAAATGCTGCTATCCTTACCTTCATTTCATCTTTGGTGTTGCACGTTTTGTTGGTCTCTCCCTCAATCGAACCGCTCACATAATAATCAAGAGGATTGCAAACTGGGGAGTTGGGCAGGCAGATGTTAGGTAGAGGTTTTTCCCCAGTCAACACCGTGTTCTCCTACTTGTATGGCATAGCACAGAGTCCAGACATAGGGTTCTACAGCAGCACCCTCTCGATCTAAAGCAGTACTGCTTCTTCCAGGCACTTGATGTAGGTCTCTGTGATGAGTCTGAGGCCATGGGGGAAGATGAATGAAGGTAAAACGTCACCATCACTAGTGACCAGCCCCCAAACAGCATGATGTGGACTGGGTTTTTGATTTTCATCAATATCAATACATCTTGTGGGAACAAAGTAAGCCAATGGTTGTTCTGAGAGCACACCATCTGATCCTGGCAGAAATTTTTCTCATCTAAGAAAAACCAAATATGTTCGGAGATGCTTGAGTTTCGTGAAAAGCTTTGCAGGGCAGTCTTTCCTCTCATCCTTTTATGCTTGTGATAAAAATTAGCCCTTTCTCATCTTCTATGAGAAATACTAAATATGTTCCTGAACTATTTGCCAAATAAAAACCTCAGATACTCTGATATACCAGGCAGTGTACCTCCTGACTGACTTGCTGGGATTGCTGTCAATATATATTATAAATATATATAATAATTATATTGCACACATATAACCACAAAGTGATTTAGTGACGACCAACACTCTTATAATATATATATATATATATATACTCAGTTATAATCAATGTGTTTTATCTAATAATCTATGGGAGTTGTTTTATGTTCAGTACATTTATTCAATTTTGAATACGTGTATTAAACATGAAACAGCTGTCATGTTTGTAAAACAAAGCTCATAGTTTACAATTGATAATGAATTATAATTTTGATATTGCTCTATATAAATTTTGAGCATTCTGCATAAAATGATAAACAAAAATTAAGAAAAAGTATATATATATATATATATATATATATAAGCGGAACAGATGATATATTTAGCCCAGTCGGTTGGGACTGTGTCTCTGCAGATGGGTAAGATCCCCTCCTAACTAGTGTTCTAGATATGACATTAAACAATCTGATGGTGAGGCTCCAGTAATGCTAGAGCTTTGGGGAATGCGGAGTACCCATCGTTCCCTGATCCACTCTGGTCCGGAATGTTAGCACCTGAAAGTGTCCTATCTATGGGACAAATAGAACTGTTTGACATTTAAACTGTGTGCAAACAAATGGCTCATGCTAAATTGAATTGTTAGAAAAAGGACTGTTTGATCATTCAACTGAGTGTTAACAAATGAGTGATATTTGAGTTATTAGTGATTCATAGCAATGCTTGGAACTATTCAACTGTGCTCAAAAGAATGTGTTTACGTATCATATATATCTAATATATATGTATAGAGAGGATTTAGCATTAAACAAATTAAAATGGTTGATATGCCATAAAACCAAATTAAACCATACCAAACCAAATAGATATATTGTCGGTATTTAGATATTTATGAATAAGTACTGACCACACACTCACTCGATATGATGAAAAATTAGACCTGGTAAAGAGCGGATGAACCCTCTTGTTGGTCGACAACTAACATACTCACTGTGTGATGTATACTAAAAGTTTCATAAATCATCTAGTAGAAAAACACTAATATAAAACTGAGAATGATGAACTCCTAGGTTTTGCTAAACTATCTGTCAGGAAGGATAACACTCTAATATAAAGCTTTTGGGGTGTATACATGCCATTGAAGTACGATGTTCGCATGTTATAAAATGATATATAGATTATATTTTGTATAGCAGTTACTACGTGGGATTGGCTCAGTTTACAGTCTCTCCTCACGATAAAAAGTTTTAGGCACAGGTATTGCTCAGTATCATAGGAATGTTACAAGGTAATCTCATATGCATCATGTATATATGTATGTATTTACCAAACTCATCAGACACAGGCAGGATACGACACAAGGTCAATTTCTAAGTGGAATACCGCTGGTTTGAATTCATACCTCTCCTTCTACTTGGCGGGGTAGCTTAACAAGACTAGAGAACCTAGTTTACCTTACTATTTACCCATAGCTAGTGAAAAGAATAGATGGATTCATGCCCTTCTCGAGGGCATTAACGAGAAATGAATCGCAATCTGCTTTATTCAGGATTTGAACCCGGATCACCGATTCCATTTCCCACAACGATGACTGTTACGCTTAGCGCACCTCCTCATGAATCTATGTATATATGTACGTATGTATGTGTGTATACTTTTGATCAATCCTGGATTCAAAATGAGAAACTTTTTTTAAATGCCCCAAAAGATCTTGAATTTGAACTTTATGCTCAGACAGCTGCTTGCCAAGAACCTGCAACATCTACATATGGACCTGCCAAAGTTGAACTGAAGTAAAAAGTTATTCACTTACGAAAGGAGAACGCAGGTGGATTATCAAATAGCTACCAATTGCAACAACACCTGTTACACACGTAGAAAAGAATGCAAGTCAGCGGTAGGATTTTAAAAGACACATTAAAATACACAGAATTTGTGTAACAACAGTTTCCCATAAGCCTAAATCTCTTGTGTACCAGAGACTTAAAAAGTTTTTTCCAGCTTAAAAAGCCACATCCGTTCATGGCATGGTTAATCTTTCTTTCACACAATTTTATCATTCGATGACCAAACTCAAATCTAAGCTGGCAACTATCATGCATGTATGTAAGTATGTATATACCCAATCTCTCCTTCACAAACAAGATGTGACACAATGTCAATTTTAAGTGAAGGAAAGCTAGTTTATTATCAGAGTTTATTTCTCCTAGACTGGTTGCCTATCCAAGGCTAAATAACCATATGTGCTCCACTACTTACCCATGACTGGGAGGGAGGAGAACAGATGGAGTCACGTCTTTTCCAAGAGCACTAGCGCGAAGTGAAACGTAAACAGCCTCGTTAAGGATTTAAAGACGAGTTGCTGATTCCATTTCCAAAGATGTTTTTCATTACGCTGTGTGTATATATGTATGTGTGTGAAATCAAAATTTTAAAATGGAAAGACGTTGATTTTCAAATCTCTTAAAGAGAGCAGGCATTCTTTAAACGGAATCAACGAAATAAATTTTGCTCTCTAAAATACAATCAGAAAGGAAGACCTTGAAAACTTCTTTTTGCATAAATGTCGAACCTGAAGATTATTGGAAATGCCATAACTTCAAACTTAATTCAAACTCAGGAGATGTACCGAAATCTACCTCTTCACCATCCCTAGCAATAGGTTATATTACAAGGTACACAGGGCAATCTGGCAGTGGTAGAATGACCTGTCTAGGAAAAGGAAAAACTCTGAATTCAAAACATAACGGATCAAAAAGAGTGAGCCCTGATGACAAATATTGCTATTCTATGGGTAACCGTAACTCTGGAGCTATATGTCAGCAGAACGATAATATTGCAAAAGAGTATTTTGGTCTTGCGGGGGAACACGGTGATGACAACGGGATAGCACAGTCGCTCAGATTAGTAAAGTACCTTAGTGAGAGGGTTATCTTGCTTCGGCTTGTCAGTGGAGTATAATCACAATCACTTAATGGGTGGTATTCGAGTTGTACAAACGCTTGCCATTTTAACCTCCTGATGTACTGATGTTTCTTTTTTTTCTCTTTTTATGTGAATCAAGAGATGTCAATATTCTTCGAAAATGGAGTAATTATCATCATGTATGTTTTCTCTTGTATCTGTGATATAAATAAGACGACATATTTCAAACGGATGAGTTAAGTTTTTACTATAATTATTAGAAGGTTTAAACATGCAAATCGTTGAATAAATTTTTAAATCATAGGTGCGATCTCAGGAAATACAATTCTGAAAATTCATTATAACCATATTTACTAACCCCTCCGCTCGGGCAGGATATGACACAAGGTCAATTTTTAAGTGGAGTTTAACAGGTTTGAATTCAGAGTTTTCCTTCTCCTAGACTAGTTGCCTCGCCAAGAGCTGAAGAACCTAGTCTGCCCAACTATTTACCCATAGCTGGAGGGAGAGTAATTGGATTCATACCTTTCCCAAGGGTATTAGTGCTATGTGAAATGCAATCAGTCTCGTCCAGGATTTGAACTCGTGTCGCCGTGTCTATTTCCTACGACGATAACCATTACACCACGGGCACTTCCAACATAATTCATTATAACACAAGTGTAGTATACTAAGTGATAACTGAAAACAGTATAACAATACAATATAGTTTTCATGGTCAGCTAAGCTAACTTAAGTACTAATCTACAACGTCTTAACCTGTATTTACTTTTGCAACTGGTTTGTTCGAGGGATATAATTTGATAATTAATTCTTAAATTGAAATTTCATTTGATTTCAGCAAGCAAAAATAGTTATACACATTCAAGTGACATTTCATTCAAAAATATTTATTTAAGGAGTCTTCAAAAAATATCGAGACTGAAGCTGTATTTACCAAAGGTTAGTTTTCTTCAAAATAGTCCCCTTACCATTCACCACACTTATTCCAGAGAGTTTCTCATTGGTAAAAAAAACTCTGGAAGGCTTGTTAAAACAAAGTGTTAAGCTGGACAATCGTATTACTTTTTATGTCCTTATTACCCTTGAAATGAATTTTCAGAATCCTGTTTTGTCAAAATCTGCTGCTCAAAAAGTATCGAGAATTGGCGCTGATTCGGCTAAACATCTAGACAAAAGGTTAGATGTCTACATATAATTTTATTGTATAAGTTAACTTGGCTGTACACATGTCTTCATTTAGATTTAAATTTTTTTTAATTCAAAGATCCAGTCTCGATACTTTTTTATCCCGCCTCACATCTCTCTCTCTCTCTCTCTCTCTCTCTCTCTCTCTCTCTCTCTCTCTCTCTTGGTGTAGGCGTTGTGTGTTGAGGTTTGTGTGTGTGCTTGTGTGCTTGGTTTGGTTTGGTTTGGTTTGGATTGCTTTAGTTTATGGCACATCAACCTTACTGGGTCATTAAATGCCAACAGAAGTAAAAAATATAATCATTCTTTGCATTCTTTAGTAGAAGGATCTGGTTTTGTTACCATTCCTTGTAAAAGAATAGTTCTTAAAAAAACATTTAGATTATGTACATTTTTGGTGCAGTCCTACTTCCTTCAGGAATCAAAAAATGTCATTTGGATTGTTCGCTCAAAAAGGTCTTACAGGTTACCCACCTGGTAATGTCTTGAACGGATTTCAATACATTTCGCCAATATATGTTCTACTGTAAATGGCGAATGACAGCCAACACTGACTAGAAGATCTTCTTCAACCAGATATGAATATGAAACGTATGTGTGGCCTATGTCTAGCCGAGCATAATGTATTTGCCCCATTCTTACTCTTCAATAAGTTTAGTAGTTCTCTTTGATCGTCGGTATGATTTGTTTCAGTTAATTGTTCGAGCAGGTATTCCAAAGAGTTTGCCATTTATTAGTTCTGAACCAATTAATTGTTGGTTTCAAATTAATGTATGGAATTTGGTGTTTGTTTTTATACTGTGTAGCGATTTTTTGGCAGATTTATCCTCTTTTCTGTTTCCTCGAATGCCAACGTAGCTCGGTATCCAACAGAAGATAATTGATTTCGCGTTACTGACGTTATGGATCCTGTTTCAAAGTTGAATCATTAGTAGATTGCTCATATTTTTATTTTTTCAGTGCCTCAGAGGAAGATTTTGAGTCTGTACAGACCATGAACTTGTTTAACCTGCTGTTTTTGATGATGTCCAATGCCAAATCAATGGCTATTAACTCAGCAGTGTAAATATTAATGTAGTCCTTGACAGTCTCTTCATGTATTCTCAAATGTCATAGGTGGCAGCACTTCCTACTGCATGTTTATCCTTAGATCTATCTTTGTATGTGTATTTGTAGTCGGAATGGAGGTCTTTTATGTTTTGAAATTCTTCATGAGATGCAATTAGGTTTGTTCTGTTCTTTGAACATTTTGTCAAATCAAGTATAAAATCTGGTTGTTTCAATTGCGAGGGTGGAAGTTTGGAGATGACTGATTGGTACATGTGACTTGAGTTTATTTCCATTTCACTGGTGAGCTTCCCGATAAAGATAATAAATGGTTTAATGGTGTTGAACTTTTCTTCAAAAAAGGTTTTGTAATGTGTTTTAAATACACTGTCATAGGTAGGGTTTGATGGACGCGATGATAACTTTGTATCGTACTGGAGAGCTAACTTTTGTCTTCTCAGTGATAGAGGTGATTCATTTGCTTCAATATAGACTCTCCCCTGGAGACTTATCGATGGTCCCAGTGTGAGTTTCAGTCCTTGGTGAATAATTGTTTTTAATTTTTTAAAGTATGAAGGTTTTGCAGCCCCACAGATGATACCACCATAGTCAAGTTTTGTTCTCACTGTTGTTTAGTAAAGTTTAAGTAGTGATTTCTTATCAACTCCCCGGTCAGTGTGGGCAATTACTCTGAGTTGGTTGATTGCCTTGTTACATTTTTGTCTTAAGTAGTTTATACGAAAAAAGAAGGACAATTTTTTATCAAATTTAATGCCAAGAAATTATATATTAATCTGTTATTGGTATTTCCTTTTAATTCAACTTTAAACACGGATTATTATGGATTCTGATGAGGTTGCAGAAAGGCATCCATTCCGCCTTAGTTTTAAGAAGATTTGAAATCATTTTCTTAAGTTCGTTTGCTGATTGCAGTTAGGTGTTATTTTTTAATGAATGCTTTTCCTATGAAGAATTCTAGTTTGATCAAGAGGTCGATAAAACTTTTCTCTTGAAACCTATTTATAATTTTGACATTAAGTTGTTCGACTCAAGGTACCATGATAACCTGCCTTTAACCACCCTTTCTAGTACTTTGCAGATACAACTCTTTAAGGATATTAGGACTCTATATTTAAATATAGAGTCCCATGGGAAACGTTAGCGGTGAGAGAAAAACGTGCACTAGTGAAAACAGCCTCCAAAAACTATCGAAAAAAAACAACAAACACAAATGCCCGAAAACTAAAAACGGCACAATATCAATTAGCAGGCATATATATAAAGGAACAGACAGAATACATCCAAAATCAGATAGATAAGATTAGAGACTCGGTGGAAGATAGACAATCTAGGATAGCCTGGCAAACAATAAACGAAGTGAGTAGAAGAAAGAGCACAGCCAAAGCAAAACTGAAAGCTGCAAACCAACAGGAAAGAATAAAACTGTGGAAACAACACTTCGAAAACCTACTAGGAAACCCACCGAAAGTAACACATGAACCAATCACCAGAATAATTAGTAAGCAATTGGACATTAAACTAGGACCGTTCACACAAGAAGAACTCGACTCGGTTCTCAGAAAAATTAAAAATAGGAAAGGTGCAGGGCTGGACGAGATTCCCCCAGAAGTATGGAAGACCAGACAATTCGACGACATACTGCTCCGACACTGCAACGCAGTATATAATCAAAATCCCATAGATAGATGGATGAAGGGATGCATCCTCTCCTTCCCTAAAACGGGTGACCACGGATTAGCCAGGAACTACCGAGGCATAACACTTACATCCATAGCTGCCAAAATCTACAATGCCCTACTACGAAACCGCATAGAACCCAAAATCGACAACATCACGAGGAAAAACCAAAATGGCTTCCGAAGAAATAGATCCACGACCTCACAAATATTAACCATCCGCAGAATCCTTGAAGGTGTACGGGCAAAAAACCTACAAGCGACATTACTATTTGTCGACTTTACCAAGGGCTTCGATTCCATTCACAGAGGAAAGATGGAACAAATCCTACTAGCATACGGCCTACCTAAAGAAACCGTAGCAGCAATAACGATTCTCTATAGAAACACCAAAGTAAAAGTACGATCACCAGATGGAGACACAGAATACTTCGACATTGTAGCAAGAGTACTACAAGGGGACACGCTAGCTCCATACCTCTTTATCATTTGTCTAGACTACGTATTTAGAACATCGATTGACAAAATCAGAGAGAACGGCTCCGAGCTGACAAAGAAAAGAAGTAGAAGGTACCCCGCAAAAACAATTACCGACGCCGACAAAGCCGATGACATAGCGATACTGGCAAATACACCCGACCAAGCCGAAACACTACTGCATAGTTTGGAACGAGCAGTCGCAGGCATAGGCCTCTATGTCAATGCACACAAAACGGAATATATGTGCTATAATCAAACGGGTGACATCTCCACTCTAGACGGAACCCCTCTTAAACTAGTAGACAAATTCACTTACCTAGGAAGCAGCGTCGAATCAACCGAAAAGGACATCGACACGAGGTTAACGAAGGCATGGACAGCTATCAATAGGCTATCGATTATATGGAAATCAGACCTAACCGATAAAATGAAACTCAGATTCTTCCAAGCAGCGGTCGCATCGATACTGCTATATGGCTGCACTACATGGACTCTAACAAAACGGCTGGAGAAAAAGCTAGACGGCAATTACACAAGAATGCTGCGAGCAATCTTGAACAAGTCCTGGCGGCAACACCCCACAAGACACCAACTGTACGGCCACCTGCCTCCTATCACGGAAACTATTCAAGTTAGACGAACTAGACATGCAGGACACTGCTGGAGAAGCAGGGACGAACTCATAAGTGATGTACTACTATGGACCCCCACATATGGCCGAGCAAAAGCAGGACGACCAGCACGAACATACATTCAGCAACTATGTGAGGATACGGGATGTGGTCCAGAAGACCTGCCAGAGGCGATGAACGATAGGGAAAAGTAGCGAGAGAGGGTCAGGGATATCCGTGTTACCAGCACGACATGATGATGATGAAGGATATTAGTCTATGATTTGATGAATTTGACTGATCAGTTTTGGGTATATGGGTGTTTGTTTAATCATTGGAGTTTGTTTAATCATTGGAGTTTGGATATAGGTATTATTATGGTTTATTTCCAAAGGTTTGTAACTTTTCCACTGAACCATATTTTGTTATAGAGCTCAAGAAGTTACTCAGAAGATATTTAAGGTCGTTGCTTCAAGAATTTATCAGTAACATTGTCGGTAACAACTGCTGTATTGTGTGTTTTCGTAGACATTTCGTTGTGTTTTACTCCTGCGAAGGGTTGATATTAGCTTTCTGTTTTTTTTTAAGTTGAGTTTTTTCTTTTCTTCAGTTTTTTCGAAGCATAATTCTGTGAGAAATCAACTGCAAAGATGTTAGCGAAATCATTTCTATTTGTGATTTTTTATCAGCTGTTTTATTGGAATGTTATTCTTGCCAGCTAACTTTTTCATTATGTTCATGTTGAACTTTGTGTTTGAGTTTATTTCTTAAATGTAGTTCTTTTTTCATTCCTTGATGGTTCGTTGACTCTTAGATCTGCTATTTTTAATTAAGTTTAGGTTTTCTTTGGAGGGATTTATCTTAAATTTCCGTATAGCCTTAAAGCATTCCTTGTCAAATCAGGACTTATAGAATTTCGTAAAAATAGTTGACTTTGGTATGTTCTCCTCAGCTATCGATATGAGTGTTTTAGTAAAGTATATCAGGTGATCTTCATTATCAATATTCAATTCTGGTGTTAATTTTGAAAGATATTGTTTTTAAGAATTGAACCCTTTTGTAAATTCCACCGTAGTATTCAAGACCCTTATTTTTCAAAATAATTAAAAAATGGTCGCTACCACATGTATCGTCATGTACCCTTTATGGGTAATCAATGTATGTGGCTAGATCACATATAGTCAGATCTATTGATGAATGTGTTAACATTGCTGGATGCAAGTATGTGTTCGTTTTATTATTGTAGAGACAAAGGGTTTTTGTCAATAAGGTTTTTCTATAATCAGGCCTTTTTTATCCGTCTGTTTGCTTCCCCATGTTTCATTTTGGTAAGTGAAATCTATCAATAAAATGAAACGTTTGAGTTGTTTTATTAAATTGACTATTTGTTATTGGATGATGTTGTGATTTTGGTGGTATATAAATTGAACAAGTGGTTATTGTTTTGTGTAGTATTGCCCAAACTGTAATTACCTGCAAGTTTGTGTCCAGAGGGATTTGGCTTTGTGGAATTCTGTTTCAATTTCACATATCACTAATACCCTTGAGAAAAGTATGTATTCAACTAATCTTACTCCAGCTATGGGTAAATAGTAGAGCAGACTGTGCTCTTTAACTTTGGTATGGGTGCGAAGGGATTGGTAAATATATATATATATATATATATATATATATATATATATATATATATATATATATATATATATATATATATTACATTTTTATGTTTTATTTGCATCATTCAACATATTTTTGAGAATGCTGGGTGATTCTTATGGCAATTTATGCATCTCTTCTCCTTTTGGCATTCGTCTTCAGTATTAGATTAATTTTTTCTCCACACCTGCCGCACACTTTTGCCCACAGCATGTCCTTGAGGTGTCCAAATTCCTGGCATTTGATGCACTGTAAGGGAACTGGTACATAAAGTTCTACTTTTTCAATTCTGAAATCAATTTTCGTTTCTTTAGAAATTGAGGGTGAATTGAATGTGAGTATGTTGATGTTTGTCAGTATAATTTCACTGTTCCTTTTAATGCTGATTCTTTTGTGTTCAGTGACAACCTGATAATGCAATGCCATTTTGATCTCTTCTTCTATTGCCCTACTCAGTTCCTGGTTTATTTAAGTACTTTACAAATTATTATTTCTTAGAATATCCGGACTATTAACTTCATCTTTTTGTTATAATCACAACGTTTCCGTCGATATATCCTTCGGCCTTCTTCGGGTGTTGCATGTCGAACTCGGGAGTTCACACAGAATCTCAAACTGAATACTTTGTTTGAACCACTAAAGTAGGCTGTTCCAATTCTGTTAACCATAACCGGGTACAAGTGTTAAGTTATAGTAATTATTCCTAGTTAGAATTGAACCAACAAACTCCAGATGATTTCATTCAGAAGCACTTTCCAACCAAACGCCTTAACCCCTGCGCCATGTCGATTCAGTGAGGTTCCTTTTGATTTTTTAGTAAGCTATGAGTAGTGTTTGTTTTTCCGCTGGTCCTATACTCCACCACCTTCCACGGAATCTATCTTGTGTTGGGTATTTACAAAGGCCGAAGCCCATTCGTCTTGCGTGAGACGGAGATACACAACCATTATATTCGAGTTGAGAGTAGGATTTCGAGCTCCGCCAATTTCAGGTTCTCAGTAGATGATACTTAGTGCCGTACAATTTATCAGTAGTCAGAGGCTCATTCTCTCAATGCTATTAGTCTGCCACGAGAGAGACTGAAGAATATGGTCAATCAATCATATAGCTGCTAGAGCTTGATGTGATCTCCTACCAAGCCCAGTAAGGGACAAAGTGGGGTGTTGCAAGTTACTTGACCACTAGATTACCAGGTCAAGGTCTGTTCAGCCACCGAGGTCTCGTCCTCAAGAATTACAGGTCGTCATCCACGGCCATCTGGTGAACTTGTAGTGGGAGGTGCAGTCGATGTATTCAGTCTCAACCGATAGTGTGTGTGTGTGTGTGTGTGTGTGTGTGTGTGTGTGTGTGTGTGTGTGTGTGTGTGTGTGTGTGTGTGTGTGTGTGTGTGTGTGTTGTTTTTATTTTCTGTTTGATACGAAAATTACCAGCAAATGGAAAAATCACAGAATCTTTTAAATTTAAAATGTTATTATTCCAAGTTTGATTTTATGTATTTTTCGATATCTTGAACTAGTTGTATCAGTTAAACCGACAAAGAGTTGCGCATGTAATGAAACAAGTGATAGCCTAAAAGTGACAGGTCAAGATGATAGTGTGGCTCCTCACCCCAAAATCGTTTACACCATCACAATTGCTTCTTGAGGACGGGTGTTGTCATTCAGCAAAGCAGGAGACAGTTTCCTTGTCTAGACAATACTTCACACCTCAGCTCCATAATCATTTGCCCTGTTGCACAAACAGCTTGAGGACGGGCGTTGTTATTCAGCAAAATTACTACTCAGTTTCCTTGGAGAAAAAGACCATCTGTTCTCTTCAGATGCATAATTCAAACAGCTAATATATATATATATGTGTGTGTGTGTGTGTGTGTGTGTGTGTGTGTGTGTGTGTGTGTGTGTGTGTGCCCATTTCTGTTCATGTCTATATATTTAACGTAGCCTTTTCATATCTATCCATCTATATATACATGTGTGTGTGTGTGTGTGTGTGTGATATTAAAATAACTACAAACAAGTCACTCCTCTAAACAATAAGCTGAGAGGCACAACCTGTTTTAAAAAGGCTTGCTCTATGCCAAAAATGGCAGACCGATGTTACATAGAGACCCAAAGCTATATTCCGACGACTCTGAGTTTTTTGCAAGGTATATATATATATATATAGTCCAAGATAATTCTTTACTAGTGATACTATGTAATACATTACAACTTTTCACATACATCTTGACAAGGAGATAGGCATAGTTAAATAACTCTTTCACTTCCATGAAAGGTGACATAAAAGGGAATTACTTGTAAAATTACTTAAAAATTAAAAATTATGGATAAGAAGATCATATATATATATATATATATATATATATATACATATAAACTATATATATATATATATATATATATATATATATATAGTGTTTTATATACATATATTTATTTCATATCTATATGGTTCTATATATATCCACCAGGAACCAGTTATAATATTCAGACTACAGGGAAAAACTCTGAAATATTCGCAAAATCGGGCAATACGTTTTGTGTTAATCAAATTCTAATTCCATGGATTTATACTTTCCAGAATCATTTTCAGTGTCTTTGTTTGAAAACTGACAAAACTAAAATTAACACACACACACACACACTAGCGCATGCACATAAGAAAACGTAAAAGTAGTTTAAAAATGTACGATGTCGATCTAAAAAGTAATGAAAGTGAAAATCAGGGAATCAATATTGATTTTGAACACGTGTAGAAACATTCTGTTCATGTTTGCCTCTCAGAATTTACATTCAGCTGTGTAATCTTTTATTTTTACAATGTGCTTGGTTGAGTGTGTCACGAAATCAAGCATGTCACGAAAATGGAGTACATGATAAAATTCTGTGTAAAACTAGAGGACAATGCAAGAAAAATATTTAAAAAGTTAACACAGATTTATGAAAATCATATTCTACCTCGGGTAAAGGTTTGGTTTTTTTATGTAGCACTTTTGGATATCCGAGAGACTGTTCAGAGTTGCCAACCTGAAAAAAAAAAAAATATTCAGTCACATTTTTCTTTTAGACACAAAAAACTTTATGCCCTGTCCGCGTGATTTAGAATACGTCGACTGTATACCCAGTATACCATCATCCCCAAAAAGTAGGTATCCTAGGCATGACAATAAACTACATCTGATGTTGAAGTTTTGAAGATCTGGGAAGTGTGAAGTGCTCCTTTATTGCAATAACGACCAGGTCTACATTACCCAGAGTGATATATATTTGTCGCTGCCTCCCACCAGACACGACTTGACACAAGGTCAAAAGCCCGAAGTCCCATTAAAGTGGGGATAAGGGGGAGGGGAAGGTTGGGAACGAGCCGAGACCCGAACCCTGCTGGTCTGTGCTGCTCATCGACCCACTAAGTGCAATGTGGGTCTAATGAGGCAAGCAGTTTCTCGAATCCAAATTTGGATCCGGGCACGTATGCCCGGTTATGGCTTGAACTAGACAGCAAGGTCTAGTACCATACACAGGGGACAGAGGTGCAGCTCGCTCACCCGAAGGTGGCCCAGCCGAACTGGGGGCCTTTCGGCCTCGAATTTGCCATTGATTTCGATCACCCATCCGGCACGAATGCCAGACGGCCCAGCCAAAAGGCCAGAGTGATAGTACATGTTAGGCTCCCATATATTAGTCAAATTGATCAGTTAAAATTATTCGCATTCGATAGGACCATGTTCACAAAAACCTCCAAAGAAAAAACAATAAACAAAATATAAATATGAATGAGCCATGAACACGATTCTTTAACCCCTTGGCATAGAATAACCCTAAACATGTTAACATGCGTTAAAATCAATCAACAAAAATCTCTCTCGTTACTCTTTATACACACCTTCTATGAAGTAGTTTATGGTTTAAAAGAATATTCCTGTGGTACAACAACCTCCTTACTCCTTAGGTGACTATTTTCTGTTCCCAAAAGTCAAAACTCAGATCTATAGTCACCATTTAGGAACTGTAAAGAACATACAACAGGCCGTGATCAACTATATGAAGGCAGTGTCAGTTGAAGACTTCCAACAATGTTTTCGTCTGTGTATGGCTTCCTAGGCAAATAATTTTGTGGAGAGATTTGTAATTAAGTTGATAACAAAATTTTTTAACAATCAATTACATTACATGACAGACCGACCTTGTATTCTTGATCGTAATCAATAATTGATTTTTAAAATCAAAGAGAGGCACGCGAATCAACTGACATTTCCATGTATATTTACATAAGATAGATAGATAGATAGATAGATATTAAAGGAATACGACATATAGGTAGATATGAACAGATATATGGAGAGAAAGAGAGAGAGAGAAAAAGTGAGAGAGATATAGAGAAAGATAGAATCGATATATTTATACGCTTGTACTTATCGTTTGTATATGTCACACGGAGTAAGAAAAATATTTATTTGGGAGGGAGTATTCAGATGATATTTGATACATATGCCTATTATTTAACAATGACAACGTCGACATCTATATATTACAAAGGTTAT
This sequence comes from Sepioteuthis lessoniana, assembly GCA_963585895.1. Classification (NCBI taxonomy): domain Eukaryota; kingdom Metazoa; phylum Mollusca; class Cephalopoda; order Myopsida; family Loliginidae; genus Sepioteuthis; species Sepioteuthis lessoniana. The sequence goes on from OY757935.1 coordinate 33,279,305, forward strand.
CATTATTTTTGTGTGTATGTGACCGTAACCTAGTAAAAATAGCACCTCAAGCTAAAGTCTTCTTGTGTATTAAAATACACTTAAAATGGTGTGGAAGAATTAAGGGATATCCTGTTCAGTTTGCATATCAAGGACAATTTCGTGGGGTCAGCATATCGTCCGAATTCTCGATATCAATGGAGATAACTAAGAAACGATAATTAGAATTTTTCCATCCTTCCTTAATAAAAAAGCATTGATATCATTATCGACAAAGTGTTTCATCAAGAACTCAAAGGGCTCACCAATCATCAAGTAAGAAAATAACCTTGTTACTGTTAAGAATTCTGTCCGTGAATAGTTACTGTCTCTTCTTAATTTAATGATTATGTGTGTGTAAGTAAGACAGAGAGAGAGAGAGAGAGAGAGAGAGAGAGAGGTGTGTGTGTGTGTGTGTGTGTGTGTGTGTGTGTGTGTGTGTGTGTGTGTGTGTGTGTGTGTGTGTGTGTGTGTGCTCTGGTGTCTGCGTTTGTTTATAAGTACGTAAGTGTTATAATTTATTGATATTTCCCCAAGGAGTTGTAACTGTAATTTCTCATGTGCTTAAAATCTCTCTCTCTCTCTCTCTCTCTCTCTCTCTCTCTCTCTCTCTCTTTATATATATATATATATATATATATATATTTATCAATCGACCAATCTATATATATATATATATATATAGTATTGTCTCTTTCTCTTCAAGCGTTCATTATTCATCAATGTTAGTAAGTGTTCGCCACTTATTTCTCTTGGGCTAGGTTGAAGGCATTCTCAAATATCTCCAGTGTTTAAATTATTAAATCCTGGTTTTGTTGTTTGGCAAATAACAGTCTACCATTGTCTTTCTGGAGGGAAATGCGATGAAGTCTTTTGCGCAATGCAGTGAAAGAATTTTCAAAACATCCATTGTGCGTCTCACCATTCTTTTGACTATACCCCGTGAATGATTTCAGTGAAAATTTCATACAGAATTTCCTTTAAAATAATGTCAGAAATAGCACGATAGTATAGACATACTTTTATTTTCATTGGTTAGAAGAGTTGAATAAAGAAATTTGAATTTTCTGGCGAGCAATGAAATCCTTTTATTATTATTCTAACCAGCTCCAATGTACATATTCACCTTTTCCAGATGGTGTTTCAGCGAGGAGATGTATAATGGGTGTTTCAGCGAGTAGATGTATAATGCTTTTAATTTCTGTTTTCAAGACAATTTGAAAACTGGCACAAGGTCTTCCGAACCAGCAGGTCGAAGTATAATGCTTTTAATTTCTATTTTCAAGACAACTGAAAAACCGGCATAAATGATTTAACTTTGAGCTTGAATAGATTAAGATTATTCACAAATAGTTTTTATTTTCACATGCATGACATTCTAAACAGACAACGCTCTTGCTTTGGTAGGGCCACTGATCTTGAAGAAAAAACTCTAAATTCGTAAGACAGTATGACATCGTCTTCAGGCTCATCCTAGAATCTCCTGCACTGACCATTATGCGACGTTGTATAGTACCTTATCTTTCCTATTGAAAACCTATGTGTCATAAAAGGGAAAACCTGCAGCATGAGTAACTGCCGGTCTTCGATACAACCTTGCTCAAGCGCAGATCCATAGTCTTTCGAGACCTAACGATGACAGAACATACCATAAAATCATATCCTAAAATTGCCTGTTGATCTTGGAAAGGTTTCTAACCGGTGATCTTTCTTCTTTTTTTTTCTACAAGAAAAGTTTCTAGCTGGTACATTTTTTCAACATAAAAACAGCCTTACTGTGTCATGTTGTCAGAGGCCAGAGTTTTGAAAATATGGTTTAAGATAGCAGAAATTTGTACCAAATTCATCTGCTGACAAGTGATATAATGTAAGCAAAGATGCTTATATTTAAATAAAAGTTATTTCACAATTCAATATTTGAATGCGTGATCACTATGTAAGATCAATGGCGTAATAAAAAGCTTTAAAATTTCAGTCAGAGACAAAGATAGAAAGAAAATGAAGCGTTCAAAATCACCAGCGTTGAATAAACGAACATCAAAGATATTAAACAAAATTTCGTCTCCCGAACGCAAAATATTGACTTCAAGCCGTCACCACAAGTAACCAGTTATTTGCATTCTAACATGCCATTTCAGGAAAGTCGATTTCAGGAAGATAAGAATTGGTATTCGGCTTGGGATAAATCAAACGTTGCACAGTTTGGACTTCGATTTCGATGTTTGAGAACGATTGACTTAGCTTGGGCGCTTGACAAAATAACTGAGAGAAATTATCAGGATTCGTTATCGTTTTATAAAGAGACATTTTTAATTGATTTGGTTTGTTTTATGGCAAGTCAATACCTGTTTGGTTATTTTGTGACAAAGTCAGTTTAATATGAACTCCAATAGTATAAAGTTCAAAAATTTATCTTCACAATCATTTTAAACAGGTAAATATTTCATGCTTAGTTGAAATATCAATGTTTTAAGAACCAATGTTGTAATATTGTTCAAATCACTATAGATATAATCTCAAACAGATCTTTTTGACCCATAGATGGAGCTCTAACAGATACTATCACGCCGAGTCTGAATGAACCTAGGGATAAGAGCAATGAAGCGTTGTTGGTTGGTTGTTAGATTGTTTGGTTGGTTGATTTTTCGACACGTCAACCCTTGTTGGGTTATTTTATGCCGATGTTAGTGTTTTACACAGGTCTCTTTACTTACAATACCTGTTGTTCTTGGGAGGGGTCACCGTCGCGAGGTGGTTAACATGCCGGACTGTGACATCATAATAAACGAGTCCAAACTCTAGTCATACCTTTAATTTCGGCCTGATTATTATGGGAAAAGTAAGAGTCCCCTTATCCCCCAATCTATGGATTAAATAGGACCCCTACTACTGCCCTTCTACAAAAATGGATTTGGCATTAAATAACCTTACAAGTTTGATATCCCATTAACAAAAGAAACCAAGAAACCAAACTGTTGTTCTTAAGTGGTCACCCATTCCACTGAACAGGTTTATTGCTGCTTAACTTTGGTGATCTGAGGGAGAACCGGTGTTTTAGGGATAACTTGATCATAAGTCGACAATAAAGGGGGGATTCAACTCTGTCCAGAGCTCCAAAACTTAACTAATTCTGCGAGGTGCTATTTAGTGCCATACCTAGGACACATGAAGACTTCAGTCAAGTAAAAAAAACTTAATAAGAAAGAAAATCATTGTTATTGATGATTTACTTCTCCTGATTGCTTTCATCCCCCACCGATCATCTTGTAATCTGTTGTAGCCAATGCAACACACTATTTTAAAAATGTTACAGTTGCTAAATCCTCTTCTTTTCTGTAATTTTGGTTTTAAAGGAATCCGGATATTTCAAAATTTCTTCGATACATCCGCATACATCTTCACTTGTTATATGAGCATTATGTAACCCACACACCTTTTTAATATCAGGAAGCCTGAAATAGCAACAATATTTTCTTCGATTGACTCTTAAATCCCACTTTCTGTCCTATTTTCTTTAACAGCATTAGACAAATGCATGATTTTAGTTTTAATAGCAGTTGTACTCAGGGAAATACGCTTCTGAATACAATCTTCAATCCAAATACATAAAAGCCTTTCCATTTCTATTACTCAAGTACATTGATTTTTCGTCGCACACATTAGTACGAAAAACGATGCAACTTGATTTTTTTCTTTTATCTCTGATGCATGCTTTGTGATGTTTCCTACAGTGGCTTAGTTGAAACTACACGACCATTCTTCGCTTTCCTATCACTAGCTTTAAGATTCTTTATGGTTTCATAGTTTCTAAATCAATTGCCGTACATACCTGTGAATAAGTCGATGTTACATATAGGTCAACCATTGATTTATAGATGCAGAATCATTAATTTATACAATTAATTTCTAAAGCCAAAGATTGTTCCCAATCCTCATTATATTTGAATTTTGACATTACTAAATTATTACTCGTGTATCTGTCGACGCCATTTTTTTATAGAGAAGAATTTACTTGTCTGTTTTCTATAGACATCCAAAAGGTTTGAAGTGGCGCTACCAAATTTAGTATGCATACTTAAAAGACCAAAGTTTAAAGTCCAAAAAATCTTCCTGTGGAGGAAAGGGAGTGCTCTCGTCAAAAGGAGTCTCTAACAATAAGCAATAATCGTCCAGAAGCCATTTCGCTACAAGATATAATTAATGAAATTTAAAAATTGCAAATTTCAAAAGAAAAATTTCAGAATTATGTTTCTTACTTGAATAATTATCAACATTTGATTAAATTTCATTTAAGTTTATTGATAATTCCGTTTGTTTGTTTGTTTTTTTAGGAGGGTTCTTTTGTTTTGTTTTTTGTTTTCTTTGTTTTCTTTTGTTTATTTGTAAAATGATTTCATAGATTTGTTTCTTAGTTAGTGTTGTATCGTTGGTTCAATAAAGGTATTCCACAGGTACAAGCCCAAGAGTTGGCAAGTCTATCAGAGAGCGATTAACGCTTTTTCCCTGGAGTAGTCAGACACCGTCCATTTATATCTTTACCGGTATCATACTAAAAAGAGTCACTGAGTGTATAGTTCCGGTATAACAGAGTTAACAATCCGAACAAAAATCAAAAATATCTAAATCAATAAATCTCTTACGTGTCACTTAAATGGAAAAATATTTCAGAATTCTATAAAATTCTTCGCAAAACAAGATTAACTTCCATAAATTATATGAAAGCATAATGTGTTATATATTATGCTGAAGTACAGCATCGCTCATAAATACACCCCTATTGATTTCTTATAAAAAAATTTTTTCTAAACTAAAAACTTTTATCATTTCAAGTATTATGTAATCAAAACCGAAATCATTAAATACTGTAGATTATCGAAATCTACAGCACTAAAACTCTGTAACCAAAGATAAAATTACCATGCCTCTATAACCAAAAATAAATGCAACTTGATTTTTTTCTTTTATCTCTGATGCATGCTTTGTGATGTTTCCTACAGTGGCTTAGTTGAAACTACACGACCATTCTTCGCTTTCCTATCACTAGCTTTAAGATTCTTTATGGTTTCATAGTTTCTAAATCAATTGCCGTACATACCTGTGAATAAGTCGATGTTACATATAGGCCAACCATTGGAGGTACCCGTGGTGTAATGTTATCGTCGTAGGAAATGGACACGGCAACACGAGTTCAAATCCTGGACGAGACTGATAGCATTTCATATAGCACTAATGCTCTTTTTTTATTAATCCAATTATTCTCCCTCCAGCTATGGGTAAATAGTAGGGCAGACTAGGTCCTTCAGCCTTGGTGAGGCAACTAGTCTAGGAGAAGTAAAACTGAATTCAAACCTGTTAAACTCCGCTTAAAATTGACCTTGTGTCATATCCTGCCCGAGCGGAGGGGTTGGTAAATATATATAACCAAAAATAAATCTCAACGAATATATCTGGCAAAACTACGAATTTAACACACTTAGAGGATGTTAACTTGCGTCTTTTATTTAGCAGTAAATAACAGATAAGACGCACAACCTTTTTTATACATTTTCCTCTGCATGACCAGGAAAAATTAAACTATTAATTCAAATATTCTAATCTAGATTGTTTAAACTATATTTCATGAATCAACAATGTTTAACTATTAAATGAAAGTGTTTAGCGTCTCATCTGTCATTAAGTCATTTACTGCTAAATTTTAAAAAACGAAACAAGGTGAACATTCTCTAAGTGTGATAATTCCATAATTCTATCAGATGCTACCACTTCATGCGGAGAAGTAGCACCTGATAGGGTCCTACGTATGGTCCAAATAGAACTGAAAAGTGTATTTATCCTAAACTGTATTATTTGAAAGAGAACAGTTTATATGTATAAAAATGGATTAGGCCTTAAATAACTGACAATGGTTGATATGCCATAAAACCAAACTAAAATAAAAACTTATTAATGAGTGGTAATGTATCTTTTATAACCATTCGGCATATTTTTTTAATTGAAAAAAGAATTTTTCGAAGACTGTATATCGCCATTGCTTTTCTAAGTATCCATATTCCCAATAATTTGAAAAGATCTCTTAACGCTTCTTTTTGGAAAATAACGAATCTCTTGCAAATGCATGGATCTTTCAAAGTTCTTGTCGACTTTTTCTCCCTCGCTGGTTTGCCGTTCGATATAACTTGATGAGATAGATCTCTATTTCTTCTCTTGTTTTCTTTGATAGTAAATACCCCTTTTTTCTCTTTCTAGTAACATCATTCTCGTAATTTCAATACACTCTTTAGTCGGAGAAATTATAGCTGCATCGTTTTCTTATACTTTATCTGAATCAGTTTTTTCTTCCTTTTCAGAAGATGGTTCATGACACATCCATTTTCTATAATACACATACATTTCTGAAGAACAAACGTTAGTTGTTCACCAAGAGATATAGTTTACCTCCAAGACCTTATAAACTAGATGATTCCATGGCAAGAGAATCAAAATGTATGTTACTTCGTACAATTGCATTTAGAATATGACATTTAGGTTTGAAAAATCTATTTATCTAATTGTTATGGTACCCAACCTGCGGACTGTAATGAACTCTTCCTGTTGCTATTAATACCGGGAGAATTTTATTATCGGTGTTGAAGTTTTTCCCTGGTGGGCACCTCTGGTGGTGTAACGGTTAGCAAGCTAGACTAGCAAACCTACACAAGTGAGTTCGAGTCTCATTAGGCGCCCCATCCATTCGGCCTTGTGCCACATCGAAGCAAAGAGCTTCGTAAATTACTTGAAGTTTTCCCTGGCCAAACACTTTGGCAGGCAGTTAGACTGACGTTCAACACCTTTTTACCTATGTTGTATTATACTTTCGTTAATATACATTGTTCCACGTAAACCCGAGTTCGTGTCTTTCTTCTGGGCCCTTTACTGGTCCATAACACTAATAAACAGCGCAATTTTATTGTTTCTATCTTTATGATAATTGACTCTCACGAAGGACTCTTCGCGTCAAACGAATTCAGTTTTTCATTTTAAAAATTCAGCTTTTTCTTAAAATCACCTCGTAGAAATTCAATATGCTAGGGTCATTTCATAAGGGAAACTCTTTATCTTTAACAAAACAAATAGTTTTTTTTTCTGAATTTTTCCATAAATGTAAACTCTATATTGTTTGATTCATAGCAAAAATTATTTAATCACGCAAAAATATTTGTTTTGAGGCTACTTGTGACGCACCCGTTCGGCTCTGTACACTTTGCTGCATAACGATGTCGGCCCCGACTGTAACATATTAACCTCCGACCCAGCCGTCAGTCAAGGAACAGGTGCATCCGGTCGAAGATATCAGGGTATAACCTTGACTGTGAACGGGTTGAATTGGGTGAAGATGCATCACAGGAAGTAGGTGGACGGCAAACAATGATATAACCCGATGCGACAGGAAGTTCAGTTAGTTGGAGTCAGTCAAGTTGGAGATAAGATGCTGTAGAGAGAACCAGCACCCAGCAGAGGGCTATGGGCCCTCAGGACCCCCGATTGAGTAGCCCAGCAGAACGAAAAAGAAGTGCTGCTAAAGACAAAGGAACTGGGGGTCAATGTGTTGCAGTTTGTTCAGTCTCCAACTCACCACTCACACATAACCCTTTCGCAACCCTTTCGAATAAAGTGTGAGAGGTATATTTTTCTAAAGAAGTGTGTCTGTTCGTCATTATTGTGTTTCCGCATGGTTGAATATGTATCATGGTTGTGACTATGCAACACTACGTTGTTAAGTTTTGCAGGTTTGGTCAAAGTTGCACGAGAATCGAGACAGTGTCACTCAGAAAAAATAAATGAATAAAGACAAGGCTCCAAGGATAACTTGCTTAACAGAGGGAGTGGGTTGACACTTAACAAACAGCTCATGTACTGCCCTTGCAATATGGCCCCTAGCAATATTCCCCGATTCTGCTCTTTACTCGCCTCTGCTACAATGGATGAAGGAGGCGTGTGTCTAACTTCAACTGGCCCGAACTGGTATCTACACACAGCTAACAAAGGTCTGTTTTAGTGCGCGCCCAGGTCCCAACTGTCCTCATTCGAATTGTTACTTCCTGCACATATGGGACGTTTTGCTCCTACCCACTCCAGAAGCACAGACCATTATGTATTTAAGTAGTGAAACTGGTTAATCTCTTTTATCCACCGGTTAATGTCAAAAGTCGTATCTAGCAAAGAAAATAGAAATGAATCTTTTCGTCCAGAGTTTTCTGAACTTTTAAACGGCTCATCCATTCTCCTGATATCACCACATATCCACATACACATACACAAATAGGTCTACACACACACACACACACACACACACACACACACACACACACACACAGGCATATCCAACTATATACAGATACATACACATCCACTCCAGCCCATACGCACACACATCTAAGCAGATACGCTCACCCTACTTAAGTATACACACACACACCTCCGTTTGGATATGCCTACCCTGGTATAGATACTTTAACACCCGCACAGATATGTCTATCTGTATCATCGTGTTCTACACCTTTCGAGATCGACTCCATCTTAGTCGATTCGAAACTGTTCCAATACCTTAAAACTTTAGGAATTCTTAGACGTCGCTTCTTAAAATTATGAGTTCCTTAGCTATTGCTCGCTGGCTCATATTCTTGGCCATCTTTACTCTGTTCATCCTCATTTATTGGGAATTTTTCGTCATAATTTTAGGTGTAAGAATTTTCACTATATTTAAGAAAAAAAATCGACTCTGTTCCGAAAAAAACATTTGCATATTAGCGGTGGAACATTTTTCTGTTCCCCCTCACATTCAGAAACCCTATTACAAAATATAATGATTCGGTATGGTAGTGTCTCTACCAGGGCTAATGTTTCGTCTGTAAAAGCGCAATAAGAAACATTCACGTATAAGTTGGCAATTAGTAGAAATTTACTATAGTTTAAAGTAGCCGAAGACTTTACGCTAATTCATATGCCTTCCTTTTCATGGACACATATACACCTACACCCACCCACACGGCACCATAGTGTCATACTATTCAAAATGACGGCAAATCAAACTGAGTGCTCAAGACTTGAACGGAGGTCTGTCATCAATTTTTTTGGAAGCTGTGAAGTACAAATCATGTGAAATTTATAGAAGTATGTGAAATGAATAATAAGAAGCATGTTTTAGTAAAAAAAAAAAGAATGTGTACAAATTCTATTGAGTGAAAACACTAACTCTCCGGTAAAGAAAAAGTTCGAGATACAATAGCCAGTAAAGATCGATCTGACAGTCTCTTGAAACAAAAAAAAAGACATTACTATTGATTGCCTTGAAAAAGGTGCAACTGGAAAACAGTGCTTCTTATTGCCAACTCCTGCAAAATTTGCCTTATTTATCCTATTTACCAACCCCTCCGCTCGGGCAGGATATGGCACAAGGTCAATTTTTAAGCGGAGTTTAACAGGTTTGAATTCAGAGTTTTCCTTCTCCTAGACTAGTTTCCTAACCAAGGCTGAAGAACCTAGTCTGTCCTTCTATTTACCCATAGCTGGAGGGAGAATAATTGGATTCAAACCTTTCCCAAGGGTATTAGTGCTATGTGAAATGCAATCACTCTCGTCCAGGATTTGCCTTATTTATAGAATGGAGTTGTAAGCGAGTTCGTACTCCCGTCGTGCTATTACGTTCACTTTCGGGCAAATACCCTTGGGAAAGGTATGAACCCCCTTATCCTCCCAGCTATGGGTTAAATAGTACTGCAACTGTTCTTCTAGGAGAATGGCTTTGGCACCGCTCCTTCCCCTCCCCCCAAAACTCCAAGGCCTTGTGCCTTCTTGTAATCATTACAAGGAATAAGGAGAATGGCTTTGGCATTAAACAACCTACAAAGGTTGATATGCCATTAAACAAAGAAACCAAACCAAACCATAGAATGACCCACGTATATCTGGGAATTCTTTTATTAGTATGAAATGCTAAATATCAAACAAAACTTTTCCTGTTCAGTCAATCCCGGAATAACACAATTTTGATAGTGGCTATCTTTACATGTAATCATTTACCAAACTTAGCTTAATTTTGGCACAGTATGGGCACTCAGAGAGAATCAAACTCTCTGGCAATGATCTGCTGCCCTTAGCTAACTAAACATTACACCTCACGAAGGGATGTGTAATTATAAGCAGATACAAAAGTTTAAAAAATTACAAACTGATATAACATTTAATAAATTGTTGTATGTTTCAATATGTGTGTGTGTGTGTGTGTGTGTGTGAGAAGAAGTAATATATATATATATATAGAGAGAGAGAGAGAGACAGAGATAGATAGATAGAAGAAGAAGAAGAAGAAATGCGAAAAGCCAGTGTTGGTTATATATATATATATATATATATATATATATATATATATATATATATATATAAGGAGTGAGTCTCTATCAAATATTCGATACTCATGTGCGAGGCCAGTCGAGAAAGTAACAAGACTGATTTTATTTTTCAAGTTGGCAAAAATATTTGAAAATCGACTGATCAATGTTGACTTCGGACATGTGGGAAAATATTCAGTTCCTGGATGTTCCTTGGAATTTACATTCAGCTGCATAATTTTTCGTTATTACAAGCGTGTTTGGTTCGATGCATTACAAAAATGAAATTCAAAATTAAGTTCCAAGCCAAACTTGAGGACCATGAAACAGAAACAGTTTACAATTTAACACAAGCTTAAAGAGATCAAGTTCTATCCCGGGCACAAGTTTTTAGGTCACACAAAGTTTTAGAAACTGGACTGACTATTAAAAATTAATCTCACTTTGGTCGACTGGTCCCTTCCCAAAATAAAGGAAATTCGGCAAAAATTTGTTTTCTCGACATTTTACGGTGAGAATGATAGGTGATGAATTAACATTGATCAGCAGATTTTTTATCAAAATTGCCGACCTGAAAGATTAACAAAATAGTCATTAATTTCCAGACGCAAAAGCCTTTTGGCATTACTTTCAAGAGGCACTCTGCGGACGTTTTTTTTTAAAGAATACTCCCGTGCAAATATTTCTATTCACTCCTTTTGAGACTATTTACTGTTCCTCAAAAATCAAAATCCAAACCTGTGGTCGCCATTAGGAACTGTAGAGAACATGTAACAAGTGGTAACGAACTAACTGAAGACAGTGTCAGTTGAAGACTCCCAACAATGTTTTCAGAAGTAAGAATGATGTCTTTGTCTGTGTGTGGGTTTCTAAAATAAATATTTTGAAAGGGACAAATTTTATTTGTTACGTTGATGGTAAATTTTTTACACAGTCTTATTACCTAATACAGCCATTTTGCTGTTTCCTTTTATTTATTATTGACTAACATTGTAACAAAATATATTTTTCACTTTAACTGGTATGAAAGTATTTCTGGTGCTGAAACATGGAAACAATTGCTTGAGAGTGACCAAAATATTCTCCGACAGTAACTGCTGGCAGCCATTTTTCAAAATGGCGACATGTTCATCAGTAGGCCTGTCTACAACGACCCAATATCTAGATTTCTTCTGAATATATTATGCTGTGTATGTAACAAATTTAGTGTTTTTATCACAAAACGAACAATAGGTAAGTTATGCTGCCTCACTTACCATCATAACTCCCACTTACGACTATTTGAAAAAATTAGTATACAGAATGTTAGTTACAACAGTTCATACTCTCAGTATAGAGTAAGCTAAAGATCGTGAAAATACTCTGACTTACCAAAACTATATATATATATATATATATATATAAAATTAACTTAAATCACGAGTCGGAAATCTTCTACTAAAGTTTCACCTTATCGGATCATCAGGAAGTCTATATATATATATATATATATATATATATATATATATATATATATATATATATATATATTAGAATTAAGTAAAAAGTTTTCACTAGAAAAAAATTGTAAACGTGTTCAATACCCGAAAGGCCGAGCAAATAGAACAATATTAAAACAATACTAAAATATCACAAACTTTTCTCTCACTTCTCAGTTTCAGGTTATTCCATCTTCAAGTGAGCAATTAGAACAAAGACACTATTTTTCCCTTCAATATATGTTACTCTCCCCTTTGAAGTTATTAAAGTTCTGGCATGAGATAGTCCGGAGGTAAATAACAAAGCAAATAACTGCTTTTATATCTGCTCTTGGATATTAATTCTAATCTTTTATTTACCAACCTGTAAAATTTGGGTGATAATGTATATATATATATATGTATATATATGTGGGGGGGGGTTAAAATCACATATTGCTACTAATAATTTCACGCTTTGGCGATCATCATTTTCTGAAGAACTGCTATTATTACGGAAGAGTGGTACAAGAAAATTACGGTTTTTTGTTTGTTTGTTTGTTTGTTTGTTTTTGTTTTGTTTTGTTTTTTTTGTTGGTTTTTTTGGTTTTGTTTTGGTTTGGTTTTTGTTTTTTTGTTTTTTGATTTGCCTTAAAAATATTCAGCAACATATCAGCGTTGCTGGCAAATGAAACAGAACGAAATTTTGTATATGTAAATAAGACAAACAAAACGAAACGGCACACATGAAAATGGGTTTCTGTTGCACTTGCTATGATACTTCTGTAAAGCATAAAGGAATTATATATATATATATATATATATATATATAATTAGGAATTTTTAGAAATTCAAAAATCTTTGGTATATCACAGGCAACACAGGAATTTGTTGAAGATATCCTTATATTTTCATGCAAGATGGTCGAAAAGCAGTCTGAAGCATTCCATACGTTTCTGTGGCATTTTTTCCAAGTTTAAAACACAATTTTATTGCATATCGTTCTTCTAAAGTGTCCTCACGTCCAGATTGCATTTTTGAAATTTACGAGCTGTGACAATCAGGCTTTAGTAGGGTGTATTCCAATTGCTGCTGTAGCTGTTCATTTGATCCTGAAATCATAAAAATTGGTCAGTCATCTCATGAGATGTATAGCAATAACATAGTGAATTTTCAAGAGTCTACGGTAATTTTAAATGCCCATACAAAAAAGTCTGGAAACTTATTGAAGGTACCACGTACATAGCCAACAATTCTCGCTCCAGTCATGGGTGAATAGTAGGCTAGACTGAGCTCTTTAACTATGACATTACAGCCAGTTTAGGAGGAGAACAATTGAATACAAACCTGTCAAACTGTGCTTTGAAAATTTACCTTGTGCTGCATACTATTCAGGTGGAGGGATTTGATAAATACATTCTTAATTATCACAATAGCGTGAAACTATTGGTTGTAATATATGGTTATAATTTCTGTCTTATACTTTTTATATATTAACTTAATTATCTTGTATTCTCTATAGATACTGTAACCTTTAATCATGCATATATACAATAACAATCAAATAGTCAATGTTCATATAATCCTTTCGTGTAGGATCCTTTGTTTTCAGAACAGTCAGTTTTCTATTTTATATCGTTTCTTTAACTTTAGAAAATTTAGTAACGACTTCATATTAATATTCATACAAGTTAGGTTTATAAAATGCGATAACAGCATTGGACATAAGGCGTGCAAAATCTTTGCGAAGATCAATGTGTTCTTTTCCATGCTCGCTGCAAATTCTATAAATATGTAGATGCGTAGTAATTTCTATAAATATGTTGATTCTCTACGTCTATCGGGTTTCGTAGATATTTATCTATTTTTATCAAAAAAATTCCTTGATGTGGACTGTGCTTATTGCCTGGAGTATGTATTGAAGTATTTGTTGGAATTGGAATATCAATATGTTGACTGAAAGAGAAAGTTTATAATTATGCAAATGTACCTCGTCTTTAGTGTAAGGGCTGAAAGTAGTCCCCATGACTGAATACTTCTTGCACTACAATGACTTAGCCAACGTAGTTAGAAATCTTAGATTTACTAATACAACGAGTTCGGTCCTCACAATGATTCTTATGAACGAGACTTTGGGATAGACTAAGTTAGCTTCGCGGAAAACCACAGGCAGCACACCACCTGTGAAAAAGACTCTAATAATAACATTATACTATTAGTTTACACTCATACACACATAAGCGTACATGCGCAAACATGCTCGCTGTCGATGGGTCTTAGAATACGCTAACTGCATCTTCTGCAGATGTATAAGATCCCTCATTTGGGTATGATACTAAACCTCACCCGTTAGTTAGGTTCCACAACTGGAGATCTGGAGAGAGTGGAGTAAACCTTCATTGCTATTACTCCTTGGTCTATTCCGACTTGGAGTGGTAGTACCTATCAGGGTCCCATCTAAGGGACAAATAGATATATTTGAAAATTATCAGTATTGTATAGGAATACTTGAAACATACACCCTCGACTATGGTCGCCAACTTTACTTATATATAAGTAAAGTTGGCGACCTTAGTCGAGGGTGACCCGAAGGCTCTCTTTTCAATGGCTATTACACCGAATTGTAGGGGAGGGCACCACTCCATTCCCTGGATTGCTTGACTTTACCCTTGAACCTTACCTTATAATGCTGAGTTTTAAGGCAAAAAGGTATGAAGTACCATTTTTTGAGTCTTTGGTATGACTCGACCTGGGATTGAACCCCAGTCTCCCGAACTATTGGCAAACACTCTACTAATTGTGCGCAAATTATTTGTATTAGATCGGAATACTTGATACCATATGAATGGGTACAAATAAATGATTATTATTAGAGCCAAATAGTGCGATTTTTAAAAAATGATTGCAATTGAACTTTGAAATTATTAGTAGTTATGATTTCGGCATTAAATAACCCGTGATAAACCATTGAATAAACCGAACGAAATGCTTGAATTCACGTTCCCCAAAGCACAAACACATATGGGGTAAACAGAGAGAGAATTCTTATAGAAGTATCCATTAATTTATGGTTCTTCCGCTGAATCTGGTTCTCAGACCGGTAGTTGCCAATGCAGCAAAGCTCCCTTCTCCATGCCACTGATGTTGTCGAAAAACAAGGGTTAATACAGATTGGAAACGAGCGTCGTCACTGGAGATGCTAATGACTCAAAAGACAATGCCAGACAGCCTCGGTGACTCCAACTCCTGGTTTTGAATTCATGATTGTCCTTCTCCCACACTGGTTGATCATCGAGGTCAAAAAGCCCAGCCCACCCTGCTACTTTACCAATAGATGCATGAAAGAAGACATGAATTCATGTCAAAGAAAATGCGAAATGAACAGAAACAGTTGAATGCGAATTCAACACACCGATTCCATTTTCCGCTCTAGCTACCTTTACGCCATCATATCTCCATTCTTCTGAAGAAGAGAATGTCACTCAGCTTAGCAAGGAATCAACTTGGTACCATCAGATTGTATGATTTACTCAAGAAAATTGCATATTAATTTAAATTTGTTAGTCGTCTGTCTAAAGCAAGCTTTATAAGATTCTAGATAAGTTTTAAAATGACAAAGACCTGACCCAATTGACAGCTCAAATGGGATTTTTTTTTCTTTCGTGGACGAGAAGATAATTATCGATCGTAGATATAACAAGAAAGACTGAGAGCAATTTATCGATTGATGTTCTGAGTCGGAATTTTAAAATATCGGGGTCAAATCCAGACCCAGAATCCAATTCATCTCAAAAGGACAGATTTTTTTCTGTACACTGTCTGATGTTGGCATTAAATAACCCACGGGTGTTCATAATCCATTAAACTAAATAATCTAACCTATTTGATGTAACGTTTTACGTCACGGTAACTTAATATTTAATTTGTTACGCAAACTATACAAATACGCAGTTTTTCTTCTTTTTTTTTTTTCTTTTTTCTTTTTTTACCTTGGTCTCAATCTATTTCCATGATTATTTCTAAAGAAAAGAAGTTATTTCTGAATCTTGATCGCGGCCAAAAGAATAGAAAATGAACTGCTCCAAAGATGAGCAAGGAAAATTCTCTGAAATAGTTATTTAAACTCACATGGCTCGTTCCTACGGCTAGAACCAATTTGGCGGAGTAAAGATTGATTGATTGATTGATTGATTGATTGATTTTAACGGTATGTCAACCTCAAGGTTATTATACATTCATATTTATATTTTTGTGTAGTATTATTAGAGGTTTTTCAGATATGAATGATTTTTAAACAGATACTACCACTCTGGGTCAGAGTAGACTTGGGACTAATGGCAAAACTGGAACCAATGCATTTTCGTATCAAACTCAGGCTAGCCCCCCCCCCTTTGGTGGGGAGGTTCTTACCCCTCAGCAGTCAGCGTATTCTAAGCCCAGCTGACTGAGCAAGCAGAGTAGAGAGTTGATTTTTGCTTTTTTTTTTGTTTGTTTTGTTTTTTTTGGGGGGGGTAGTTTTCTTTTTTGGGGGGTTGGTGTTTTGTTTGTTTGTTTGTTTGTTTGTTTAATTGTTTGTCTGTTTGTTTGTTTGTTTGTTGTCTTTTTTTTCTTGGTGGAGGGTTCTTTTTCGAATACGGATTTATAAACACGTAAGATCAAATTTATGAAGCAAGATAAAATAATTTAACAATCTGAATAAATGAAAATAATAAAAAAATAATTTACTTACATTTGTTTACAGGTGTGTAACATAGTGTAATTTAATCAGATTTTAAACAATTTAATTTAATTTATTGTAAATCAATGTAATGTAATTAAGAATTTTTTTTTTATTTATTGGGAAATTTATTGTGCATAGGGAAGCAACAACATTTACACAGTTCCTTTTCACATTTTCCCAATGGTCCACAATCATTTCCTTAAAATGCAAATAAATAATTAAATTTGTTTGTACCATCGGAAAGTGCTATTAAAAGCATCGATCTGTTGCAGCCTTCTTAAGGGTTGATATTATAGTTTATAAAGCCTTGAAGTGCCTGAGATAAACATAAGAAACATCAAGGTTACCATTTTTATAGAGAAATTCATGATGATTAGATTTTACCATTTTGGAACGACTGTAGATATTGAACAAGTGTCTATTGATATAAGTTGATGAGTTGGTGTAAGAAGAAATTCGACACAATTTTGTGCGTAACTTAGCAAGGTTTTATTGATTTGTAAATTAGACAAGAAACATGTATGCATGCAGAAAAGTTACTTTAGAATATGTATGTGTGTATGTATAAAAATTCTTTCGTTATTCATATGTGTAGTTACCTACTTAAAAGGAGTTCAAAGTTGTTGTTTTATTGTTTCCAGAAACATATGTGAAAGATAGATACCAAGTATTATGCATTGTATAATTGTATCTCGTCTACTCGTGGCAGAATTGGTATTGAGCTTGGCCCCAGTAAGCAGTGTCCACAGACGAACAACTTCTTCGCTTCACGATATCTGGGGAAAAGAGAGGTAATTGTCTTCGAGCCTTTTCTTTTACACCAAGATGTTGTCGCCATGGCAATGTTATAGTGTTGCCTCATAGCGATCATTAGTCGAAGTCTTTTGCCAGACAAGGAATGTGATCCCCTAGGTGTATTAGTGGCTAGACAGTTGTTTCTACATGAGTTCATCCAAGTGAGAAAGAACATGAAAACTACGCACTGTAAGCTCTCGCTATAACGAAGTAATAAGAGTAGGCTTTCTCTTAGACTTTAAACTAAAAACTGCTTCTCTTTGACCTTTCTCGCCTTATCTTGCAAGTCATATTTTTTTCTGATAACATCGTTGCTATAACAACGTCTGTCTTTTACTGAAAAACTAACATTCGTTTGAATTTCATTCATTAACGGATCTTTAAATGTACGACTGTAGTTATACATCCCAAATTTGATTCAAGTTAATCTAGGTCATTTCATTCAATATGTAGGTCAGATAAAAAGTGTTGACCTCATTGTTCTTCCAGCCGTAACTGAGAACTCACGAATCAGAATACCTTCACGCTAACATTTTCCATCAGATTTGCTCGAGTGCAGTCGATAAATAAAAAGAAAGTTTGTTATGGTTTATCGTATTTATCGAATTATCTCCGGTAAATCCGATGACGGTTAGGATGAATCTGTGATTTCATTAAAACCGACTTTTGTTATATCATATTTACCAACCACTCCGCTCGGGCAGGATATGACACAAGGTCAATTTTTTAAGCGGAGTTTAACAGGTTTGAATTCAGAGTTTTCCTTCTGCTAGACTTGTTGCCTCACCAAGGCTGAAGAACCTAGTCTGCCCTACTATTTACCCATAGCTGGAGGGAGAATAATTGGATTCATACCTTTCCCAAGGGTATTAGTGCTATGTGAAATGCAATCAGTCCAGGATTTGAACTCGTGTTGCCGTGTCCAATTCTTGCGACGATAACCATTACACCATGGGCACCTCCTAAATATAGAGGTTCATATTAGCAAGGGTTTATATCATCCATTTATTTTGTTTAAAACATTAGATATGCAAATATTAAGTCACCTTGACGACACGTTACATCAGACGGTGTTTTTTGATAATATTAGCATAATGGTTAGAGTGTTCGCCAATGGCACGGGAGACCGGGGTTTAATCCCAGGTCGAGTCATACCAAAGACTCAAAAAATGGTACTTGGTGCCTCCTAGCTTAATACAGTACAATAAGGTTCGGATCAAGAGTAAATAGAGCAATCCAGGGAAAGGAGTAGCGCCCTTCCCTACATCTCGGTGTAGGAGCTATTGAAAAGGTCGCCCTCGACTACGCACGACCAATTTACTTATCCTTATGAGATAAATCAATTCTGAGTTCAGTGGTTAGACTGGATTTAACTCGAATGTCAGAACAGTTTGCGATATTTTGGCATTGTGAATGAGAGAACAGATAATTACTGAAGCAGGTTAGGACTGAGCAGTCGAGCAATCGAGCAGTTTCCGAGGGCCCAAAGGAAAAAGAGAACAAGTAGCAAAAGTTTCATTTGTGATGAGGCTTCGGGTGAATCAAAGTATTTTAACACTGCTATTTGACTGATAAATGTCTTCCTAATTCGGAGCACAGGAAATGAACACCCTAACTGATCTCTCTCTCTCTCTCTCTCTCTCTCTCTCTCTCTCTCTCTCTCTCTCTCTCTCAACCTAAACGCACAAGAAAAAGAAACATAATATGGTTTACACTTCCTAATTCTAACTAAAAACTATTAAAACAAATGTGAGGAGAATTTTTTTCCGGTTAGTAAGAAACAATTTGAAAAATCTGCAATTTTCAATAAATTGTTTAGCAAAACAATTTTAGAATTATTATTGCATGAACGACATCAACAGCAGGCATGTTTTAAAAGATCGACTGAAAAAGATCAACCAGAACGATAGATGTAACTACAGGGATAGAGAAAGATGCCCTTTGAATGGTTATTGCTTGATAACAAATGTGATATATTAGGCCATTGTCAAAAAAGAAAAAGTTAGCAATTACGAAAAAAAAGATATACATCGGTGCCACTGAATTGAATTGTAAAAATAGAAGGTATAACTACAACCTTAGCTTTACCAATTAAAGATACGCCAATAGTACTACATTATCTAAACATATATAACAGGAAAATCTCCCATGATAAAATGGGATATTGTGAAAAAGGGCCTAAGCGTATAACGAAGGTTATAATAGAGGCAGGTTATGCCAGCAAGAAAAATTATGTATCTTAGAATATGTGAAAGTAATAAATTGCTGAACAAAAAAAGCGAATTGATCTCTAAGTGTAGATATTATTCTTCTCCTATGTCATTTACCACCTGACTAGTTCCATAATCTATTTTCCTGCATTTGGACTACCTTGATTTCTTAAATAAATAATTAATGTTTTTTCGTCGGATTGTCTCATAAACAGATATTATGCCACGCGACAACTTCCTCAGAACTATTAATACAATTAATTAGCTACTTCTTCTCATATTTCCGTCTGATGGTTGTGTGATCCACATGAAACTTTAAGTAATGGACTTTAAAAGTTTATAATTTGGATATTTTAAGTTTTAAACCTGCTCTACCATTGTAGTATCGAACTCTTTTCATACACTTTTTTAATACTTTTCTTATATCTATTTCTTTATATATATATATATATATATATATACAGAGACAGGCAAACAGACAGACAGACAGAGAGTAAATAAAAATGATGAGAGAAATAGGAATATTTCTCTTTTATTGCTTGTTTTTTTTTATTGTTCTCAACAAGTTGTTGGCAGAAAAAAAGTTTTTAATTTAAAGAATTCGAAGGAGTTGATGTACCTCAAGAGAAGCTATTAAAGATGAACTGTTAAAGTGGCATATCCAGTTGTTGTATGAAAACCAACTCTTGGTTCAAATTTCTAAAATTGATCTTGTATATATGTATATCTGTGGTGAAGGTACCTGGCCAATGAGTTTAGAAGGAGCGCCTTTCAAATTACCAGTGGCTGATGATTGGTTTATTTATTTATATAGATGTTTATGACTGCTGTATTCTATTTCAAGGGAAGGTGATTAAGTTTCATATTAAATTCAAAAAGCATATATTTTTGCTGATATTTTTATTTGTCTTCTTTTTCTTTCTTTTTCTTTTTTCAATTATTGATTTTATGTTATCTTTTTCAATGTTCTCTGTGATGGTGAATTTTGTATCTCAGTTAAAATCATGACCGTTTGAGCTGAAGTGTTCTTCTACAAATATGAAATTACTGTGATCCATAGATTTGATTCTGTGTCTATAGTTATTTAGTAAAAAAATGACCATTCTGACTTTCTAACATACGAGATGCATACAATAAGTTTCCAAACTTTTCTCGTATGGGCACTTTTTTATAGTATACACATGAAACTCTAGAACCCTTCGAAGTAATCTCCTCCGGATTCAATGCACTTGTTGTACCGTTCCAACAACTTCTGGAAGGCCCCATGGAAGTCCTCTTGTGTGAGCGTGTCAATGACATTCGTCACAGCCTCTTTCTTCTCCTCAATTGTCCCATAACGACAGCCTCTAAGCTTAGGAAATAACCAAAAGTCACAGGGAGCAAGGTCTGGACTCTAGGGAGGCTGAGGAACTGTTTTGATGCCCATCTTGGTCAAAAAGTCTGCGACAAGGATGGAGATGTGGACTGGTGTATTGTCCTAGTGGAAATGCTACTGACCCGATTTGAAGAGTGCTGGCCTCTTCCGACGGAATCTCTTCCTGAACTCCCTTAAAACCTCAACATGGGAACCCTAACCCTTTGGCCAATCAACTCTGATGGTCCAAAAGTAGTCTGAAGCATTCCATACGTTTCTGTGGCATTTTTCCAAGTTTAAAACAGAATTTTATTGCATACCGTTCTTCTAAAGTGTCAGATTGCATTTTTGAAATTCACGAGCTGTGACAATCAGGCTTTAGTAGGGTGTATTTCAATTGCTGCTGTAGCTGTTTATTTGAACCTGAAATCATAAAAATTGGTCAGTCATCTCATAAGATGTATTGCAATAACATACTGAATTTTCAAGAGTTTACAACAATTCTAAATGCCCATACGAAAAAAGTTTGGAAACTTATCGTATGCACCTCGTATTGTTTTTGGCAGGATGTGCAGTCCAATAAATAAACTACATTTTTGCTTCTGCAATTTGATTCGACGTAAATTTCAAGTCTTTTTATTTGTGAAGCTAGTGAATGAGTCAGTTGATCTCAGATGTTTCCAGTATAAGTTATTCTTAATATTACATGGTTGATAAAATGTGGATTTAATGGTGGACCTCTTATTAGTTACTTTAGTATCTCGTATGTTGTTGCTTCCTATCATTTCGCTGGGTTTTTTTTTGATCGGCAATAGGTTATTTTCAAAATGTACCAACGGCTCTTGATTATTTGAGCTAGTGGTAGGAGAGTGTTGTTAAATGTTGTTACGAGGGGGATATGATTCGTCTTCACTTTTGATTTTAAATTTAGGGTGTCCTGCCAAGGGGTTGAAATGGCTTTGGTTATCTGGTTTTCAATTAATGTATTGGTATATCCTCGCGTTGAAATTTTCTCTTTTAGTTTATTGCTTGCCCTTTTTAGTTCATCGTTGTCTCGGCAGGATCTTTTTAGTCTAATTGCTTATCAAAACGGATGGCAATCTTTGAGATGCTCAGATTTGTAATGGGTGTAGCTGTGTATTGGTGGGTTTTTGTGTGTAGTATTGTTTGTAGTTGTCTGTTCTTATCAATATATACTAGAGTATGTATGAATTCGATTGTGTTGACTTCGTGGTCAAAAATATATATATCATTATCATCATCATGTCGTGCCACTAGCACGGATATCCCTGACCCTCTCTCGCCACTTCTCCCTATCATTCATCGCCTCTGGCAAGTCTTCAGGGGTACATCCCGTGTCCTCACATAGCTGCTGTATGTATGCTCGAGCTGGTTGTCCTGCTTTTGCTTGGCCATATGCGGGGGTCCATAGGAGTACATCACTTATATATATATATATATATATATATATATATATATATATATATATATATATTAGACACAGAACTTAAGAAAAATATCTGATTAAGAATGTATATATCGGTATGAAATGATTAGTAGAGTGGAATGCATGAAGAGTCAAATAATTAATGCTGTCAACCATCTTATATTTAATAGAACGATCCTATATTTCAATGCATTGTCTCATTGTCCTATATTGACTCGTAAATATCCTACATTCTGGTAACTTGCACTATATTGATTTGTAAATGTCGTATATTATATGAAGAACGAAATAATTTATTTTTTCTAATTTGCTAATTTCATTGTTTGCATAAAAACAGAAGTTTATCTTTGCATTTTATTGAATTGTTGTCTAAATATTCTTGCATGCGCCGTTTACTAATCAAAATTACAAGCGTATTGCTTGCTGAGTAAAATTAGCAACACGACAACTTCATAAATTATTTTTCAATTTTTTCGTGTCACGTAGTACTTCCATCAACAAAACTGTTTGTTTTAAAATAGAAGTTTTTCTAAGTGTGTTCACAGGAAGGTGAAAATCCAGAAAGCAACTGGTATCAGAAAGCATTTCTTTTTATCCAGTGTGACAGGAC
This sequence comes from Sepioteuthis lessoniana, assembly GCA_963585895.1. NCBI lineage: Eukaryota > Metazoa > Mollusca > Cephalopoda > Myopsida > Loliginidae > Sepioteuthis > Sepioteuthis lessoniana. The sequence continues at coordinate 33,302,283 of OY757935.1, forward strand.
CATGAAAAAAAAAGTCTCTCGAAAAATATATAAACTTATTCAATAGTAATCTTAAGAACACACGAAAAAGTTTGGATTCAATTTTTTTAATTTCATTATGCTTTGTTTTTTGTCGTTTCCTGTTATTTTTTTGTTGATTTTTTTTTCTGCATCAAAAGTACTAGAAACGTTTTTCACGAATAAACAATAGTAAAAAAATCGTTTGGGTTTTGATCAGAAAAACAAAGACTTACACTCCAAACCTGAAAATTACAGCTCAAGTTTTCAGTTAAGTTTTAATTAAAATTTATTGTTAGAAACGTCCTCTCGATGAGAGCCCGTCTTTCTCTATGAAAGACAACTTTTTTTGCAAAAAAATTGTCCTTTGGGCCCACTAAGGTATGTATGCCAAATTTGATTACTCTGCATTAAGTCGTTTAGCGGTTTTTAAAGGATAGACAAATAAAGTTTCCCAAATTATTGATATTGATGGTTTTATCACCCAGAATCCATTCTTTGAGAGTACGTATCTCCAACAATCGCACTAGAAATTGTACGTAGAAATATATTCTGGTTAATATTGCCAACTGTCCTATATTTTATAGATCATTCCTATTTTTATTCATTGTCCTATATCCAATACTAAATAATCGCACATTCCGATAACTTATACTATATTGACTTTCAAATCTCCTGTATCATGATATGACAAACAAAATTATTCATTTTTACTAATTTTACAATTCAAGTAAAAGCAGACGTGTATTGTGACATTGTGGATGCACGAACAGTACGTCTAAGGAAAACCTTTGCCTCGGAAAGACGTTTAGCGAATTGCTTTTCACCCTCTTGTGACGAGCTAATATCTTTCTTGCCTAAGAGCGATAGAAAATAAATGTTTACTCACAGTTTTAATTAGAAGATTTAGCTATGTTTCTAAACTGTCTTATGACAGTTTAAAAATACTGAATTAAGTAAAAAATAATATTCGTTTTAGTAAATCATAATTTGCTCATTAGTTATTCAATAATGAATTAATTTCAATCAATAGTATATTCATTATAATTTCGAATCAACACATACCATTTATCCGGTAGCGTGTTGATTCTTCTCATATAAAGTTCAGCAGGTTTCGAACTCAAGAAACCTTTCGTAAAACTTCACCTGATCTTGAGAAATTGTTTGTCATTCAAAGTATTTTGTAGAAAATGAAAAAGATGGAAATCACTTATTACAAGGTCTGGTGAATATGGTGGATGGGATAAAAAAACCAATGCTTTTTCTTGCGGGATTCTTGATGAATGTGGTCGTGCGTTATCATGGGAAGGCACAACACTTTTCCTATGAACGAGTATTGGGCGTTTTCTTAAAAGATTTTCACGGCCACGTTTGCATTGAGTGTCTGACTGCAGTTTAAAAATTCAAAAATGAATAAAACCATCCACACAGCATAACTTCTTCCATGAAGCTCTGATTTTAGGGTAGGTTATGGAAATTCATCCTTGTCAATCTACTGCCTTTTGCGTTGAACATTATCATAAAAGATATATATATATATATATAACATTATCATAAAACATATATATATATATATATATATATATATATATATATATATATATATATATATATGTTGACTGTTTTAAAACTATTTTGGCATATTTCTAAAAAATTAGTAATCAGTTCATAGGCATAAAACATTGCTTAATATATATATATATATATATATATATGTGTGTGTGTGTGTGTGTGTGTGTGTGTGTGTGTGTGTGTGTGTGTGTGTGCACACGTGCCTATACATCTACATTGCCAAAAATATAATTCAAAACTCTCTTTTGTTACATTGTTTTTAAATTACCAAATCCTAAAAATATTAGAAATCAGACAATTACCTTTAAAACATTGATATATATATATATATATATATATATATATATATATATATATATATATATATATATATATATATATATATATATATGACTTGTCTATGTACACCTACCTACCCAAAACCATATACCTTTAAAAGATATATATATGTATGCACACACGCACACATGCATTATGATTATATACAAATGAAGACATTTATACAGACACACATACCGACGTATTTATTTGTCACCAAAAATCTATTTAAATGAAATTGTGATGCCGTTCAGTATACGCACTCATATACATTCGCTGACATATATTAAACACATACATTCAATCATACATATATTTATAGCTCATTCAAAATTATTTTTTTCATTGTATGTTTACAATAAAACACACCCACCACGCTCTGATATAAAAAAAACTTTCGTAAACAAACATGCAATAATTTTTTAAAACAAGTACACACACTCACACACACACGCACACACATACACACACACACACACACTCACATATATATATATATATATATATATATATATATATATATATATATATATGTATATATATATATATATAATAAGTGTGCTGGCTGTCACTTAATCCCTTCGTGGGTGTGTGTCGGTGTATTTTCGTCACCTGAAATAATATTCTTGAGAAACGGGTCATTTTTCATCCTTGGTTACTATGGATATGAGATCTTCTTTATTCATATTTACCCCCCCCCCGCTCGGGCAGGATATGACACAAGGTCAACTTTTAAGCAGAGTTTAACAGGTTTGAATTCAGAGTTTTCCTTCTCCTAGACTAGTTGCCGAACCAAGGCTGAAGGACCCAGTCTGTCCTACTATTTACCCATAGCTGAAGGGAGAATAATTGGATTCATACGTTTCCCAAGGGTATTAGTGCTATGTAAAATGCAATTAGGCTAGTCCAGGATTTGAACTCGTGTAGCCGTGTCCATTTCCTACGACGATAACCATTACACTACGGGCACCTCCATGAGATCTTCTTTATTCTTCTCGCTAAGAGGAACCTAAACACCTAGCTTGCTCATTTTTCCACTCTTTTTTTAAGTTGTGGCAAATTGTGAATTGGGATGTGTTGAGATAAAGTATTAATTCTTGTGTACTTTTACACAGAATTCATTCCACCAATTCTCTCAAAGCATCGTGATCGAAATCTGAAGATCGTCCTTGTCTGGCTTTATCTCTCAATGACGTATTGCCAGAAAGAAACTTTGAAAACCAGTTTCGTACTTGGCAATCAGTAATGATACCTTGATCATAAGTACTAAAAATTTTCTTAGCTGTTTCTATAGTGTTTTTGTTTTTCTTAAACTACCACATTACATGTTGAATATGCACTTCCAGTTCCTTCATTTTAGGGGCATGGGATCATAGATTAAATTATGGTGCATCTTCTTTCACTACTGAAATAAGAATGACTGATGAAAGCACTCTTTAATCAGGTAATTTCCGGTTGCGTTTAAAAGATTGGAAGTTTGAAATGCGTTGTTACAAATTGCTTTAAAAAACAGAAATTATTTATGATTCAACCCAGTAAGTATGCAATAAAATGTAAATGTCTTTTTCGCATAAAAGTAATAAAAAGTAAATGCGTGATGGATATATTCATCTACTTCGCTGTTGGATGCACGCAGAGGATCCCGATCACCACTCTCTTAAAACGCAACACATATAAAAAGAAAGAATAACGATGTCAGAAGATATTTCTCTCTTTAGAGGTTGTTAATCAAGAAACCTCCTGTCTACTTGCGAAATGAGCAGGCACTGTGATTGACAAGTTTTAAAGAAAAACAACAATATACATAGCCAATTACGTTGAAAAATTCAGGTGACTGGTAATGTTTTCATGTTATGGTGAATGCACAAAAATTTGTTGTATGTTGTGAGCAAAGAAAAGGAGTCGGAATATTAGTTCAAATGACTTATCTTAGAAAGTTCATTTAAAAAAAAAAGAAATAACAAAACCAAAGTGTTTCTTTCCAAACGTTCTCCTTCTTTTTCTTTTTTCTTTTTTTCTTGCTGTTTTCCTTTTCTTTTTTTTTCTTTTTTTCATTATATTTCAACTTTCATTGCCGTCTCTTATATCCTCCCCTTTTCTTTTATTTCTTTATATGTAAATATCTTCACTTTAGACTCTTCGACATTGGTCAATTATTTTATCTACTGAGTGCTTAGTTTCCCTCTAAGAGTTCTGCCATGCCAGGAGTAATGTTTCTGCTACTGCTTTCTTTCGCAGACTGTTGCGCGGATCAGATATTTAAAAATGAGATTTCTTCAGACTCATCTTGGTCTGGTAGACTTCAGGGTTTGAAATTCCGTCTTCATAGATTCCCATGATTTCCTGCTGCTCTTTTTATTGTGATGCTATTATTCTTCAGACGACACCTTTGCTTTATGTTATGAATTTGGTGTAGGATTATGTGTTGTGATAAAACTTTTCTTTTTATCACCAGAGGGATAAAATATCTCCTTCTTGTAGGAAGTGATTTTGTCCTGACCTGCCGTTTTGAGTTCATCTCCGCAACTAACTTAGATCTCAAAGTTCGCACCAAATCTTTAATTTTGGTCACATGTTCCATTCAATCACTAAATGCCAGTTCAGACAGTCTCGTCCACACGTTCGGTACGTGGCATTCAAATCATTACAACTCTGCTGTAAAAGTACTGAGAGAGAGTAGAAG
>OY757935.1:33307052-33602052 GCA_963585895.1 Sepioteuthis lessoniana
AGAGTAGAAGGGACCTTGCGTGAGTGGAAATAGGACACAGCCGTAGACGACTTCTACTGTCACAATTCTTTAAACCTCGCTTCCCAAAAGAAGAAAACAAAAAGAGAAAAAAAGAAACAACCTAATAGTAGTGAGGACCTATTGAATATATATATATATATATATATATATATATATATATATATATATATACACGTACCTTTATCGCCTATATATTTCATCTTCTTTACTTATTCTCAATAAGGAAGAAATACACGTCATTTTATATTTACTTAATAACCATATGACAACGTGTGTGTGTGTGTGTGTGTGTGTGATTAAATAAGGCAGACACTTCGCATCTGTCTATTCTATATAAAGAGTAGGAATAAAAACAAGTGGGAGGTTCAGTTTGAGGTTCTGTGAAAGCTTCCGAGTTCGACATGAAACACCTGATGAAGGCCGAATGATATATCGGTCGAAACGTTGTGAGTATAAAGATAAAGATGAGTTCAATAGTCCGAATATTCTGAGTGATACTTTTCGTTTATTCCATATACTTCTGCTACACGTATTTTGAACATTTCAATCCTTGTCAGGTAGTCAAGCTGTGCTTGAATTTGGGCTAAGTATTAAGTTTCTTTTATAGAAAAATTGTTTTGACAGATTGTTTTGATTTTGCTTGATTCTAAGTTTTGAGTCTAAGATTGTCCCATTGGATTTAATGATCAATGAAGATTTTTGGCTGCTTAGTTAATGACTTTTTTTTAGTTCTTTCTCTTCTTTTTACCTCTATGTAAATGTGTGTGCTTTGTGTTTGTATATATATATATATATATGTATGTATGTATGTATGTATGTATTCCTTGTGTGTATACACACGTATACATGTATGTATGCTTATGTATACATACACTAGTACACACATATTTTCAAGGGTAGATTTAATTTGTGTGAGAATATATTTGACCCCATACATAGATGTATTTTTAAGCTAGTAGGTGTATGTATACGTTTGGGTGAGTAGTTAGGCTCTGTTTAATGTTGGTGTAAATCTATGTAGTGTTTTTTCTTTTATTTGGAGTAATTAAGAGTCATCGGTCTGGTATATTAGCATTATTTTAAAGTTTCTTTTAAAGGTGTTTTGATACATAAAGTTTCTTTTTACAAGTGTTTTCATGCATGACGTTTTCTGTTTTCTGGTAAATCAAAACAACCAATCAGATTAATTTTTTCTATAAAAGAAACTTAAAACTCATCCAAAATGCAAACACCTACTGACGAGGAGTGAAAAGTCCGAAACACGAGTAACAGAAGAGTATGGAATAAAAATGAAAATAAAAACTAAATACCAAATTTGAAATCATTTGCAGACCTGTTCATTTTAAAATATCGACCTTTCCCTTGTTGGACCAACAACAATCTATATATATATATATATATATATAGGGATTTAAGCCTTTTAAGGTAAAGTTTTTGAAACAATCGCGTTTTGCTTTAAAATGTGGCAGAGAACTATCGAGAACTGAAAGAAAGAAATTTAAAGTATTTTCTTTCTCCTAGGCCGGTTACCTTGGAAGGCTCGAGAGTCCACCATTTACCCATAGCTAGATGATGGGAGAAGAGATGGGTTCATGCATTTCCAAAAGACATTAGATCAAAGCGAAACACAAACAGCCCCTTTCAGTTTTTGAACTCGGCTTGTCGAGTCCATTTCCTACAATGAAAACTGATATTTTAGATGTTTTATATACATATATATATATATATATATACAGAGAAAGAGGGGAAAATTGTGTAATAAACCGGTATGTTTTTAGGAACCTGAACCTCTTCTTGTTGTTAACATGTTTCCACTGATACATTCTTCAGCCCTAGTCAGTTAAAGACCAATGAGAAAAAAAAGGTAGGAATCTGAAGGTAGGGAAAAAAATAGAATGCAGAAAAAATAGTTAATAAATGTTCCAATCTGACGAATCCATTATTGCAATTCCAGGTACGTTAAGTTTTAGGTCAATACCAATCAGTAATACAGTGTAGATACGATATGTCTCTGGCCGATTCCGACCAATATCTGGCAGGATATGGAGGCGCTCGAAGTGTAATGGTTACTATCGTAGAAAATGGACACGGTGACTCAACTTCAAGTCCTAAACGAGGTTGTTTGCATTTCACATAGTACTAATACTCTTGGGAAAGGTATGAATCCTACTACCCACCACCGCCAGCTATGAGTAAATACTAGGATAGACTGTGCTCTTTAACCTTGGTATGGCAACCAGTATTGGTGAAGGAAAACTCTGAATTCAAATCTGATAAACTCTGCTTAAAATTGGCCTTGTGTCGCATCTTACTCGTGCAGAGTGGTTGGTAAATACATACATCTACCGGGATGGGGGGGGTCTCCAACATCGACTCTCTTAAGAAACCGTCATCGTGATGAAATCGTTATTCGCCTGATTTAAGCACACGGCAGACAAACAGATATATACCAACTCTTTCTGTTTTCTCACACTACAACGATCCTTAGACCTTCTCCGACAGAGGATAATGTCTAGGTTTTTCCTTCCATATATGGTCTGCTAAACCTGATTTCTCCATCTCACTTCTGGTTATCAGTGGAAAGGTGTAAAAGGGAGAAACAAATCTATAACTTAAAGTCATACTCGAAGAACACAAGGAGGTATTAATCATACTAGGCAACTTATGTAGGAGAAGGACAACTCTGAATCCAAAACCAAGAGCAGGAGTTACTAAGGCAGTCAGATATTGTGTTTAACCCCATTTTGGCAACTCCTGCGATGACAATGATGCTAAGTTATATAAGCCCTAGTCATTCCGTTAGTCAACATTGGTTGCCTGAAATGAGTTTAATGGCATATCACCCTGTCTTGGGTTATTTTATGCCTTGAAGTTTGGGAATATTGTATATTGTATGTTTATAATTATAATTTAGTGTAGTTGTTTACTGTTTTTGCACATTTATACGATATCAAATATTTCTAACACTAATGATTTGCTTACGGTAGTATGATTGTAAGTATTCTTATCCAATACTAATCATTTTTACACAGATTTATTAATCCCATAGATGGGACTCGGACAGGTACTATCACTCCAAGACAGAATGTACCGGTTATGGCAACGAAAGGGTACTTCATACTCCATATAGCTCCATTGCAATCATTTTTCTTATCCGACCTTTTTATTTGTCTATGATAATCATTTGTTTGTTCGATTATATTATATAAAGTATCCTTATCAAATACAAATAACTTGCACACATCGATGTTAGTCCCAGAGAAGGATACGATACTTTGCAATATAGCAGTTGTAGTTCCGCAGTGGCTAGAATAAGACTGAACACAATGTCAAACTATCTAAGGAACTTCAGTTACCATGTCACACTTGAATTCAGAGTTTTTCTTCTCTAAGACTGGTTATCCTTACCAAGGTTAGAAAACCCAGTTTACCCTACTATTTACCCATAACTGAACGAAGGGATAGATTCATGTCATTCTCAAGGGTGCGCAGCATAATATACAAATTATACCTTAGAATATTTAAATAGGCTCAATATTTGCAATATTTATTTAAAAACAAAGAAGAAAGAAGAAAGAAAGAATGTTATATAGTTATTTACACGTTCATTCAGCATCACAACGACACCATAATTAAGACGCATGAAGGAAGGAAGACACATGATAAAGACGCAAGAAGACTTCTTTAACAATATTTTTACCTCTCACTTTATTGCAAGGGTTCGAAAGGGTTGTTGAAGGGTTGCATGTGAGAGGATGCTGGAGACCGAACATAAACTTCATATTTTGACACCACTGTTATGACCTTCACGTTGTGTCTTGTTCTCCTGATGTTCGGGTCCACTCCATCGGGGCTTTCCGAGTGCCCCCTCGGTCGGGTGTGGCTTTCACTACCACATCTGGTCTCTACTGTCTGGAACTCTCCTGGCAACTGCTTTGGCACCCCAAACTCAACTGAGTTAAATAATAACTCAACGCCCACACGATCGCCTACTGGATCTTTGAATCGGATGTTTAATCGTCATCAAGCGGAAATAACTGTCATGCGGTTCAGAGGTTACTCTCTTCCGGTGCATGACTGTAATGGCACAATGAGACCTTCACCTTGTCCCATATCATAAGCCTTAATCCGCCCACGCGATCTCTTTCGATTACTGGCCATTGGAATGTGTCACTTCCTTTCGGTGTATCACCTAGGAATAGCATTTTTGGGGCTGGGTCGAAGGTCAAAATATAACAAGAATCCTAAGCAGTTGTTTCTTTGTTTGATTTTGTTTGTTTGTTTGTTTGGGGGGTCCTTATAACATTTTCTAACTAATCAGAGAATGTGTTACAAAATTGAAAAATCAAAAAATAAAGAAAGTGCATAAAGTCAATGAAGACATAAAAAGGCAAAAAAAATCAAAAGAATTTGTCAGAAAGAGAGAATCAGAACCGCCTTTCGATTGTACCTGTAGAACTTCCTACATTTGATTTTCTATAAAAAGTCTTCATTGATGGAACTCCTCAACAACTTCCAAAGACTGTCTCCATTTTTTTTTTCACTTTTTAACACGACACAAAACCTTATCTCACTCCAAATTTGAAACTTGAATCACATGTTAACCTTTATGATTTGAAAGTTTTTGGTCCCTTTCCTAGAAATATTTGCCTTATATACCTTTGATTTTTTAAAAACTTTTCTCGGTATACAATGTAATATTTTATGTAATGTTTAAATATTTCAAAATTGTATAATCTATGAGCCTATTTTTGTTTATTTGTAAAGTTTTGTTTTCTGATTCAATTCAAGTCGAGTCGAGTTTCCCGTTGTTATTTATCAAGCTTTGCTTACATTTGGCACACAGGACGAAGGTTGTGTAGTGATACAAGCAAATTAAGCAGCCTGATTACCATAAGTGTAAGAGACAGTCTATATGAATCTCTCACGAAAAATAACTAAGAAGCTTGATTAGCCACTAAGCAGTGTTAACCTTCTACATCACAACAATTGCGTCGCCGATAGGATACCGATTATCTCTCTAGGATTCTGATTTCGTCGATACGTGGCTACGATGTTTTGCTGCGAGTGCAAGAATTAAAAAGCTAAAAGACCACAAGGAAAAGGGAGGAGAAAATGAAATTATTGATCTCTTTTGGGCTACAGTGGGATTCGAGGCTATAATGAAAGTCTCCACCATGACGTATCCCACAAAGCTGGAAGACCTGACTTTAAAAAAAAAAATAAGTCAGATCATAAAAAGAAATATGAGGCTCAAGAAAAGGTTGGTCGTGGCAGAAAGAACTAAGCTTATGTCGAGGAAAGAAGAAATTGACGAACCAATCATAAAATATCTACACCGTCAACGAAATGCGAGTAGATATTGCGAGTTTGAACCGACGATTGAAGAGGACTTAATTCAATTAAGGTTAATTGAAGGTATGTACAATGCATCACACCAATGAAAAATAATGGAACAACTACAAATAGGAAATATGTCTTCAAATACTTGCACTGACTTTATACAGCAACAAGAATTAATACAGAAACACAACCATTATGAAAGTCAACCCAGCGAAAAAATATTTTCCGATACTTCACTGCTAAAAAAGATAAATTAAATGTTCGTATTGTGGACGTGAACATGAAATAAAAAAAGGGAAAAATGCCCTGAATTTGGGAAAACTTGTAAAAATTAATTAAAAAGAACCATTTTAAAGAAGTATGCAAATTCAAAAAGAAAACCGTTGAAAGAGTTGAAGAAAACGAAACCAATAAGCAAGTCTTTTCAGTAAAAAACAAAAACAAGAATGTAGAAAAAATTGAACAGAAGAAAAAAAGACATTATACTAAAGGTTAAAATCAACAACTTCGATTTGGATATGCAAATGGATACCGGCAGTGAGGTAACGCTTATACCAAAAAATTTCTGGGAGTGCATTGGAAAGCCAACTTTACGAAAGAGCAGTTTACAACTCTGTCAATTTGATGGGTCATTCATAAAAACTTTCGATTACTTTGAAAGTTCCTTGAAGTTAGAAGATAAATTTGAAGTAACGCCTATAATTGTCACAATTTGTAAAAAGAACTACAGACTTCTTGGAAACGATGTGCTTAACGTAAATTCTACCAAAGTAATTAATGAGATAAAAATGGAAAAAAACAGTAAGTTCAAAGACTATAAAGCGAGTTAGAAATTTAAAAAAAAATGTTACCCCCTCTTATTATGAGGCACGAAAATTGCCAGTACATTTGTTGCTATTAGTAGTAGCAAAACTACGAAAATTAATAGAAAAAGATCTTCTTGAACATGTTCACCCTGGGGTAGCAAGTGGGCATTACCCATTGTAGTTTTAGGAAATTCAGATGGAGACATACGTATATGTCAAGATTATAAAATAGGAATAAATCGCACAAAGTTTGCTCGGATTCATATCCTATACCTAATGTTGAAGTTGCATTTCATGCACTGGCAGGAATGAGCGTTTTTACAAAAATAGATTTGAAAACGGTATACCAACAAATACCAATAGACAAGAACTTCAAAGAAGTTACGACGATAAAAACGCCAATGGAGTTACCAAAGTGAAAAAGCATGCCACATGGAATAAAAACAGCAAGCGTCATATTTCAAAGGACCATTGAACAGGTTCTAGGAGAAGATATAAAGAATATGGTTTGTTACCAAGACGATGTATGCATAGGAGCTACTAACGAAAATGAATTAAAAAATAAAACCGACATCGTTTTAAATAGAGTAAGAAACGCTGGAATGACAAATGAAAAAAAAATGCGTAAACAACGTAGTAAAATATCATTTTAGGTTATTCCATTTCAAAAGAAGGTATATCACCAGACCAAGCCTTAATAGAAAAAATACTATTAATAGCTACACCGAAAAATAAAAAAGAACTTGAATCTTTTGGGAGATTGGTGAATTTCTACAGGCGATATATACCAAAATATACGGACCTGACTGAACCGTTAGCAAATTTAAGAAAAAAGAATGTTGAATGTATCTGGTCAGAGGAACAACAAAAAGCTTTTGATAGATTAAAAGAATTACCCAAAGTCACGACATCGAGAATACTAAGATGGGCAATAAGATTAATGGCATTTGACTTTGATATAGAATGTCAACGGAAATTCAATTCCACACGTAAATGCACTATCAAGATTACGATTTTACAAGGAGTCAAAAGATAAAACAGAAGAAGAATTTGAAGATACATTTTTACATTGGGTAGAGACTGATGTTTTGTCTTTAGATAGAATGGCTGCGGAAACTAGACATGATCCAGTACTGAGTTGGGTAACATCGAGAATAAGAAAAAAACATATGGGGAAATTATTCCAGGGCGGAATGTCCCTACAAAGAAACAAGACATAAGTTAACAATAGAACATGAAGTGACTTGTAATGGGGATCTGATAATTCCCCCAGAAACACAAAGAAAGTTGGTGATAAAAAGTGTACATGATGATATACACTGTGGAGTAGCGGCCACACAAAAAAGGATGAAATTAGAAACATGGTGGCCGGGATATTCACAAGATGTCGAAGAATATATAAAAAGATGCAAAAAATGTAAGTAATTAAGAAATTTTATACAGAGTACTTTATATTCATGGCCCAGAGAAGTGGAGCCATGGAATCGTGTGCATATGGATTATGCATACATTATTGGAGTGGGATTTATTAATACTAGTAGACTCTTTTTCAGGCTGGCCTGAAGTAATCCGTGTGCCAGACAAGAAAATTTCAACGATAAAACAAATTCTATGGATTATGCATACATTATTGGAGTGGGATTTATTAATACTAGTAGACTCTTTTTCAGGCTGGCCAGAAGTAATCCGTGCGCCAGACAAGAAAATTTCAACGATAAAACAAATTCTAAGGGTCATATTTTCCAGAAATGGCATACCAAAAACACTGGTATCCGATAATGCACCAGAATTTTGTGATGAAGATCTTAATTTACGGTTGGAGAAAAATAGGGTGAAAACCGTATAAAACATCGCCATATCACTCTCAATCGAATGGGTTAGCGGAAAGAATGGTGCAGACTATAAAAATGGGACTAAAAACATGTTCTCAGCAAAAAGAAAAAATAGAAGTTATTCTACCAAGGCTGCTTTTAAGCTATCCCACAATACACACGCCGAAAGACAAGAAAGCCGATCAGCATTAATGGGAAGGCAAATTAAAGCTCCGCTAATGATATCGTATTCCACAAATAAAAAAAATGTGGTACAAAAAAAACAAAGAATCAAATCCAAAAAGGGCAGAATTTAACATGCAAAAAGGACACAATACATCTATAATAAACAGAGAAAAGGAAAATAGTATATTAAGTCCATGCAGATCAAATAAGGCCCCAGGGCGAATGTGAAGAGCAAAATGATGAAGAAATCACTACGATCCCTTCCGTAATGATTTATTAAAACAACCTCTACAGAATAAAACGTCAGAAGACAAAATAATGCATGATCAGGTGGGCCAGGAATGAATTTGAAAACTATCAAATAATGCAAGAAGACGACTCTTATTACAGCTAAGTGCGGGACAGATCTAGATCAACCAGAGAAAGAAATACGGGAAAGTCAAGGAGAGCAAAGCAGTCCCGAAAATGAAACAATCACTAGAAGTACAAGACCTACTAAGGACATAAAACCTATACGTTTCTGGGAGATGTAGTGATACTGGTAAATTAAGCTGCCTAATTAGCATTATGTGTTAGAGAGAGCCTATATAAATCTCTCTCTAAGAATAATTGGGAAGCTAGACTAGCCACTTCACACTTCGATCGGCCGAGTTGGGCGAACACGGATCTGGTCAGGTGTGTCCTGGTTGCGGTAGCAGTCGGTCGTGGTGCGCCTTGACCAGCATCCTCGAGTCTCAGGGGGCCATCCCCCAGGCTCTAACCCTCCTTGGGAGGTTGAGTTTATCGCCTGGCGCCTGAGTCACCCCTTTTTAGGGGAATGCTGACGAGGCCCAAGGCATTTTTGGAGCCACCGGGCGTATCTGGGCTACGGCCCTGTGCCCGGACCCACTTAAAAAAGGCCTTGTGCCACACTCGTCCGGTTGGTGGGACCTACAACAAATATCAGCTCGACCAGCCACTGCTTCGGGCAAGGCTTTTTAGCGGACTGTCTGGCGTCCGTGCCGGACGGTCAATGTTCAATGGCAGACATGAGGCCGAAAGGCCCCCGACTTCGGCTGGGCCACCTTTGGGTGGGCGAGCTGCATTACTGACACCTTTGTCACCTTCGTACAGCACTGGACCTCGCTGTCTAGTTTAAGCTATGACCAGGTATCCGTGCCTGGACCTAGATTTGGGTCCCAGGGTTAGGGTTCTTGATTTGTGCTCGATCATTTTGTTTCAAAAATTGTAAAACACTCTGTATGTGTCGAAATAGGTTAGGCTCATCAGTGCACTAAGTGGGCCGATGACCAGCATAGTCCAGCAGGGCTAGAGCCTCAGCTCATGTTCGACCTTCCCCTCCCCTAAACCCCACAATAATCCGACTTTCGGGTCATTTGACCATGTGTCAAGTCCTGTCTGGTGGGAAGCAGAGACAAATATCAGAAGCTTGATAAACCACTAACCAGTGCTAACCTTCTACATCACAACAGGTTGCTTACAGTAGTCACCCATCTAAGTAATGAATAGACTCAACACTGCTTAACTTCTTGTAATGTATCGGGAACCGATGCTATCAATCAAGTTTCCTATTTACTCATTTCATTAATTTTTTTTTTTTTTTTTTTTTGCATTTTACAATATAAGAAAAATCCCGCACATTGCCTTGTCCAGGATTTGAACTAGGCACGTCGAGTCTATTTTTCTATGAGGACAACTGCTACTCAACTCACTTCGGTTAATTGAAAGTAGAAATGTATATTTGTTATATTCTCATCTACAGTATCACAACCCACAATAATAAAGCCAGACGCAGTAATAAACGACACAGGAAGACTTCTTTATAAAAATATTTACCTCTCACTTTATTGCAAGGGTTCGAAAAGGTTGTGTGGGGTTTTACTGTGAGAGGGAGCTGGAGATCGAACATAATTGCGATATTTTGACCCCCGAACATATGGCCGTCAACGTTGTGTCTTTCTCGTTCTTCTGATGCTCAACCGGAGGCCTAGGGGCTCACTCTGCTGGGTGCTGGCTTCCTTTACTGCATCTTATCAGCATCTTCTCTGAACCCCAACTCATCAGGGCCCCAAGCCCCTTCGGCCTGGTGTGGCTTTCCCTACCACATCTCGACTCCAACTCCGTCCGATCTTCAACTCAACTGGCTAGTCGAACTCAACTGAGTTATATAATCGTTCGACGCCCACTCGATCTTTGAAATCGAATGTTTAATCTTCATCAAGCGGAAATAACTGTCATGCAGTTCAGAGGTTACTCTCTTCCAGTGCATCAGTCTATGAGTGTACCTTGGGAATTTTTTAGCTCGTCCCATTTCATCAGCCAATTTCCGCCCACGCGATTTCCTCTCATAACTGCCATTAGAATGTGTCACCTCCTTCCGGTGCATCACCTCGGAATGGTATTTTTGGCCGGGTCAAAAGGTCAAAATACAAGATATTTACTTTAATAGTGACTCCGTAAATATTGTCAATATGCTGTGATTAACTCATCTATTTCGACACATACTGAGTGTTTTACAATTTTTGAAACAAAATGATAGAGCACAAATCTAACTGATAAAGAAATAAAAATTACATTTACTGGTAGATAAAATTTTAGGATCTGCAACCATTTAGTTTCAAATATGAACCAAATATGTCAAGAGGAACCTGAGAATACATGCCCCAGATGCCCACCGTTTAGTTGAAGACAATGTTGAATGCGGCGAGCAAAGTTGTTCATAACGCATGCACATCCTTCCGGGATGGTCGGAGTTTCAGACGGTAAAGAACCTATGATCTTCACAAGTACCATCTGCTTCAAAGTTTTTAACAAACTTAAAAACAAATTTAAAAAACTCTTTGGAAATGTGTTGAAATTTAACTTTCTTCTGTATATTGAACAATCTTGAAAGACTTAGTTTCGTAATATGTCTTCACAAAGTACTTCTGCTCCATCGTCCAAGGAAAGATTGTGTTATATTTGATTAAATATATTAAAATGTTGACTATTTCTTGATAATAATCTAAAAAAGAAAGAGAATAATGTAAACAGGGAAGATCTGAGAGGCCAATGATTAGTTTCAACAGTAATGAAACACTGTGTATAAGATCTATTTTAATCTAGATTAATCATTTTACATTAACTTTTTTCGTACATATATTTATGCATACACTCAAAACAATGATTTATGTAATTGTAGTTCTATTGGCTTCAAGTATACTTTTTTTTTCTATTTAGGAAGAACGATTTCAATTTTATAATTAAGCAATGAAGTCTAGAATGGAAATTTTTATTGTTAATATCAACTCCAAATATTAATTTTGGGACAGAGTTTTCCTATTATGCAGTTGGGATTTCATTTTTGAATGGAAGGAAACTGAAACAAAGAAATATAAAAGCAGATAAAATCAGTTCTATTTATTGTTCAATTGCATATGTTTCGCTGATGAAAAAAAGAAATAGAAAATTGTGTAATAAAATTCTCTCTCTCTCTCTCTCTCTCTCTCTCTCTCTCTCTATTTCACACACACACACACACACACACACACACAAATATATATATGATTTGTGGGTATTGTCAACAGGAAAAAGGTGTTGACTTGCTGAAAAAACAGTGATATCAAAATATACAGCAATTATATATATATATATATATATATATATATATATATATATAGTCGTTCAAAAAGTTCTAAGCCTCACCCAGATTTTTTTTGTTTATCATACGCTTCTTACATTTATATTGGCCTCACTAGCACAGAAATCTGATTTAGGTTTTCTATCTTTATAAGAAATGGCAGTATGTTGCCACAAAAAAAAAATTCAGCAATGGCCTTTCTTTCCAGATGAGGCTTATAAATTTTTGAACGACTCTCGTATATAAAGTAAAATCTGTGCTTTAAAAATACCAACAATCGTTACTAAGAATATTAAGTTTCAGCAACGATCCTCGGACAATGGTAAAGTGTGCAAAAGATTAAAAAATATAAGTTGTTTGAAATGAGGGGTAATTTTTTTTTTTTTTTTTGCATTCTTCTGACCGCTATCAATTACATAAAAATTTTAATAAAGATTATTCGTATTGAAATAAATCACAGCTTTTACTTATATAGTAGCTCTATCTCTAAATATCACTGTTCGCTTTGTCCTGCATGTCAACAGGGTTTTTTTCACGTTGACAATACCAACAAATCATACATAATGTTTGTAGCCACATGTGCGATTTTTCCAACATTTGAGAATCGTAAGAATATATATATATATATATATATATATATATATATATATATATATATATATATATATATATATATATTCTTACGTATCTCAAATGTTAGGAAAATCGCACATGAGGCTACGAACTCTAATTCGTTAAAGATAAAAAGAAATATGAAATCCATTTTGACAGAAAAATGGAATATGATATGATAGAGACGAAAAATAAACACAGAATAAAAAGTTAGTAA
Organism: Sepioteuthis lessoniana; assembly: GCA_963585895.1. Classification (NCBI taxonomy): domain Eukaryota; kingdom Metazoa; phylum Mollusca; class Cephalopoda; order Myopsida; family Loliginidae; genus Sepioteuthis; species Sepioteuthis lessoniana. Next base: position 33,319,668 of record OY757935.1, read on the forward strand.
TATATTGATATAACTGTAAGAAAAGGAGGGAAAAAATAAACAAAAAACACATATATGTAATTATAGATAAGACAGAGAAAGAAAAAGATCAATCAATCACACGAATTTATCTTGTATACTGAAAAGAACAGACAAAAACTCTTATGTATGAAAAAAATAATATCTGCTTATTTTCTTTTTCTTTTATTACGAAATGTACGAAATAGTGGAGTGAAGGAGAGAGTCGAGGAATGGCTAAGATATACACAGAGGGAGATACTGAATCTTCAGTGAACCTCTTTTTCGTTCTGCTTTCGCGAGATTGGTACAGGGCCAACTAAAAACATCTAATCATCTCAGCTTCTACATGTTTTTTAACTTCAGAACCTTCGCAAGGCACGCTTTCTTTCTTCTGGGATCATGCCCACTTTCGACTTCTGTGAACGTGTTTCTTCACATTTCTTCTTTCACGAATATTGCATTGTGTCAAGGCATTTAATCACCCCAGCTTCTTCATTTTAGCGAATCTCGTACAGTATAGACTCTCTACCTTTAAACTTTAGGCCGTCTGGCACAAGGCAAGTGCCCAGTGCGGCGTGACGTCTAGCGACTCTTCTGTTGTATCCTTCGTTCTCCTTCGTTCTCACTTCAAGTCGAAAATCTTCAGTGTTATATAATTTTCCGGAACCCACACAATCCTTGTGGTCACACTTCCTTCCGGCACGCTACCCACGCAATCCACGTGACATTACCGCCGTGTTTTGTTTACCTTAAGACACAGGTGCCCATCCTGTTTAGCACTCACGTAAATCACGTTGCCAGTCAAGAAATCTTCTTTCTGTCGCTATTCAACAATCTTTGTGTCTCGTGTGGGCAGTAATTTACGAGATTTTTTTCTTAAAAGTGGCACAAGGCCGTATGAATAGGGCCCCCAATGAGACTTGAACTCACTCAGTGCCTCTTCTGTATGACGGCTTTTGAGACCAAATGTTCTGGGTGAATCCTTCTTTGTTTACTCTTTGCCTTTTTCTTTCTTTTAGAATTGGAGAGTATGTTTTTAGTTATCTTGAAAGCTTCCTCTTTACCCTTTTGTTTTTAGCATAATTAGCAGGTATTCATTCACTGGTTTCGTTATACAGTTGACCTGGTCCATTTTAAGCTCATATACTCTTTATATATCTCGAAACCATTCAGCTTTTCATCTTTGAATATTAACAGCATTTCCACATGACATTGTTTATAACACGAGAAAAAAAACATACTCCTATTAAGAGAAAAATATTTAGATACTCTTCATCTCGATAACACCATGGTCGCCTATCCTTCTTGTTCTTGTGATGAACGTGCAGAGTTCTTTCGAAACGCTACGTCATCATAATTTCTCTGTACTCTTTCTCTTCTGCTGGCCAATGAACGAGTTGTTTTTAAATCACGTGCGATCTGTTCGACCATTAGTGAATTATCCAATGTGTAATTTAAAAAATACACAAAAAGAAAAAGGCTAAAAGAAAAGGAATGAAAAGCAAAATTTTAAGACTTTAGGTTGAGATTCCATATATGATCGACATTTCAAATAAGTCGATTTGATTAATGAAATACATTACAATATATATATATATATATATATATGTGTGTGTGTGTGTGTGTGTGTATCCTAATTTATACATATATAAATATATATATATATAAATCAGGATAGCGTACACAGAGAGTCAACGATGCTTGGTAAGTGTCAATTTTTCGCTTATGTCCGATGCTATCCTAAATATAGATCCTCTATTAATAATATTGTGCACTCTTTATTGATTATCTTTATCAATAAAGAGTGCACAATATTATTAAACTAAACTATCAATATATATATATATATATATATATATATATATATATATATATATAATTCTGTTTATAAATATTTGAACACTCAGATAATTTTCTTCTCATAGCTTAGTTTTCAGAGTTAAAAACAGGAACGTACCGCAAGAAGACCCAGTTTTTCTTGAAATCAATATTAAAAAAACATGTGCATTCGGTTGATTTTTGTGATTCTGAATGCTAACTTTCTGTGAAATATTTTCATGTAGGATGTTCACGAGTAAGTAGTGGGAAAAATTCCACATATTTGCAAAAGATTGAAAAACAAGAAATATTGTGTACAAGGAAATTCTCATAAATTAATCAAAATGTTTCCTTATGTTTAAAACATTTTTTGTTGTGTATTTATATTATGTTCATATTTCTATATCCATTGAAACTTCATAAAATATATGTCAGAATTAGACGTTTATTGATCACTTTACTATCCCTCTATCGGCGAGACTTGGAACACTCCCTACTGCGTCCTCTGCAGAGGGGTAAGCTTCGTTAACAAAAGGGGGGTTTCTGGGTGTGACGGCAAATCGACTAAAATCCCAAAACGGGACTTTATTTTCGCACGTGTGAAGACGGGGCAGGTTGGCACTTGATCCCCTACAGAATAAGTCCTGTTCAGAGTTCTTCTCTCAGGCACATAAGAACTGGCATATTACGTGAGGGAATAATTTAGGGCCAGACTGACCACCGCTGGCAAAGGGGTTCCAAATTTCACACTATCACACACCCACCAGGCCGCTAAACTTCTTTCCCTTAGATAACAGAAGAATACGGGCCTATAGGTCTTAGTCGTAATAATATTGATATTGTAGTAGTCGGCAACTCCGGTTTCCCGTGTGATACTTTAGGAATTAATAGGACAATTCTAAGCAAGATAACATAAGGCGAATAGAAGCTGGAAAGAAAGCATGAAGTAACAACATAGACCACATGGTAAAATGAAAATACATAAAATCCTTTACTACTTATATATACACGTTCAGAGTGTCAAAAACATAATTGGACAGTCCACGAATATAAACGTCTTTTCTGACTTTTGTCCTTTTTCAAATTGAGAGAGAGAGAGTGGTAAACGAAATTTGGGTGTAAAGGAAAAATGTCCCCAAAGTTACTTATCTTATTTTCGACGGGGTTCCACTGGAGAATTTTCTTCTTTCACGGGCTACTAGACTTTGTTCTGTTTTTAATACTGGCTTGAAGGATTTGGAGTCCTTCGTGTCTCAGCTAATCTTTTGTCTTCAGCCCGGAGTAAAGTGGCTATGGTTCGTCTGCCCGCTATGAACCCTGCTCAAAAACTGACTTCTTACTATTTACTTCCGCTGAGGGGAAGGGAGCCCCACTTCCGTTTTGGGGTCCCAGCCAATCATTTGGCTTCTCTCTCTTTCCCCTTCCGATGTCCGGCGACCTGAGGTCACTAAGTGCGAACACCTGGTCTCCCCTGCGTGACCCACATTCTCTCTTAACGGTCACTTTTTGACTGCTAGATAGTGCTGATTCAACACAGGAGAATAGTATCAGTCTTACCTCTTCGTCTCCGTGAGCTATCACGTGACACTGGGTATGATAATAAAATGCATCCAGTGGTACGGTTCTTGTTCTGGAGTTCTTTGAGAGAAGAGTCACCTTTTTTGCCATTACTCTCCGGTCTACTCTGGCCTTGAGTGGTGGTACTGGTTAGGTAATCATCTAAGGCTCACGTAGATCTATTTTCAAATCATTAGTATTAGATAGAAATACTTGAAACCGTTAAACTATGTGCAAACAAATTATCATTATTATTCTACTCCTTTGAGGATTTTTCACACCAGCGTTAGCTGATAGTTTTCACAGAAGATTCAGTGACAGTAAGTCTCGTGAAGTCTCCAGGACTCTTCTCATTATTCTGGCCAATCTTAACAATGCTGTAGTCTGGGTGGTCTCTAATTGTCCTCTGATTTCTAATTCTTCTAGCCCTTTTACCAAACCTTTGAGGCTTGTTCCGAGTACACCTATTACAATTGGTATCACCGTCTGCTTTATATTCCATATTTTTAGTTCTCTGGCAATGTCTAGGTACTTATCTCTCTTTTCGTTTTTTTTATTTTATTTTTACTCTGTGGTCCGCCTGTACGGTAAAGTCCATTATTCGACAGGTTCTCTTTTGCTGGTCGTCTGGCAGAGATTAGGTGATCTGTTTGTATCTCAAAATTCCAGAGAATTTTGTGCGTCTCATTCTCTAAGACAGATTTTGGTTTGTGCATATACCACTTATTCGCACATTATCTTTATTATCATTATCATGCTTCTTCCAAATTTTTCTCACCAGAGTTTTCTGGTGGTCTTTCAGTGGAATCTGAGTGATAGCAAGTCTCCTTTGGTCTCCAGGACACCCCTCAGTATTCTGGGCGATCACAACTATTCGTCCTCCGATTTTTAACTCTTCCAGTCCCCTTTCTAAGCCTTTGGAGATCGTTCTAAGCGCGCCAATTTTAATTGTTATCACCACAACGGTCATGTTCCACAACTTTCTTATTTCTCTGGCAAGGTCTAAGTACTAATTTCTCATTTCGCTTTCTTTAATTTTTACTCTGTGGCTCGGTGTGACGGCAAAATCCACTAAACGGTTAGTTATCTTTTTTGTTGTTGAAATTATTATTATTATTATTATTATTAAAGAGGAATAGTTTCTTGAAAACATTTAATTACTTTCAAATTATAAGGGATACTTGAAGCCATATAACCGTAGGCAAATTATTTCTGCTAAGAATACTCACTTGAAGCTATAAGATTTTGCAAAAATCGAATGCAAACAATAATGAAATTGTAATTGTTACTCGAAATCATAGGTGCTGTGATGGTTATCGTCGTAGGAAATGGACACGGTGACCCGAGTTCAAATCCTGGACTAGACTGATTGCATTTCATATAGCACTAATACCCTTGGAAAAGGTATGAATCCAATTATTCTCCCTCCAGCTATGGGTAAATAGTAGGACAGACTGGGTTCTTCAGCCTTGGTGAGGCAACTAGTCTAAGAGAAGGAATACTCTGAATTCAAACCTGTTAAACTCCGCTAAAAATTGACCTTGTGTCATATCCTGCCCGAGCGGAGGGGTAAGTAAATATAACATAATATTTCTGTCGGGGAAATAAGAAATATCGTGAGGTTTTTTTTTATTTGTTTGTTTTTTTTTTAATTTTCTTTTCATATTGGGTTTTATATATATATATATATATATATATATATATATATATATATATATATATATATATAAGTAGATTAGGTTGACCCAAAAGTTTCTCGCGTTTTCTTTTTTTTAAGAATATGTTTTTATTTATATAAATTGATAGCAACGTTATTCATTTTTTAAAGTATTTTCTGTTGCCTTATTTCAATGAAAAAAGAATGAGTGGATTCGATTAATTTCTCAAAGAAGATTCGATATCTTGAACTTTTTGAAACCGCGGACCAGACGTTCCATTGTAAGAGAAATTTGTTGACGATTGATTCTTAGACAGGGCTCAAAAGCCGTTGATCGTCATATTCGTACGGGTAATGGAAAGGCGCGTTATTATTTTAAATTTCCACCTTATTCCTTTTAAAAGTTTTCTTTCTTCAATAATAACTTTCTTGAAACCAAATAATTGCTTGCAAAAAAGACTGACGTCTGTATTAAATAACCAACAAAGGTTTGTGACACTGGAGTCTGGTGAGGGTTAAAAGAAGAACTGGATGGTTGGTTGTTTGGGTTTAGTGGCATATCAACTATTGTAGGTTATTTAATGCCAAATCCATTTTCATACAAATAATCAGTTCTATTTCAAACAATTCGGTTTAGCATTAGTACAGTTTGTCAAAATAGTTCTATTTCAAGTAATTCAGTGTAGCATAAGTACGCAGTTTAATTCTATTTAACCCATAAATAGGACCCTATCGAGTGCTACCACTCCGGACCAGAGTGGACCTGGGAGCGATGGCAATGAAGGAGTACTCCGTATTCCCCAAAGCTCCAACATTATTGGAACCTCACCATCAGATTGTTTTGTGTCATATCTAGGACACCTATTGGGGAGGGGTACTACTCTGCAGTGGTGTAGTCGGTGTATTCTTCAGCCCCAGCCGATGGGGCAATGCACAGAGTTAAATGTAAAAATAGTTTTATTTCATATAATTCAGTTTAGCATAAGTACGCTGCTTAATATCAAAACAGTTCTATTTTAAGCAATTCATTTTAGCATGAATGCGCAGTTTAAATGCGGAAACAGTAAACTCTAGAAACCACGATTTAGTCCAACTTGACCCATAGATATTACCCTATCAAGTGCTACCGATCTAAGCTAGAGTGGACCTGGGAGCAATGGCAATGAAGGGATACTCCGCATTCCCCAAAGCTCCAGCATTACTGGAACCTTACCATCAGATTGTTTAGTGTCATATCCGGGACACTCGTTGGGGGGTACCCCTCTGCAGAGGTGCAGTCGGTGATTTCTACAGCCCAGTCGACTGGGCAAAGAGGAATTGGAAGTAAGCAGAGTAAGTGAAAGGATTAAGTTTTACTCTTTTGAAAGGCTGTGGTACTGGAAGATATTTGGAAACCCAAAAGGTAAACAAATAAAAGAACAAGCAACCAACCTCCGGCGAAAAAAGGCCATCTGGATTGTCTCTGAAAATATCAGAGAAAAAAATAGTTTTTTTACTCTGGAAAATGTCTGGAATAGACAATCTAATAAGAAATATTAATTACTTGATATTTTCTGGTCAAAAAATACTTTGAAACTAAATTAGTAAAATGACAGCATGAAGTGGGGGCCATCTGGTTTATCTTTGAGGTTGTCAAGGAAGAGAGGGGGTTGTTTGCATTAAAAACGTCCGTGGTGGACAGTCAGTTTGGAAAATATTAGTTGCTTTATATTTTAGGACCCCTTCGTCGCTAACGCATTTTGAAAATCAGATTCGTCATGAAAGACAACTGTATCAGTCCAGAGCTGAGTTAAATATAGAGAAAGGAGCAATAAAAAGGGTTCTAAGACCTTGTTGGTGCCAGATATGAGTGAGAGATACAAATTAAAGTAAGTGTAGGACAATTCCCCAAATTCGGAAAAGCTGTTTTTAAAGAAAACTGAAGCAATGAGACTTGAATGAAAAGTTAACTTTAAGGATGAAAAGATAACTGAGTCCCATACCAAGCCTTCCTCTACGTTGGTTAAACTCCGGATTCAATATTATAAGCTGGAGATTTTGACATCACAGGAGTTGATTCACTGCGGCTGTGGGAATCCATGTCGCTTTACGAGACCTCCTGAACCTGAAACCTAGTGCTAGTCTCCGAATATTAAATATTTGGCTTACTAAAAGACCGCTTACAACTGTGTTATGGATTCCAGTGTAATAGTCGTGGGAAGGATCAAAACCGCTGTATACATTAAACGATGTAAACAAAAAAGTTGTTATATTTTTAACTTGCGTTGACTATTCTTCCTGTGGTGAAATTATTTTGATGTAACCATTGGCCGTCGACCTGTTCATCCTTTCAGTGACTTCATCCAGCGAACTTCTCACTGTCCATGATCAAAAACACGTGGGCAGAGAGTGGATAATTGTGAAGAACACCAACGCAGTCAACTCAAGAGAAACAGTGACTAACAACACGATACCAGAAAAACACCAACGAGAACCGCGGTTCGAGAGGCATAAAAACAAGTGATACCAGCGGTATTGACCGCAGAGGTAGCTCTTCATTAAGTGACTACAGGTTTACATATCGTAAATCAACAAGCCAGCAAACAACAGTCATTTTGATTGGAAGAGAAATTCTTTATTAGAATTGTCATAATCACTCTTCAGCACCACTATCCCGAGCCAAAGGGCTCAAAACTTCAGAAGTTGTTTAAATTCTAAGCCTCAAAATCCCAATTGCTTCATTCAGTATCTGAAAACCGAACAAACTCAAAATCCAAAATTGACTCTTTCTTTCTCTTCTATCACGCTCTTTTCTGCAAAACCCTATTTCACTTCCACTCTCCTTTCGGCTCTACACAGGTGTTGACCCCGCGGTCATGCGTCCGTTGTAAACTTCTGTATTCATTTGCCCTTTACACAACAGAGACTGATGGATTTGCAAGGAGTGAAACGAGAGATAATCTGAAAATTGTCGATCCAGATAATATGCTGCATATAGAGGAAATTCTTATTTCAGCGCTTAGCTTGTTTCCTACGTCATATTCGTAAAATGAAGGCAGGATTTCATACAGTAGGATTACAGGAATTCCTAACTCTTAAAATATATCTGTTTCAGTCATTCAAACGTGCCTATTGGTCACTGTAGTATTGCATAATAAAAGTTTTTGTTATGTAGTAAGTTAATTCAAGTCTTGTTTAGGTTTGTGTCGTCTCGAACTAAAATTTGACATGTTGTGTGTGCTATGATCATGATGAAAATATCCAAACAAAATACGGAGGAAATAAATAATTCAGAGGACTGTGGTCTAGTCAATCCAATTGCTACTGAATTCTAAACAAGGGCTCAATATCAAAGTTCCTTCCAGTTAATAAATACAAAGATTATATTGAAACTCTGTACTCAGAATTAAAATTGTTTAAATATATGTAAGGTGCGGAACTTATTTTTGGATTGCTATGTATTCATATTTTTGGTTATAGAGTTTCATTGCTATAGAGTTTGGTAATAAATAATACCTAACACTATCTGTTTTCATCGTATACTGTTCGACGAAAGATGATAAAATCCTGGTATGTTTGGTTTAATCAACTTTAATAAAAAAAAATTTTTTGTCTGTACACATTTATATGTATACATTTATGAGCGATACTATGTATATATATAATCAATTATAATATATTTTTATTCAACAGTCCATAAGAAATGTTTCATACTTCACACAATTATTGAAATGAATGTTTTAGTTTTTCCGTAATTTCAAACTCTAATATTTTTATGTAATTTCATCTAACGTGATATTGTCACATTTTTTCAGGACCATATTAGATTATTCTTACTTGTTTTGTTGTCTTTTTATCAGTAGTTGTGTGGGGGGGTACATTTTGATATTAATTCATTTCTTTTGTTCAAGAGATATTCTTTTTCTTTTTCTTCAAATATTATATCTAATTTTTCCTCGAGAGGGAGCAAACCTCTTTGATATTCTTCACTATAGTGGTGCTTTTCCATTTATATTCCATTCCACTATTAGACTCTTTTCTCATTTCCTTTCGATATAGTGGTATAATTTTCGCATTTCTTAAATTTTAAATGACATAATGGTTGTTATAAATGATCTTCCCTTCTGTTTCTATTGTTTCGATATGATATTTTTCTTCTTTCGGTTTTTTCTAATATTTTCATCTTCGCTTGGTATATTATGTTTGTTTTTACGCAATTTTCAAGGATTGGACATGATTCTTTTTAGTACAATTGTACATTTTGTCTTTAGTTATTTGTTTACTGTTCATTATTTTATCTACTATTTTGTTTTTTGTTTTATTTTTCGTTTTGTTTTTTTGTTTGTTTATTTTCTTGGGTGGGGGTTCTTTCATATGTTCAATATTTCATTTTTACATTAATGTACATTAATCTTTTTTTGACGGTGGGGGTCTACCAGTTTTAGAAGTGATTTTTCTACATTAGTCTTTACATTTTTATTGTATGAGGCAGTGGTTGCCAAAATTTTAGACCACCGATCTCTTCATGGCATCCTTGATCCCTCGTTGTCCCCACCCCAGGCAAGTACAACAAATTAATAGATATGCAGTTTCTAAATGCTTCAGTGAGCGAAATTGGATACCAAACACTATAAGAGTGTTGTTCTGTATCCCTTTCCTCATGAATATCACTCTTGAAATATAGGGACAAAAAAAAGAAAAATTTTGTGGAAATTACGAGAAATCCACCAAATATAAAAACATAATTCTGGAAATCACTATAAAGGTGTTCAATCTAATCGAAATAAGTGGAAATATGATAAGTATGATAAAGGATAAATAAGATATAGGGAAATGCGCAGAATGTAGAAACTATTTACTGTCATTTGACGTAGGTAACCAGTCTGTTTTCATTTCTTAATGTCAGCTTTCGATCCCATTCTAACCTCCAGACGTTTTTCGATCCATCTGATAGTCCTATTGACCTCCAGCTTTGGCGATCGCTGATATGAGTGGTTCAACATTATACATTTCGTTTTGATTTTGATTTTGGTGTTCAATTTTAAATTCAGTTTTTAAAACTGTTTCGATTGTTTTTTTCCTTTCTTGCCTTTGGTTTTGTTTGTTTCTTTCTTTCTTTCTTGGTTGGTTTGTTTGTTTTTTATTTATTTTTTATTGTTTTTTTTGGGGGGGGTCTTTTTAAAATTTTGATTCATTAGATGAGTTCTCTTAATTGATTTTGGTACATATCTTTTTATAGATAGTATGTAGTTAGATTTAAAACTGTTCATATAGAGGAATGAGTTATTAACTTTTTCGAGGATATATAGTGGTTTTCTGTTAGTTTATATGAAAAAATCTTTTTTATGTTTTTATTTCTATATAAAATCCTATTTTTTGAGTTTTTAGTAAACATTTTTTGCTTAATTTGTCTGTTTCTTTTTTATTTGTTATAATATTATTAATCTATTATCTCTGTAACGGACCATATCTTTCTTTTAATGCTTTACTATATATATATCATCATCATCATCACGTCGTGCGGCTAGCACGGATATCCCTGACCCTCTCTCTCCACGTCTCCCTATCATTCATCGTCTCTGGAAGGTCTTCAGGGTTACATCCCGTATCATCACATAGCTGCTGTATGTATGTTCGAGCTGGTCGTCCTGCTTTTGATTGGCCATATGCGGGGGTCCACAGGAGCACATCACTTACGATCTCGTCCTTGCTTCTCCAGCAGTGTCCAGCATGTCTGATTCGTCTAGCTTGTAGAGTTTTCGTGACAAGTGGTAGGTGACTGTACAGTTGGCGCCTTGTGAGGTGTTGCTGCCAGGACTCGTTTAATATTGCTCGCAACATTCTTGTATAATTGCCGTCTAGCTTCTTCTCCAACCGTTTAGTCAGCGTCCATGTAGTGCATCCATACAGCAGCACCGACACGACCGCAGCCTGGAAGAAACTGCGTTTCATTTTATCAGTCAGGTTTGATTTATATATATATATATATATATATACACATACATATATATATATATATATATATATATATATATATATATATATATATATATATATATTCCTACTAATTCACGTGTTTTTTTAGCGCCATCATGCAATCCCATTGTTACCTCAAGGATATTGTTGGCGTCTTTTTTTTTCCTCCATGGTATATTTCTGTCAACTGATATTGATTTTTTAATATGTTTTTATAATTCGTGCTTTTTATCATTTATTTTTTATTGTTCTGCCATGAAAATTGTTTCGCTAAATATTTTCTTGAATTGATGAATAAAAGTCTCCAGTGTTTAATTGTTCTTTTTCATGATTTAAACTAGTCAGTTATTATTGCTTTTTCACATTAATTAATTTTTAATATGCTTTTTTTTATTTTCTGGTTTATATTTTTCTAGAATTTTTTTTTTTTTTTTTTTTTTTAGCATTGTTTCCTATTTCGCTCTTTGTAAGGTGCATTAATCTGCATTGCAATTTTATTTTGAAATGTTTGTTATGGTCCTTAAGTGTGGCATGTGCTTGAGTTTTAGTATTTCTATCATTCTATTATCTAGTTTTACTTAGGATTTATTTTAGTTCTAATTTCATTTTCTTTCTCTTCTTAATGCTTTGTAATATTTTCATTTTGTAGTTTTTCTTCTCACTTTATTTTATTGATATTTTCTGATTTATCAGAAGTGTGTCTTGATTTTTCTTATGTCCATGATGCCTTTTATCATTTGTTTATTTGTTTCTGGTATTTTGTTTTTGTATTAAATCCATACTTTTTGGGGTTCTTTTTCCTTTTTTTTTTTTTTTTTTGTTTTGTTTTTTGTTTTTTTGGTAGAAGTATGTTCTCTATCTCATTATTTCTATTACGTTTACATTTCTTCCAGTAGTTTTGGTTTCTTTGTTTAATGGCTATCAACCTTCGTGGGTTATATAATGCTAATCCCATCTTCGTAGAAGAACAGTAGTGCTTCTATTCAACTCATAACTGAGGGCGTTAAGACTGTTCATATCTTTCCCAAGGGTAGTTGTCCGAAAGTAAAAGTAATGACGTGAGTGTAGTTCGAACTCACTTGCTATGATGTCGCAGTCCAGTACCCTGTAGTTTTATTTTATATGATTGTACGGTATTGGTATGCTTTATAAATAGTATTGAAAATCAATTTTGTCCATGTTGTTAAGATAAAGTAAGATGAAAAAAATGTACTGCACCTGTTTCTTTTTCTTTTTAGATTTCTTTTGTTTCTTTATTCCATGTTAAGAGTTCAATATTTAAAAAAAAACAATGATGAATTCATTATCATTATTTTACTCCTTACGAGTTTTTTACACCAATTTTAACTGGTGGTTTTTCACTGGAATTTGAGTTACAGCAAGTCTCGTCAGCTCTCACGGACTCTTCTGAGTATTCTAGCCAATCTTAATAATGCTGTGGTCTGGATGGTCTCAATTCTTCCTTTTATTTCCAATTCCTCCAGGCTTTTTTTAAAACCTTTTGCGACCGTCCCAAGTGCATCAACAACAAATGGTATCAACGTTACTTTCATGGGTTTATTTTTGGTTGGTTGGTTGGTTGGTTGGTTGGTTGAGAGATTTTTTTTTTTTTTTCAGTTTTCTGGCCAGGTCCAAATATTTGTTTATGTTTTCGCTTTCTTTTGTTTTCATTCTGTGGTGTGCTGGGACGGCAAAACCCACTAGATGACAAGTTTTTTCTTAATAATTAATACTTGGTCTGGTCTTTTGACTAGGATTATGTAATCCATTTGTATCTCAAAACCCCTGAGAATTTTATGCGTCTCATTCTCAAGGACGAATTCTGGTTTGTGCATATATCATTTGGTACTATGGTTAAATTTTAATCTCTTGCACCATTCCCAGTGGATTACATTTCCTGCCTAGTTGTGCCATGTCTAGTTCTCCTTTTGTGCTAGTTTTCTGCATTCGTTTATTATGTAATCATATATACCAACCCCTCTGCTCGGGCAGGATATGACACAAGGTGAATTTTTAAGCGGAGTTTAACAGGTTTGAATTCAGAGTTTTCCTTCTCCTAGACTAGTTGCCTCACCAAGGCTGAAGAACCTAGTCTGCCCTACTATTTACCCATAGCTGGAGGGAGAATATTTGGATTCACACCATTCCCAAGGGTATTAGTGCTATGTGAAATGCAATCAGTCTCGTCCAGGATTTGAACTCGTTTCGCCGTCTCCGTATCCTGCGACGATAACCATTACACCATGGGCACCTCCTTCGTTCATTATGTAATTAACTATTTCGTCTCTGTCTACACATAATGTACACTTGCTGTTCTGTTACGTGTTGTCAATTTTCAATTGGTTCTTGTTGCATTGTTTTGCGCTGCTGTCAAAAGAGATTCAGTTTCTCTCTTGTGGTTTCATTTTCTTTGCAATCTCCCTAGTTTGTCGCTTGAAATATCCATAGAGTTGTTTTTCTACCAATTTCTGTTTTGTTGTTTTTCTATTTGATCTTATTTGATTGCTGTGACTGACTGCTGTAATCAGTCTTTTTTTTATTTTTTTAATGAATCTTTGAGACATTGAGTTGATGCATCTACGCAATCCTCAACACTGGCAAGTCCTCTTCCTTTTCTTGATACATATAATATGTCTCTGTCATCTTTCGGACGTAGGGCTTTGTCCATAGTGAATCACTTTTCTTCGTTATTATTATTAGCAAATTAATATATTCAAATATTATTGCTTTATTTTTATACTTCAGCATAATTTTTTTTTGTCAATTCACAATATAATTCCTCAACTTAGAAAAGAAAATGTACTTCTATTTTTTTTTATTTTCGTATAATTCACCAATTATTATAATTAGTTGGTTGGTTGGTTGGTTGAGTTTTATGGCATATCAACTTTTGTTGGTTACTTAATGCCAAATCCATTTTTTACAAATGAACAGTTCTGTTTCAAACAATAGAGTTTAGTAGAAGTACACTGTTTAATTGTCAAAAACATTTCTATTTCAACCTATCCAGTTTAGTCAAACTGTTCTAATTCAAACAATGTAGTTTAGCATAAGAATAGTTTTTGTTTACACACAGTTAACTGTCAAAACAGTTCTATTTTGAACAATTCAGCTAAGCGTAGTACAGTTTCAATGTCAAAAACAGTTCTATTTCAAACAATTCAGTTTAACATCAGTACGCAGTTTAAATGTCGAAACAATTCTATTTTAAACAATTCAGTTTAGTGTAAATACGCAGTTTAAAATTTCAAACAATTCAGTTAAGCATAAGTACACAGTTCAATTATCAAAAACATTTCTATTTCAAGCTCTTCAGTTTTGTCAAACATTTCTTATTAAAACAATTCAGTTTAGTATGTGTATAGTTTTTGCTTACACACAGTTAAATGTCAAAACAGTTCTATTTCAAACAATTCAGTTTAGTATACAAAAACAGTTCTGTTTCAAACAATTCAGTTTAGCTTAAGTACACTGTTAAAATGTCAAAACAGTTTTATTTCAAACAATTCAGTTTAGCGTAAGTACAGTTTCAATGTCAAAACAGTTCTATTTTAAACAATACTGTTTTTGTTTGTTTGAGTTTTATGGCATATCAACCTTTGTAGGTTATTTAGTGCCAAGTCTATTTTATACACATAAACACTTCTATTTCAAACAATTCAGTTTGGCATAAGTACACGGTTTAATTGTCAAAAACATTTCTACTTCAACCTATTCAGTTTAGTCAAATAGTTCTAATTCAAACAATTTCGTTTAGTATGAATATAGTTTTGTTTACACCCTGTTAAATGTCAAAAACAGTTATATTTTAAACAATTCAGTTTAGCATAAGTACACAGTTTGCATGTCAAAACAGTTCTATTTTAAGCAATTCAGTTGAGCACAAAGTTTTGTTCTATTTAACCCATAGAGAGGGCTCTATCGGGTGCTACCACTCCAGGCCAGAGTGAACCTGGGAGCAATGGCAATGAAGAGGTACTCCGCATTCCCCAAAACTCTAGCATACTGGAACCTCACCATCAGATTGTTTAGTGTCATATCAGGACACTCGTTGGTGGGGAGCTTACCCCTCTACAGAAGTGCAGCTGGTGTATTCTACAGCCCCAACCGATTGGGCAAATTATTATTATTAGTAGTAGTAGTAGTAGTAGTAGGAAAAAATTAATTAATATTATGATCAATATTTTTTTTTTAGTCCATAACAGCTGTTTCATTCTTGAGACAATTATTCCAACAGACATTTTAACTTTTCCATTATTCCAAAGTTGTGTCTTCTTTTTGTTTGCAATTTTATCCGACTTGATATTATCACGTTTTGATTTTTTTCCGAGACTCTCATCTATTATTCTTGTTTGTTTTGTTTTTGTTGTTTTTGTCTATTTGTTTTGTCTTTTTTATGTTTTTATATTCTTTGAAGGAATTTATTTTCGTGTCTATATTTTGATATTAATTCATTCCCTTCATTTAAAAATTGTTTTTTTTTTCTTTTTCTTTAAATTATATTATTTCTATTTTTCTCTTTAAACAGAGTTGCCATTAATTAAAGTCTCCCAGT
This sequence comes from Sepioteuthis lessoniana, assembly GCA_963585895.1. Lineage (NCBI taxonomy): Eukaryota > Metazoa > Mollusca > Cephalopoda > Myopsida > Loliginidae > Sepioteuthis > Sepioteuthis lessoniana. The sequence goes on from OY757935.1 coordinate 33,335,210, forward strand.
ATGGTTTTGTTTTCCTCATCATTTTCCATTTCACCATTGGACTCTTTCTTGTCTCCCTTTTTTCGCAGTTACATTTCAATATGATTGCGCTATTTTCGTATCTAATTAGAATTCACCCAATGTCCGTTCGTACCATTTAAGCTTCAACATTTTTGGCCCGATTTCAACCAAACCTTCAGGAATTATTAGAGTCATGATAGGAAAGGTTTTATACCGCCACAGACTTGTTTTTATGTAGGATCTTACTCTATCTCTATTTCATACTGTCTCCCACCCCTTAAAAGGGTTTCCATCTCACACAGCTTAACCACCCTGTTGGTATGGTTACGAGAAGCAGATAGCTCTCTTCCTCCCCTGTATGTACTTAGATCCTCTCTTTTGCGGCCAGGTGTCACGCTAAAAAGTAATTTCTTCTGAATGATCACCCTGTATTAAAAAAAAAAGACTTAGAAACCTGCTGTTGTAGTTGTTGTTGTTGTTGCTTGATTTATACTTCTCCAAATCTGGAAAATAATAAAATTAAATATTCATTCGACATGTTTATTGATTTTTAGGGGTTTTCGAGGGTATCTGTGAAACTGTTTTCCATACGCCACACTCAGTATAAACAAAACATTTAACCATAGTAAATAAACGATAAAAACAAATCAAACATTTCTAAATGTAAATAATTATTCTAATCCTCAAAAAAATGACTGAATGCCCTTTATTTTGTAATAATGACTATCCTACAACCCGTATGTAATATGGGCAAGTACCAGTGTCGTTGTTTATCTATTTATTAATCTGTTTATTGTTTGGGGTTTTTTTTTTGTTTTTTCAATGACGTCATATAGTTGTTATATCTGATCTTTTATTCAGCACCAATTGTTCCGGTAGCAATTGTTTGTTGTTTTGTTTTGTTTTTTTTTGTTTTTTTTTTTGTTTTTTTGTTTGTTTTTTGTTGGGTTTTTTTTTTTTTTTGGTTTCTCTGATATTTTCATCTTTATCTGAGAAATTGTTTGTGTTTATGCAATTGCCTTGTGTGGCGTGATGGATTCTCAAAGAGATAGAAGACGAAAGTGTAAAGACGAAGAGATGACGACGACGAGATGAGTTTGTCTACATCAAGAAGGAAAAGACAAACACATGATTACAAAAAAAAATCCCACTCACGTGTATTTTAAATGTTCAAAGTTCATTACCGGCAAGAAGAATACTAATACACATTGAATGGTTTTTAACAATTTAGGGAAGGCGGTTTCGCGTAACCTCGAAATATAGGTCTTAACTTTAGGCCGCCACGCTAACTGACTGACCCTTTTCAAAATTCCCAAATTCTCAAGTCTGACTGCCTTCAAAACGAGTGTTCGCATAATTGATTTTTTCCTATTGGTCACGTCCCATATAATCGAGCATTGAAGTCACTGTTGAAGTGAGGGGGGCACTACAATACACTTATAATGGATATGCTTCTTATATATTGTTACGGAGAGAGAGAGAGAGAGAAGCATGATAATAAGGGTTATAGAGACAGGAATTAGGTAGGGATCGGGATCCCCTATGAGACTAAGAAATTCAGAGATATTTGAGCACTTGAATTAGAAACTCGTCCATTTGCCGACAAGAGAGAGGGATATCCTCAGACTTAATAGAAAAATACAAGGATTTATTTAAGGATGTACCCAGCCGCACGGGATCAACGATCCACCACGTAGAAATAACAGAGGAGGGTCCAATTTGGTAACACCCGTATCGGCTAAACCCGAGAAAACTGGAAATTCTGAGGCAAGAAATCGAATACATGCTAGAACATCGAATCATCGAACCCAGCCAAAGTGAACGGGCATCCCCATGGGTGTTAGTAAAAAAGTATGATGAGACCTACTGTTTTTGCTCCGATTATCAAAAGGTAAATGCCATTACTAAGGCAGACCTTCAACCCATTCCACAAATTGATGACTGCATTGATAGGATCGGTCGAGCAAAATACCTTACGAAGTTCGACTTATTAAAGGGGTATTGGGCAGTTCCCTTAACAGAACGGGCGAAGAAAACATCTGCGTTCGTCATCCTGGAAGGCGCATATCAATATCGTGTGATACCTTTTGGAATGTGGAATTCTCAGGCCACCTTCGGGAGATTAATAAATGCCGATATCCCAGGAGTCGATACGTACATCGACTATATCGTAATCCACAATGACGCCTGGGAGAAACACATCGAAGCTATGGCAGAAATTTTCCGGAAACTACTGGCGGCCAACTTGACTAGCGATGTCGAATAGCGATTTCTGCCCGGCATCAGTAGAATATCTTGGACATATCGTCGGTAACATAAAGGTAGCGCCGGCGAGTGCTAAAACAGAGAGTATAAGTAGATATCCAACATCAAGAAATGTCCGGAAAACTAGGAGATTTCTCGGCCTCGCAGGACTCTACCGAAAATTCTGCGAAAACTACGCCAGCTTAGCCGCGCCATTAACAGATTTGCTAAGAAAAGGAAATAGGTTTAGGTGGTCTGAAAAATCCAAAAGGCTTTCGAAGAAATTAAGAAGTTGTTAAGCAGAGGTCCAGTATTAATAGCTCCGGATTTCAACAACCAGTTGTATTAAGCGGGTAAATGCCCGTGAACATGGTATTTCAGTAGTTTTCGTACAATGAAATAGAAAAGGGATCTTGCCCCCGATTAGTTACTATTCAAAGAAATTCAATAAATGCCAATGGGCATTGCAACGAACTTGACAACTGTGTAAACAGATCATAATCCGTTTGCTTTCATAAGATGAAGGGTAAAAGTAGATATTAAATTGGAGTTTGATTTTAGGGGGATTTAACATACAAATAGAACACATTAAGCACTCACAGAATAGTTGCACAGACGCATTGTCTCGATGTTAAAAAAATATCTTGTCTTACTAAAATAATGAAGGTACAAAAAGAACACTTCTTTTTTGCTAAGAATGGTGATGTTATGGAGAGAGAGAGGGGTGGCACGATGATAAGAGTTATAAAGACATAGAGAGAGAGAGAAAGTCTACAAGAACAGTAAGGGAATGACGAGTGAGGAGATGAACGTAGGATAATCCCAAAATCCAGGCCATAGCAACTGGCAAACGCCTAAGTTAAAAATAGAGTGTATCAGCTGCAATCGAGAGACAGTTGTCGTTTGGAAACAAACTCAAGCGAAAAGTCGTAAAAGTGGACGTGGAATAGAATAAGAGGAAAAGAAAGTTAGTCCCAGATTGATCGCCGTAACCTAAAGACGTACTAACAAAGTCGGCACACACTTTTTTATTAGGTTGGTGCAAAAATAATGTCATTTTCTCACATATGTTACTTTTATATATGATTTCTGAATTAATTCATTGATATATATAGCCATGTTATATATCATTTTGAAGTGCGTTTTTCGCTCTATCGAATCGTGTTATTCGGTACCGTTCTTAATCTCTTCATTCATTTTTTGCAGGCTTTTCGACAGCATGGACAAAATTCAAATCCGCACGATTTTCTTGTTCCAGTTCAAACTAGGCCGAAACCTGCCGAGACAGCTCGTGATATCAATGATGCGTTTGGCCCAGGAACCACTAACGAACGTGTGGCACAACGGTGGTTCAAGAAATTTCGCTATGATGACGAGAGCCTCGAAGATGAAGACGGTCGCGGCCGGCCGACTGCGGTTGATAACGAACATTTGAAAGCCTTAATTGAAGCCGATCCTCGCAAAACCACACGAGAAGTTGCTGTTGAAATCGAGATCGACCACTCAACAGTCGTTCGCCATTTAAAGCAAATAGGGAAGTCAAAAAAGTTGGATAAATGGGTACCGCATGAATTGAACGATAATAAAAAAAAATCGTCGTTTTGAGGTGTCTTCTACGCTCCTTCTGCGCAATAAAAACGACCCATTTCTCGAGCAGATTGTGACGTGTGATGAGAAGTGGATCCTCTACGACAACCGGCGACGTTCGGCACAGTGGTTGGATACCGGAGAAGCTCCACAACACTTCCCGAAGCCGAAATTGCACCAAAAAAAGGTTATGGTGACTGTTTGGTGGTCTGCGACTGGTCTCATCCATCACAGCTTCTTGAATCCGGGCGAAATGATTACGGCGGAGAAGTACTGCCGACAAATTGACGAAACGTACCAGAAGCTCCAACGTATGTGCCCGAGATTGGTCAATATGAAGGGACCAATTCTCCTCCATGACAATGCTCGCCCGCATGTTGCTCAACTGACCCTGCAGAAGCTGAATGAATTGGACTACGAAACTCTGCCTCATCCGCCATATTCACCGGATCTCTCGCCCACTGATTATCACTTTTTCAAGTATCTCGACAACTTCCTGCGCAAAAAATGCTTCAAAAACTGAGATGATGCCGAATCGGCTTTCAATGACTTCATCGCTTCCAGAACTCCGGATTTCTATGCTAATGGGATAAATAAACTTGTTTCTCGTTGGCAAAAATGTGTCGATTTTAATGGTTCTTATTTCGATTAATAAAGTTTATTATGAAAGGAGTTATGATCTTTTGAAGTTGAACCTCAAAAACGACATTATTTTTGCACCAACCTAATATGTTGGGCTCAGCAAACAAGCCAGCCTACCCTCGCACACTCAACAAGGCTGTTGCGTATAAGCCTTAGCACAGAAGAATGAATAAACCTGAAAATGAAAGGAAGGAAAACAAATATGGAGGACATCTCAAGTAAAGACTGCCAGCTATCTCTCTGAAACAAATTCTACGCGTTGAATCTCTCTCATGAACTTTCATATGATTTACACACACCATTCCACAGTTTGATATACTTGTCCGTAAATTGTCACACGCCTCATTATACGCAAAAATAACCTTCTAGTCGATAGAACATTTCGCTTTTCATGTTGTTATTAGTATTTGTTGGTTGTTTTTGTTTTTCTGTTTTGTTTTTTAATAAATGTTTTGGTTCCTATTATAACCTTGGGTTGTGTTCAACTTCCTCATTCCTCGAAGAACTAGGCTTAGCTAAATGGATATCTGCTTTCTTTTTCTTATGTATGTGCAATTTACCCACGCAAGCATGAACTCTCCCAGCAATAAATAACAGCGGGTACTGCTCTTAGGTAAAAGGCAATATTCCAGCAGACAGCCCTGGCAGTTGGACCGAATGGTCTCGCTAGTAACCCTCTCATTTGTATATGGTGTACTACTGTTCTTTGTTAATAAATTTGTTTAACTCAGTTTCTTCCTTGTGTCTTTATTTCTGGTCCCTAACAAGGTCACAACAATTTGACGATGAGGACCCCCAAAAGGACTACGTAGAAATTGTTAATATTGGTTCAACATTGGATGCACGAAACTATTTTCATCATACTTTGTTCTACTCAACAGTACTTGGCAATTCAGAAAAGGAAACCGAACGAAAAAAAAAAACTGTAACTAACTTACACTGAACTTGAACGCGAGCCGCTAAACTACGACAATTCATATCTTTTCAAAAAAAAAAATAAATAAATAAATAAAAATAAAAAAGCTCTGATTTCCAGAGTGAGTGAAAAATTAAGGATTTTTGTATTTAAAAGAAAAATAAAAAAAGAAAAAGAAAAGTTTTTTCACCTCAATTAAATTCTATTTCGGTTTAATCCTAAAAAATATGCGTTTAAATCCGTCATGCTCGATTTTCTTAAGTTCCAACATGAACAGCAAAAAAGAATGGAAGAGAAACAACTTGAGCTGCAAAAAAGAATGGATTAACTTCAGCTGGATATACAAAAAGAACGACTTGAATTTCAAAAGCAAACAGAAATTAGACAACAAAAACTCGAAGAAACTCAACAAGAGCAAAGAAACTTGCTTGAATTGACAAACAGGGGTCAAATTTGTGAAAATGAAAATGCGTTCTCACAAAACACGATCTGGGGTGCAATAGATAATTTTCCATATTCTATTTTAGAAGATTCGAGGATTGATACGCTACAGATTGTGTGAATTGACCTAATACTTCGAAAACTTGGCACCACGGAACACACAAAATTTGTGAACTATATCTTACCCCGTAAAACAAGCGAACTGACATTTACCGAAGTGATTAAAATTCTTACAGGACTTTTTAGTCCTAAAATTTCACTTTTTCATAAGAGATGGAAGTGTATGAATTCAACCAGAAAGGACAGTGAGAATTACACTACATTCGCGTTGGTCGAGAACAAGCATTGTTCAGGTCGAGCGCTTCGTTGATACGCTGAAAGAGCCCTCAAGAAAGCTAGGAGCACACTTACAGGAAAAGCCCTACAACTGTTCCTTCAGATATATAGAATTACGCCCAGCGACAACACGCCATCATCATTACCCCCAGCCGGCTGGGGGTAATGATGATGGTGTGTTCTCATAACTAATATATATATATAATTTGATTTCCATATTTAAAAAATATATTAATTTTTGTGAGAAAATGAGCTCAAGAAGCTGTAATTTTGTTCCAATTTTTGCATTTTTTTAAATATTCGGCGCTTACGCACTCGTTTTAAAATTTCTTTGAGTTTTGCAGGCGACAATATTTGACTTGCTGCAAAAATTTAGAGGATCAAAACCCAAAATGATTTAAGGATTCTTTTCCGTCCTAGATTGTTAAAAGATACATTTTTAGCCAATTAGAATAACTGATAATTCATCAACTTTTTTATCTAATTACTTACTTCAAACTTATGTAAGAAATAAAATAGATAATTCTCCAATATTACACGTGTATCCACCACATACATACGATGTTGAAATTAAATGCATTCTTGAGGGAACAGAATATTAGATTTTCACTCAAAAGAAATAAAGTCGAAAATTTTGAATAGATTTACGAAAGAGATCCATAATATGCTTTGCGGGTAGCGTCTTCGACATTTTTCGTCTATGATTTGTCCCAAATATTTAATTTTGACATATAGAATTCACATTTATTTACACCGAGTTTAACCCTCAAATTAGCAATTTAAAAAAAAAATACTTCTTATCACTCAGATGTTTCACTTTTTATAATTATGTCGTCTAAATACGCCCAAGTGAAATCTAGTTCAGCCAACAACTTATCCTTTTTTTTCTTTTAATATACTCAGTGCTACTTTACATCCAAACTGTAAACAGTTAAAACTATATAAACCTCTGAGTATCAATTGTAATAAACTTTGAAGTTTCTTCATCGACCATAACTTAGGCGTCGGACAAGTATAGTTTATAAAGTATTTTACCACGGTTTAGCTTGGCAGAAATACCTTCGGCACTGGGTAACGGATATAAGTTTTTAGACATTCATTCAAACCTGTCGAGAAATCCGCGCAGACACGTATATGCTTGTTTTTCTTTTTGATATAAACAGTAGGTGCAGCCCATTCGGACCATTGTACTTTTGAAATAACACCTATTCATTTCAGTCTCTCAAATTCCTGATTTATCGAATCCATTGCAGCATACGGCATAATTTTTTTCTGTTTAAAGAGTAGCATCGTATTCTCTTTAACTTGTGGTGCCCCATTCATGCGGCCTCATGCCACATCTTAGCAAAAGCTTAGTAAATTACAACTTGTAACTTAACCTGTTTTAGTACACTTGCCGAAACCTTCCAAAAATATCTGGAAATTCTTTTAATTTTTTTTAATTTTTCAAGTCTATTGTGTTGTGGAGGGGGTAAATTTACCTTGTTACTGAAAGAATTAATTGGTAAGTCCTATACATCAATCCAGTCAATACCAAATAAGTTTGATGTATTATTCAACACGCAAGCTTTTGCTTTCAGTTTTTTTTTCTACCAAATGAAACATAACATGATTACACCTTTTGCAACTTTTTCGGTGTTTGTACATTTCGGCTTATCAACCTTTTTCCAATTGCTTTTATTTATGATTGAAAGATAACTTCCAGTGTAGAGTTGACAATGTACGTAATTATTATTCATTTAAATATTAATAAATTTTCTTTGCAATTCACCGCCAAGTCTTTTGGATATTGTTACATTCACGTATTTTTTAGTCTCGTCAGACCTTTTTTTTCCTTTTCTTGCTTCTACAATGTGCACTTATGTCATGGTTTTCCCCATGCATAACAAATCTTTTAAATGGACAATCAGTTTTGAAATTTTTCTTTTTACAATGTGAACTTTTATCCTAATTTTCCACAAAAATAACAAACCTTACCTTTAAATGGACACTCACTTTTGAAATGTAATCCAGCATATGAATGGCATGGATTTGGTTTGGTAATCTGTTTATTTATCTTTTTAATCGTCTTTGTTTTAAGGTAATGAGCGTGTGCAATCTATTTTCCTCAATTTTTGCTGATTTATGTCTCATACTTATAATCCAGTTACATTCATCTACTGCAGCCTGTAATGTTAGCTAAGGTATCAAATAACCGAGTGATGCCTTATGGATGGGCCACACATTTGTCGGTCGCGTTAGGCGGTACACAAGCTCCTTTGTGTGGTCGTGTTCGCGTGGTCTTTCGTGAAGGTGTACGAGATCGACTCCTCCATATCACCCCACTGGACGCACTGGCGAAACTGCTAAACGCGCTGTAAGCAGCCTCATTGTCGACCCAGAGGGGATTTCAAATCACCAGCCAGGTGAGTGTTGCCTCGTTGCTATTGAGGCACCTCAATCCGGGGGCCCTAGGCTCGTTACAAGCACGCTGAGATCATCAGCGTATGCAGTGTACCTGGCCAGCACGGTGGCGCCCGGTAACGAGAACAGGATTCGCCCTCAACTTGTATAGGAACGGGTCCAGGGCAAGGATGTACAGCATGGCCCAGAGCGGACAATCTTGACGAATCGATCGAGACAAAGGGAAGAGTTTCGTTTTACCCCGTTCACTTTTGCCATGACTCCGGGAGACGCATAAAAAGGCGATTCCAACTGCGAAATTGAAGCCCGAATTCAGCTACAGACAAGACAGCCTCCAGAAAACAGTGGTCAACCGTATCGAAGGCCTTTGACTGAACTGAATTTATCAGCGCAGCACCACCGTCAACTTTATGATCATGCGTACCAAATGAAGATTGTCCTGGATAGTCCTACCCTATACAGCACAACACTGTTCGGGGCCAATTAGACTAGGCAGGGCAGTCTGCAAACGATCTGCCAAGATCTTCGCCAACATCTTTGTCAATATTTAAAATCGTTAAAGGGCGAAAGTTGTTAATCCCATCCCCACCATGTTTCTCCTTGCGTAGTAACTTGACTATACCTCTGGGGAGGCTCTGGGGTATGAACTTCTGCTTCATCCTGTTGTTATAGATGGTCGCCAGTAAAGATACAAACATGTGCGACGGTCTCAAGTAGGCAGACCATCGATCCCGGGGGTGGGGGGGACTTGTCAGTTCCGACCATTTTCAACGCCTGCCGAATTTCCTCTTTCGTTATGCAACCCTCACACTTAACCGCTTCCGTCGCTGCGAGGCAGATGAAGTCGGCAAGATAGGTGTCGAATTGAGCTGGGCTCCGTAACGGCTCCCCAGTGAATAGTTTCTCGAAGTAATCACGAAACTCACGACAAATGCCTTTGTTTGTAGTTCGACGTTGCTTGTCCGGCGATATGACATTCACGATATGTCGATGTAAACCATGTCTCAGTTCCTCAGCTCGAAGTTTAGTAAGCAAGTTCATACTCCAGTCACGCTATTACGTTCACTTTCGGGCAAATACCCTTGGGAAAGGTATGAACCTCCTTATCCTTCCAGCTATGGATTAAATAGTACCACTACTGTTCTTCTAGGAGGATGGCTTTGGCATTAAATAACCTACAAAGGTTGATTTGCTATTAAAGAAACCAAACCAAACCAATCAGTTCGAAGTTCCCGGGCCATGTTCGTTGCCTTACTTGACATTCTTGGTAATTTTTATGAGAAAAATCCAGTTCTGCCTTAGCTACTTTAGTTTGCATACTATCTCCCGCTTTGACCGCCCTATCAATCGTAGCCTCTAATGCTCTTTGCGCCGCTACTCTATATAATTTGAGCCTCCTGCTATAGTTGCCGCAAAGGATCTAATTCTATCGTTAAGATAAGCCCACCAACAATTTCCAATAATGGCCTTCGTCAATTCCCGCTTTGACATTAACTCTAGTTATTCCAGGAAATTATTTTCCTTCAATAAGGATGCGTTGAATTTCCAGTAACCAGACATCCTAACCTTGGCCTTATCAAACCTAATCGACTCATAAAAGTTTGTGGTCGGAATTTTTATAGACCTCAAAACTTTAACCACCAAAATAATCTGGGTCGACTCTCCAAACTAACACTCGATCGAAATTGCTAGACCCGAGGCGCCCCTACTCGTCCAAGTCCAATACCTTTCCCGAAATTTGTCGACGAGATCGAATCTCGAGACAAATCTATGAAAGTAGTTCGCATCCGAAATATTTGGAACCCAACTAGCACTTCTTCGATCTACATTGGAATCAAGGACAGTGTTCCAATCTTTCACTAAAACTACCCGTCTTGAAGGCATCACTAACAGCTCGATGCGCCGAAAAAAGTCGGTGACATTTGGGTTCATATACCCTGACGAAATAAAAGGCCTTGTCCTTTATGGTAACGTTCAGCACAGAAAGCCTACCCGTCGGATCTGAAAAAAGAGAACACGTCGCATTAAGACATTTACTTTCCAACCAAGTGACCCCTCTGAAACAACCGTCAACGCATATTAAGAAAGGCTGGTTGACCTATGACATAATACCCTCATGGAAGTTGAAGTCAAAGCGGGTCTCCTGTAGACAACATATCCACGCCGCGGGGTTGAAGGTGTAAAAATAATTGACTTCTTTTAGAGTCAGTCCTCAACCAGTGGCCATTTAGATTAGCCAACCTTAAACCCATCATGAAAATTTACATGGGTTGGGTACCTGGACAAAACATGGCTGCTGTTAGGACACCGACGTCCTGGATCATAGATCTCATGCCCATCTCCCTACTGATGATGCTATCCTAAACGAGACCCTCGATATCCTGCGGAAATGTTTACATGCCCTATTCAGGGGAAGGTGTATTGAAATAAGGAACCTCCCAACGACGATGTTGGCATATTTTTCGTTTTCAATGAAATTTGCGAGCAGGCCAAGGGCCTGATTGGCTTCATCGAAGATGTCCATGATTCCCTCAGACCCTCAGCCTGTCCGCTGTATAGAGATAACACGTAAAAGTTTCTTGGGTCCTGCACATCTTTATCATAAACTTCCTTAAACTTGTGGAGCACCCTCAAATCCCTTAGTTGCTGTGACTGGACTTTTGTACGCCGCTCCAGGACACTCTCGTGCACCCTACAAATGTCCCCCCTCACATTGTACCTGGGACGGTCCTTCTATTTTTTCAGACAGCTCGTCTCTTAAACTGTCAACGAATGGGTTGCGTTGACGTTTCTTTAGAGTTGGTGGAGCTGCTGGAAAGGAATCTGTTGCTGGAATTGGTGCTGATGATTTGGTGGGAGTGGTGTCCGGAGATGCTAGAGTTGGTGGCAGAGGGGGACGAAATCGTTTTGGGGGTTTTAGGACCGTCCAGTTCGGTGGTGGCATCTTGCGGGCCGGTAGTATGCTGAGTGGCCTGATAGTGCGTGGCCTGGGAGAAGTGAGGGCTGAACGAGAGGGCTTTAGTGTGGGAACAGATATTTTGGCCTCATCAAGCCACTTTTTGAATAATAACATTTTTTCGAATTTTGCTGTTTTTGAAGGAGGAGAGAAAGTAGTCGTTCTTGTTGTTTTTGGGTGGTGATGTTTTTATTGTTGCTATTTTTGGCATAGATGCGTGGGGGCTTCAAACTGTCAGTGTCAGCTTGGGACATCACCCCTACCACCCCCTACCACCCCTTCCTACCGTCAGCCACTCTCCCTTCGACTTCTCGGTTTATCCGAAGCCGTCTCAGAGGGAGGTGGGGAAGCTGGCTTCTCCAACAGGACTGGGCACCGTTTTCATGACGGTAAGTGAGACTAAGGGAGCATCTTTCGCCTTTTGCCGTGGAGGGTGGTAGGGTATTCCGAGTGGTAATTTACAAAGCTTTTTGCTTAGATGTGGCACAAGGCCATATGAAAGGGGCACCCAGTGAGACTCGAACTCACTCGTGTAGGTTTGCTAGTATTCCGAGTGAGTTCGGGCGTTTTCAGCAAGGCCTTTTTTCCCTGGTCAAATTGCAGAAAGGTGGCCGGTCTCCCCACAATGCCAACGGACTGGTTTTCTGCCGGTAACAATCACCGGCAGCTTGCGTTTTTTCAAATCCATTTGGAGATGGAATTTTCGCATCCAAAATAATGTTTAACCTCCATTCCCCTCACATACTGTCAGGAAACGCCAACATGATATCTCCAAACAGTAACAAGTATGGGGCTAAATTCTCTTTGAGAAGATACCTAGGCACCTCGAAAATTGCTACCGTGGTCCTTCGTCGCCCTAACTATTGTCCTCGGGATATGGTCTTTCGTTTCTAGGGTCTTCCGGATGAGGGCGATTGCATCCTCAACGGAAGGAAGCAACACGTCTCAGAAGGCGTAAGAGGAACCAGCTATAATAGCTAACACCTTCACAACCCCAGCACCTTTAACAACACCTTTAACGATCGGCACACCATGTCTTTTGTGGTTTTGTCATTTTTTTTTTTTTTTTAGATTTTTGTCTACCACAAAGATCGGCAGTGTTCTTTTTTGTTGGTCATACCGACGCTCCTCCAAAGTGAACAAGAGATCATTGTCTCTTACTTGTTGAAAAATGACCCTTACCCACAAGAGAAGCTCCTCGATGTTGACCGCTACTTTGGGCGAGACACTCCATACATTAGAGGAGCCCCCACTATTGTTTCGGTCAGGTGAGGAAGAGGAGGATTTTTCTATTTCTTTTTTGTCCTTACATGTTACATAGTACTTTTTTTTCTCGTCTTTTTTATCTCCTTTTTCAGGGGTCTTAAATAGGGCCGTTTTAGTTGAGTCGTTACTTCGGCTGGCAATAAGGGGAAAAGTTATAAGAGCCCCAATGTGTGTATTTGTTTGTGTGTGTGTGTGTGTGTGTGTGTGTGTGTGTGTGTGTGTGTGTGTGTGTGTGTGCACGTGAATGTATTTAATTTTGATGAAAATAAATTCGTTTCTTTTTTTTTTTTTTTTTTTTTTTTTTCTATTTCTTCAAAGCCAGGCACACCAGTTCGGTGAAGACTTGATGATGATGAAAAAACAACAAAAATCGTAATTCGAATGGGCACTGAAAAGGAATGAAAAAGCGCTTTTTTTTAGATCTAAATAAAATTCTCAGCTTTAGCGGCATGAGCTCATTGTTAGAAGCTGGTGAATTTTCAAACGAATGGTCTTACTGCTCTAACCAGCCGTTGATAAGTAGTCATGAACCAGTTTACCTATTAATGAAGAAAGGTATAATCGGCTAGTCCGCAACATAAGCCGACTCATTTTTGGAACTGCCTATCGCGTTGGGCTTCGGCCCTGCGACAGGACCCACCTTAAAAACGGCCTTGTGCCATATTCGTACGTTGGTGGGACGTAGGATAAATACAGCAACATAAGCCGACTCTGTCCTCTCAACTGATTCTTCTGTTTATCTTCTGTGAGTTCGAGTCTCATTGGGCGTCCCTTTCATTCGGCCTTGTGCCACATCGAAGCAAAGAGCTTTGTAAATTACCTTCTGTTTATCTTCCCGATCTCTCTTCCCTAAAATTTGCAGATATATATGCGCATGTATGTATGTATGAATGTATGTGTGAGTATGCATGTGTATGTTTAATTAGCGTAGACACAGAATCAATGATGCTTGGAGACACTCCTTAGTTGCTATATTTGGCCCGGAATGGTAGTAACTATCAGGGTTCTATCTATAGGTCAGATAGATATGCTTGAGGTAGTGAAGTGTTTGGGAATATATAGTTTTGCATCCTACATAATTGGAGACCATTATTATTAAACTTATTTAGGCATAAGATAATCTAACAAGGGTTGACATGCCGTAAAACCAACCCACTAATCAATTTATTTTTTCTGATTAAAAAATAGACAATAATAATAATAATAATAATAATAATAGGGAAATTCCTGCCAGAAAGCTGAAAAAGCTGTTAAACATGAAGGTGACGGTGATACCAATTGTATATGGCGCCCTTGGTACTATTCCCAAAGGCATGAAAATGAGACTGGAGTAACTGGAGACCATCCAGACAACAGCACTCTTAAAATCAACAAGAATATTTAGAAAAATCCTACAGACCTGAGAAAACCGGCTTTCATTCAGACCTCAGTGTAAAAAAAACTGGTGTGAAAAACTCGCAATAATAGTGTTTGTAATATTGTAAATTAGCTCAAAATATATTTTTTGAGGGGTACGAATAAATTGGTAATTTAAAAAGCCAGCTGTCGGAGAAGAGACTAATTGTCAAAGTTAAAAGTCTGACCGTAATAGCAATCTAACTATATTTTACACCCTGGCATAACGTAGTACTGCTGAAATTATCAAAAGCTATATCAGTCATCTAAGTGATCACCCAAATGGGTCAAATGTACTGCCTATATAGACAGAAGTTAGGATTCCCTGTTCTGAGAATCCCCATAAAAGAAACTCGGTTTTTCCTGACAAGGACTTTGTAGCCGGGGACAATCGAACGAGACAAGCCGTAGAGCACTGAGACAGAAAGAACCTCAAAGATACGAGACGAGTTGATTCATCCTATCACAAAGAAAGACTCGCGAATATCCGCTCGAACAGCTAGAGACCGCCACCTGTTTCAACATAATTTCACGGCCTCAATAACTGAGCGAAGGAAAGAAAATTAACAATTAAAGTTCCTACATTTGAGGCGACTTGTGTTTATGTTTTCCTTCAACCAGAAGACAACTAGTTACAAGCAGCAACATAGCAACTGCCGTTCTCAATTGCTTGTATTTACCCAACGAGCAGGCTTCGACAAAAGGGTCAATTTTTAAGCAAAGTCTAGCAGGTTGAAAGTCGGTTTTCCTTCTCTTAGACTGGTTGCCATAAGAAGATGAGATTATCAAGTTTGCCTAACTATTTACTGGAAGGAGAATAGTTTTATTCATACCTTTCGCAAAGGTATTAGTACGATGTAAAATGCAAACAACCACGTTCAGGATTTGAACTCCAGTCACCGTATTCTTTTCCAATGATGATAACTTTTACACTCCGACAACATCCTGGTAGGTGTAAGTCACTCGATCATGCAGATATCAATCATCAGTAACAACGCCATATTTAATTTAATGGTCCATGACAGATGTTTCACGTTCAGCCAAATTATTCAGATAGACTTTTTGCTTTTTTTTATTTTTTCTGTTATTCCGACGTTGCATATTGATTTCTTTTTGTTTTGTTTTGTTGAGTTTTTTGTTTGTTTTTTTTGGGGGGGGTTTTACGTAATTTCATCTGATTTGATAGCATATTCTATGTTCAATCTAATTATCATATCAGATGAAATTATGTAAAAAAAAAAAGAAGACTACACAAGGTCGAAGTAACAGAAAAAAAACAAATCTCCATTTGATCAAATGGATTGAACACGGTTTAATTTGGTTTGGTTTATTTATTTTATGGGTTTATTTAAAGCCAAAATTTGATACAAATAATTTGCATACCGTTATATGATTTCAAGTATTCCAATCTTATACCGATAATTCATACACAATCATACAGTTTCAAGTAAGTATTATTTTTCAGTAATAATTATTTGTTTGCACACAGTTATATGGTTTCAAGTATTCTATTCTAATACAAATAGTTTTCAAACAGCTCTATTTGACACATAAATGGCACTCTAACAGATACTGCCACTCCTAGTCAAAGTGGATATAAGTGTACACCACACTCCCAGAATTCTAGAACTGGAGACTCATTACTAGATGCTGTTTAGTGTCATACTGAGGACACCACTTTTTAGAGGGTGTCTTAACTCTATGAAGAAGACGCAGTCATCATATTCTAAGACCCGATAATAGGGCATGCATTAAACATCAAATTGCTATCATAGATTATCAAACAGACGTCTCTGATTATTAATTGCATATATATTAGCCTACGTTTTTATGATGCAACTGGGTTGATGAGGCTATCACATACTCTAAGGATATTCATTTTTAATTTTGAAGTTGCAAATGAAAACAAATTTCAAATTTTTGGAACTCGCACATATGCATAAAAATAAGCGAAAATAATTGACAGACAATTTAACAAAAACATAAGTATTTCATTCGACCGAAATAACACATTAACAGAAAATAAGACAATGATGGTTACTCTTGTACACTGCCGGCCAAGTTATTTCGGAAAAGTCTTTCTCGCTTAAGTCCGTCCCACTGTCATTCGACCAATGTCCACCGACTAATTGTCCTTTCGGATACAGATGTAAACATCTTTATTGTGTCACAAGTCAACATATGACCTTGCTCTTTCATAATACCATGTTCACGATATCAGCTGCTGGTCGCATATCATAACAAAAAACAATATATCTAGGATTTTCGATAATAAGTAATGTCAGGGATCGTTTCTTGCTGCTGGTGCAATATAAAGTTGGCGATTGTAATCGAGGGCGACCAGAAGGCTCCCTTTTCAATAGCTACTACACCGAGGAGTAGGGGAGGGTGCTACTCCTTTCCCAGGATTGCTTCACTTTACCCTTGATACGTACCTTATATTGTTGAGTGTTAAGCAAGGAAGTATCAAGTACCATTTTTAAAGTCTTTGGTATGACGCGACTAATTAATTAATAATTGAACACAGGTCTCCCGGACCATTGGTGAACACTCTACCCACTAGGCCAATGAACCGGTGCAATATAACACAGTACAATTTATCACATGTTACTTGGAGAGGAGATGAGCATTGCCTAGTAACCCTCATTGTCCTGAAAGATACCATTAAATGGAATAACTCTGAATCGCATCCGACGATATAGGGCGGAATGGAACTATTTGCCGTTTTAGCGCTGATCTACTTTGGCGTTCATTGCTTTTGCGCTGAGCTGTTTTGATGCCAACATTCATGATGCCAGTATTCATAAGCAACACAAACGCCTCGGGCTCCAACATTTACATCATAATAATCCTGACTTCACATTAAAAGCTAAAGGGATCATAATGTTATGTTTTGTGCCAGTTTCCTTCATGGATGTCTACATCGTCTACATCGACGTTTTGTGGGAAGACTTACCCGATGAACTTCAGTAATTACTTAAAATTTTTTAAGATAATTATGTTGAAAGGACAATGAAACGAGGAAATGAGGGATGTCTACAGTCAAACAATAGCTGGTGAAGAGTGAACAAACAACCATTCGGAAAGTGTTCATAGCAAAGACGATATGAGGAGAATCTAAAAAGGTTGTTATACGTATTAGTGAGACACAGGGGCTCTGAGGGAGTTAATTAAAAAAAAATTGACAGAGAAGAAAATAATAAAGTGAAATACGAAAAGGGTTTAAATGCCCTTTTTTGAAAAGCAGCTGTATTTGCCTGAATCAGTGAAGAGTACCTAAGTCATTGGGGATATGAAAAGTGTCAAAATTTTATGATCCATTATTCTAGGGTTATTTTGGCGAAATTTGAAATTGTGACTATCATTTAACGGTCAAAAAAATAGATAGACAAACTTCACGGCCATATAGAATGTGGGAAATATGATGTTGATTTTTTACAAAAACAGGGAAATTATCTTTTTCTAAACGTAGGCGGTTTTCGTGATTAGAATATCACGTGATAAAAAATAACCACCCCTAAACAGGATTAGGGTCAGGTGAAAAGCAGAATAAGTTAGAGCTTGAACACATTTTCGATCCTAAATTTGGAATGAATTCTTTCGTCATTAACTAGAATCGTTAGGTTCCGTGCCGATCCCACCTCCACTCCCAACTGGGAACTAAAATGCTTATAAGCTGTGTGTTTTCACTGATCGAGGGTCCCTTTTCCAGCTACCGCTGGAGTCCGCATCACTTGAAAAAAAAACTCCTGAAATCCTGACCTTGCGCCTGCCTCTGAATACCCCAATGTCACATAACTTAGATTAAGACGGGAAAAGTTAGCACTACTGTATATAACAAACGATATAAATTACAAAGCTGATACATTTATAACCTGTGTGAACTTTGTTTTCTTTTGTTGAAGAATTATCCTTGATATGACCACTAGCCGTCTTTCTGTCCAGTACTTCAGTGATCTCATCCAACGACCTTCTCACCTTCTGTGATCAGGAACACAACGTGGGTAGAGGAGGAAAGTGGTCATGAGGGATATAGACGCCATCAACCCAAGTAGAACCGCACTTAATGACACAACACCAGCGAAGCACCAAAACTGCGTCAATGAGTGAGGGAGAGCGCAGTTGCATGGTGACCAACACCGCTCTAAGTATCAAGGGTCTCAACTGAATGCCGGGAATGCTCCAAATCAAAAACGTTTGAAACACATTGATACTGATGACTACATTTTGAATATCGTTAAACAGTTTGAGTCATGTACTCCACTGGAATATTTAATAGTTTGGACAAGAACAATGAGATGCATTAAATCTTTGATATTCATTTTAATTAACAGATTTTAGTATTATTGTAAGAAATAATTCCAATTGTTTTTTTTATTATCAATATTCGGCTATTCCTTACAATGTTATAAATCAATTCAAGATACGCCAAGGGAGCTAAAACAGTCAAGATCCAAAACAGTTCCACATAGCCGGCGTCAAAAAGGCGGTGCCAAAAGGTACATGACCAAGTCTAGTGGGCGGTGGGAGATTACAAAAAAAAAATTATTCACTAACTAGTTCTTTGGTTGTTTTTTTATAGCATGTCAACCCTCGCTGATGCAGAAATCATTTTTTATTTAGTTTTTATTTTTTTATTTTTCGTTTTTTGTTTTGTTTTATTTTGTTTTGCTTTGTTTTGTTTTGCTTTGTTTTGTTTTTAACGAGTAATTAATATGATTTTTGTGTAACTAAAGTAAATAACAGTCCTTAAAAATTATTGCTTTGAGTAACTATTCTTGATACAAATAATTTGCTCACAGTTATACAGTTTTTAGTATTTCTATCTAATACATGAAATATTAACGAGATGTGATAAAAAAAAGTATTTAAACAATTTTTTTTTAGAATTTAAATGAAGACGCCCGAAAATTTGAGCAACTTACATAATAAAGTGATGTCTAGATGTCTAATTCTGACATATATTTTAGAAAGTTTCTTTGATGTAGTTTAATGTCATACCCAGAACATCCTTTTTATAGGTAGAAGTTTGTGGAGTTTGAAGGTATTTAGGGGGTCAGTGGCTAAGGGCAAAACTGTGTTGCCGTAAGATATCTGACTCCATATTTTGGTAATATTATTTTACCCCACGTTGACTGGCTGGCGCAATGCCTTGCCCAAAGAAAGTCCAAAAGAAATATACAAAAAGAAAAGATAGAAACAGATAAGAGACGAAAACATTTCTTTCATACTTTCCTTTATCTACTTGGTGAATGGACTAACCAACGCTACGTCCCAAGACGCAGCGTGGCACCCAAAAACACCAGACGGCAAAATCGGTGTTGTCGGTTCGACGTCACTACCCGAAAAAGAGGTCGGTTCACAGAAAACCTGAGTATTTATCTCTCTACACCGGCTCCAAATTCGCCACTCCAAAATCCTTCTAATTTTGGCGCGACCGCTTCCCATTGGCTACTTTACTTTTTATTATTTTTCTTTTTTCTGATTTTTAACCGGATGGATGCGTGGAGCCTTATGCGTGGCGACGCGTTTATACATTTTGTATGTGGCAGCCGATGAGTCAATATCCGGTTGGGAGTTTTACTGTTAATTCCTAAATCCCCACAAGTTCTTACTCCTCTGTAGAGATTACAATCGGCGTATTCTAAGCACTTTTAGTCTTTCCCCGCAGTTCCACTATACACTCACTTAGGAACCCGAACAGAAATACAAAACCTGTATGAGAAATAAGGCTAGAAGAACAGGTAAAAAAAATGCGACAACAAGGATATGTTAAGATAAAAAGAAAATAAGATAGCAAACAGGTCTGAAAACACAACTAGAAGAGATGAATCAAAAGATACAGGCTAAAGAAAGGAGACTTGGAAGATAACAAGACAGGGTCAAGCAATACAAACAAAATAGGATATTCCAAAATACAGAAAGAAAATTCTACCAAGTAGGCGGATAATTCACGAAGACAAACCAACAACTAATATAAATATACAACCAGTATAGAGGAATTAAATTTGGCATAGAAAAATGTGATATACTGGAAATGAAAAGTAGAAAAAGAGAAATAATAGAAGGAATAGAAATGCCCAATCAGGAAAGAATCAAAACACCTGAAGAAAAGAAAAATTACAAGTACTTTGGAATATTGGAAGTGTTAATTTACTAAGCTTTTTGCTTAGATATAGCACAAGGCCACATGAATGGGGCACCCAATGAGAATCGAACTCACTCGTGTAGGTTTGCTAGTCTACCTTACTAACCATTACACCACCCGAGGTGCCCTGGAATATTGGAAGTGGATACCATCAAACAAGCGAAGATGAAAGAAAAAATAAGAAAAGACAACCTCAAATGAATAAGAAAACTTCTTGAACCCAAGCTCTACAGCAGAAATCTCATCAAAGAGATGAATACCTAGGTAGTCTCCCTTTTAAGATACTCGGGACCATTCTTAAAATGGACAATGGAGAACCTCAGACAAAGGTACAATTTGATGACGATGCACAACACCTAACATCCGAGGGATGATATTGACAGACTATAAGCGTCAAGAAAAGAAGGAGGAGGGGGTCTCTCCAACATTGAAGATATTGTCGATACATGGACACGAGGACTACATTAAAAAGAGCAAAAAAGACTAATTACAACGACCAGTAACATCACTAACAACATAAGGACGAACAAAACCACAATAAAAAATAGGAAACATAAATTCGAAGAAAAACAACTCCATTGATACTTCAGGCGACACACTAGCGAAACTGCACACGGGAGGACATGGACAGAGCCAAGAAACGGAAACCTTAAAAGAGAAACTGAATCTCTTCTAATAGCAGCAAAAAACAACGCCATATAGACTTATTATATTAAAGCAAAAATCGATGATACGTAACAGAATAGTAAGTGTAGGTTACGTGGTAACAAAGATGAAACGATTAATCACATAAGTGAATATAGCAAACTAGCGCAAAAGAAGTTTAAGACTAGACAAGACTGGTTGGGGAAGGAGATCGACTGAGAATTGTGCAAGAAACTGAAATTTTACCATACTAGCAAATGGTATATGCACAAACCGAAATCCGTCCTAGAGAATGAAACGCATAAAATTCTCTGGGATTTTGTGATACAAACAGGTCACAGAAGAACAGGCTAGTAATAAATAACCAAAAAGGAGAACCTGCCGACTAGTGCACTTTGCCGTCCCGGCAGGCCACAGAGTGAAAATCAAAGAGAACAATAAGAGAGAGATTAGTACATAGACCTTGTCAGAGAACTAAAATGCTGTGGAACATGAAGGTGAAGGTGATAACAATTGTAATTAGCGCGCTTGGAACATTCTCCAAAGGCTTGGAAAAGGGACTGGAAGAGTTAGAAATCGGAGCCCGAATAGAGACCATCCATACTACAGCATTGTTGAGGCCGGCCAGAATACTGAGATGTGTCCTGGAGACCTGAGGAGACTTAATGTGACTCCAACTACAGTGAAAGACCATCAGCTAACGCGGGTATGAAAAACTTGCAATAATAATAATAATAATGTATGACAGGATAAGAAAAATGATCCACTAGTGATAGTGTAAGAGACCAAATTTTGGCCAAGCTGATTAATGAGATAAGCACAGACTAGAATTTATTCTAGAAAATGAGATCCATAAAATTCTCGTGGACTTTGAGATTCAAACAGATCACCAAATCCTAGCCAAAAGACCAGATCTAGCGTCAGTTAACAAGAAGTAAAGAACTTATTATCTGGCGGACTAGAGTGAAAACAAAAGAAAGCGAAAAGGCGGATAAATTCCTGGATCTTGCCGGAGAGCTGAAAAATCTATGGGAAATGAGGGTGATAGTGATACCAATGGCAATTGGTACTCACGGAATCATCTCCAAAAGCCTAGATAAGGGACTATGATAACTGGAGATCTGAAGAGAATCGAGACCATCCTGACCACAATACTTAAAATTAGCAAGAATACTTAGAACAGTCCTGGAGATCTGAAACGACTTCAGATTTCAATAAAAAAAAAAAAAGGCAGTTAAACCTGGTGTGAAAAGCTCGCATAGAATGAAAATAATAATGCCCTTGGAACAATCCCAAAGAATCTGGGAAAGAGACAAGAGAAATCAGAAATCTAAGGAAGATTTGAGACTAAACAGAACACAGCACAGCTGAAATCAGCTAAAACACTTCTTGAAGAGCGAGGAAACTTGCAATCACTCAAACTTCAGTGAAGGTCACCAGTTACTATTTGCGTGGAAAAATTTACAAAGAGTAAAATGATAATATCAATAATTATCAATTGGGTAAATTTACTGTACGCATGAGTAGAGTGAGGGAGAGAGTCGAAGACGCATGAATTTTCACAGACACGGGAGCAGAGGTACGAATCTGCAGTGAAACCTCTTCTACCTTTCTTCTTCGTTCTGTACAGGTCAAAATCTTCCCTGGTTTATATAGTTTTCCGGGCGCCCACGCAAATTTTGGTCCCATCTTCTATCTACACGTTGCACGTGGACACACCTGCTTCTAGCATGCAACCCACACAATTTACACAGCACTTCAGCTGGGAACAACCTGCGCCCTGCTTACTTTAGGAAACAGGTGAACTTCCCGTTATACTACCCCCGCAACTTATGCGGAAACTCAGCCGGAGCGTGAGTGTCCTGTTTACATTAGATATCACGCATGTCAAAGGGAACTTCAAAGTCAATATCCAACATTATCGCATTACTCAAAGAGAGTATAGGACTTACATTCCTATATTTTAAATGGACGTTATGCCACTTGTTCCCGAAACAAAGATGACGGACGCACGTAAACAATCAGTCTCGGGAACCCATTAGCCAGGAGAACCACGTGGTCAGTGCTCAAAACTACGTCCGCCACTCCAATTTCGTCCCGCGTTTTTGGAGCTTACTCCATGACAAGTATTCTCTATAAATACGCTCATCTTCCAACACTCACTCTCTTTTTCACATTTTCACTTACAGGGCCAACACACTCTCTTCAGTATGACTTCCAGAGAGAACACTATCACTCTTTCATTTCAACTAACAGTAGTATACCGCCACAAAAATGTGTATGCCACGCAACCATTCTCTTACTTGTTACAGCTTTTCGGTGAGATTTTTTCCAGCTTCAAAAACAACAGAAATTTTGTCAAACCACCGAAAGAAACAAAAAACATGGAAGAAGACATGTTCCTCCTAATATACACTATTAAGATGCTATAGAAAATACTTAGTCAACACGCATAGGACACTTTTGTTATTTAGTCTTTTTTGTAGTAATCAGTGTTAATTACACACACAAACACACACACAGGAATATATGTCGAACAATATTAAAACACTAATGTTTTGAAATATTTAATGGCATGTATTGTTGAAATATAAATTTGAGTTTGTACCGCTTTGTCTTGACTGTTCTTTGTGTCCGCGGCGTTTCACAACTTTCATATCGTTTGCACATCTTTACCTCATTTGCCTCATGTGTCTTTATTTTTAAATATAAACCATACTACTACAAGAGCTAGACAGCTATGGTCACCAAATTTTATAGTCTTTGTAGGGCCTGCAGAACATGTTTTAATATATTATTTTTTAACTCAAGAACATTTTAAGTTTTTATGCAGGATTCGGTTTATAATGTGAATATAATGCTAATCTGACTTGATATTTTCAAAGCACTGATTCGGTTTCTTCCAGTTTCTTTGTTTAATGGCATATCAACCTTGGTGGATTATTTAATGCCAACGCTACCCTTGTAGAAGAATAGTAGCTGGGGGATAAGGGGGTTCATACCTTTCCCAAAGATATTTGTCTGAAAGTGAACGTAATAGCGCGACTGAAGTTTGAAGTCACGTACTTCAAAGCTGCAGTCCATCACTTTAGCCATTACATTACAGGGATTCCTCCTCAAAGCACTGAATTATCTGCTTTATAGGAAGAATTTTTTTATTGCTCGATTTCAAAATTTGTTTGAAGTTTTCAAGTGATTGATTGATTTTAACGATATGTCAACCCGTCTTGGATTATTTTATGTCTTGAGGTTAGGAAATTGCATTCATTATACGTTTATAATTACATTTTTCTGTAGTTATTTCTTAAGAGGTTTTTTTTTTCACACAGTCCTATCTAACACAAATAGTTGTTAAGCATATCTATTTGATCCCTAGATATGTCCCTAACGAATATCATCACTTCGATTCAGAGTATACCTAGGAGTTGTGGCAATGAAGGAGTACTCCATACTCTTCATGACTAGAGACTCCCCATTAGTTAAACTTTCTGTTTAACTGTATAAAGTAGATATCTTGCAATGGCCATCGGGAACCACAAACGTTAACCTTTCGACGGCATTTGTTAACTTATAAGTCCTTAGAAAATTTTTATGCTTGCTTGATGTTGAAGTAAAAAGTGAGACAATAAATTCATGGTCAGTTTACGTAGTTTAAAACACTACGCCTAGGGCAGGTTTTCTGTTGGTATTTTTAAAACTATAATAAAAGCGATGCTGTCTGTAATCTTATGAGAAACTAGAAATAAAATTACGAAACCACGTAATCAGTTCCGATTAAATCTCAGTTAACTACTAATTCATCCATTTTTGAATTAATCTTAATAAACCAGCATCGAAACTGGAGTCGGTAAGCCGGGTTCCGATTCTGGCTGAGGCTGCTTGAATTCCCTTTGCATTAATGGTCTTGAGAAAGGCAAAAATTCATTTCTGGGTAACATAATAGGACAGATTGGGCTCTCCAACCTTGTTAGTAGGCAACCAGTCAATGAGAAGGTCTAATTCCTAGTCAACCTACGAAAAAATTACCGAGATCGAATTGGACTATCGACTGATTCCAGATATCAAATATCTGTAAAATTATTGAACTATTTCATTGACACATCATCATCAATATTATTACTGATGCAACAGCAACAAATTTTGAATATATACATGTGTGTGTGTTTGTGTGTGTGTGTGTGTGTGTGTGTGTGTGTGTGTGTGTGTGTGTGTGTGTTAGAACAGCGTAGACACAGAGTCAACGGCATTTGGTAAATGTCAGTTTCTCGCCAATGCAATCGCATAGCCGAGAAACTGACAGTTACCATATGAAATTTACCCTTATCTGGACATTGAATATAAATATTACATTTCTTTATAATTTGTATATTACCGTAGAAATGGCGGAAATATTCTTTATTTAAACTCTTCTTTACATACACACATTATTAACAATTATTTCTTCTTCTGAAGGAACTTCATATCGAAATCAAATAGGAAGTGGATGATTTTAATAAATTAGATAGATTTTTAATATTATTATTTTCTTAACATACATATTTTATTGCTAAAAGTTGTTCGAAGTTGTTTAAACTTGTATTTTAAATTCAAACTTAATAATTCAAAAATGTGATTAAAAAACATAAAACTATTAATTTTAACAATTTTTGATTTTATTTTTATTTTCCTAATTTTTGTATTCATATTATATTTTATTTCGTAAAGCGCTTAAACTGACTCTCTTAAAATTTAAAACTTTTGGTGGGGAAAGTCAATAAATGAATAAATAAAAATAGATGAATAAAACACTTAATTTCTTCTTGTAATTTTGATTTTAATAAGACAATTGTTTTATGAAACTATGATTACTGATTTATTCAATTTATTTTAATTGAATAAATCAACAACCAATGTTTCACAAAAGTGTCTCATTGAAATCAAAATCACCAAAAGAAATTAAGTATTTATTGATTTATTTTATTTATTTATTTATTTTCTAAAGTTTTAAATTTGAAGAGTCACTGTAAGCGCTTTGCAAAATAAAATTTTAAACGAGTGCACATAAGAAATAAAAATAAGGGGCCTCATGTACGCAAATAATAATAATAATAATAATAATAATAATAATGATGAAGTTCCTAACATTTTTTGTCCTGAAGTGTACAAGAGATGACGCAAGAAAATGGTTCAGTGAGGTGTGCATACTTTTAGGAGAGCACTATATTGCTTTCGTAATAATCACAGCAAGGGTAGGTAACTCCGAAAGTCTTCAAGAGGAGAAGCACTAACTAAATTGGATATGAAGCCACGACCTTCCCATCGAATCTCATCTTTTAAACTAAAATTCACACTAATTAGTTTTATAGTATAGTACCTTTTTAAAAACTTGGTACATTACTTCATTAGATATCACAGTCTTATCCTCTGAGTGCAACTTTTATTTAAGCCTATTTTTCCCCTTATTTTTTTACTTACTCTAAAGCAAAGGGTGCATCACCACACAAAGAAGAAGAAAGATTTGTCTCTTGTCGAACTATGGTGCTGTATTTAAAAGTCTTTTCTCGCACTGTAGTTGCTCCTTTTTTGTGTACGCGTGTATGACGAGATGTGGTATGTCGGTCTGTTTTTCTACTACGGCAAACAAAAAAGGAATGTGGATTAACAAAAAGATGGTGGAAAAGGAAAGGAAAAAACTATTTTTGGGACACCACTAGTACGAAGCACTACAGGGAAAAAAAAGAAAAAACGTACCCACACATCGTTGTCCATCTTCTTCCTGGATCACCAAAAAGAAAGATAAAAAAAAGTAAAGAAAAAAGCTAAAAAGGAATATTTTTTTAATTTAAAAAAAAAAAAACTGGAAAAACCTGAAAATTCAAGTTTGAAAATTTTTCATTTTTCTTTTGTTCTGTGTACGTTGCCGCCTCAAAATCAGTTCAATTAGTTTGTTTAAAAAAAAAAAAAGAAAAAAAAGGGGGGGAATTAAACCCAAAACAAGTTTTAAAAAATCACGCACACACACACACACACATCTCCGAGTAAACGGGGACAGAATTATTTTTAATTCTTTTTTTTCATTACCTTTATATTGAATAACCGATTTTCATCTTATCCACCCGATTTTTTTCATTTTTATACAGAGTAACCTGCTACCATTTAATTTGTTCTCTAGACTAAAGGGAAAAGTAAATCTCGTTTTACGGTTTTTGCATAGCAATTTATTTAGTACGCCTTTTTTTTATTTTTGCATAAAAATCGGAGCTTTGCATAAAAATTAACCCTTACAACACTGTTGATTGATAACAGTAAAAACTCGATCATTACCAACCATAATTTTAAAATTTCCACTTGTACAGTTTAGTTCATTTATGTATAAATTTACTGTTTACTGCTGTACGTTACGTGGAGTTGATGAAATAAGTTTAGTCGACACTTTCCATAAATAGCAAAAATAACTCAACATCTTAATTTTCTCTAGTAAAAATTACAATGAATGGGATTTTCGTGTGACATAGTTGTCTTTTTTTCTCGTCTATATACATGTGACATGCACACTAAAACTGTTTTTTAAAAAGTTGAAATGGATATAAGAACAGACCAACTAATAATAATAATATCCTTGTTAAATGGTATTAGTGGGAGATACCGTTAAATTAATTCCTTATTGCTTTACGGCAGAATAAAGTTTTTTTTTCTTTTTTTTAAGTGAGAAAAAAAAACTCCAAAATAAAAAAAAAAATAAATAAATAAATAAAAAGTAAATGGATCCCCAAGAAAACGACTCAGGCACGTCATTGTCGTCTAGTGTCAGCGATGACAAAACATCAACGGTAACGAAACCACCATCAAAAAAAGCTGACAACGGTGCCAGTTGCGATACTAAAAGCAAAAATAACACTAGTAGTGCAAACAGTGACAGTACAGGAAGCGAGAACCCTTGTCGCAGTCCTTTAAGAGAAGAAAAAGAAGGTCTTAGTACTCCTCCTAGCCATGAGGAAACGAAAGCCTCCTCGGCCACCCCCTGCAAAGCTGCAGTAACAACCCCTGCCCCCACAAATGCTATTAATCTCTCTTCCAATAACACACCCCGGTCTATGTATCCTCCTCTCAGTCGTACTTCAACCGTCGGCCTGACAAACACATCTAATTCTACTACTACCACTGGCTTGGAAAGTAATAATAATAATAATAATAATAATAGCAATAGTGGTGGAAAGGAAGGCCGCTCAAGTACTAATGGTAGCAGTGGTGGTAGTAGTGACAGTTGTAAAATAGAGGCAAATAGAAAGACTGAAGATAGTAATAGTAGTAGAGAAAATAACAATAATCATCGCTGTGGTGGTGGTGAAGCTCTGTCGGTAAGTTCTGTTGTACCCCCCAGCTCAGCGGCTGTACCGAGCAGTGACCTAGGATCAGACTCTATTGCTACTCCTACTACAGATATTGATACTACTCGTGCCATTGATACTACGACTGCGAACGGTAGTGGCAGCAAAGCTGCCATGGCCAGCAGATCCTCTACGTCTCCCCACACATCGACGGCGACAAATGGTGTTGTTGTTGTTACTCCTAGAGCAGGGGGTCTGTCCGCTATGGACGTGGCTGTGATCACTAATAATACGACTATCGTTATGCAGAATCAGCATCGCCAGGAATCCGGAGAAGGAGACGAGCCCGAACAAGAAGGAGGAGAAGGGTCCGAACAAGCTGAGCGCGAACCCGGGAATAAAGGACAACAACAACAACAACAAAAGCTAAATGCCAACAGTGCAACCATCGGTGATAGTGGACCATCGTCTTCACCATCGTTGTCATTGTCTTCTTCGTCGGCAGCATCTGCCTCTTCTACTCTTATCTCTCCATCGTCCTCTTCAGTGGGCTTGGTGGCCGATACCACCTCAACAACCTCCACATCTGCCCTTTTGCAGCAGCAACAACAACAGCAATCTACAAATTCCTCTTCATCGTCACCTCTAACGACGGCGACGACGACAACAACAACAACAACCACTACATCAACTTCATCATCTTCATCAATAACAACATCTTCATCATCTTCATCATCAACGTCGTCGTCGTTGTCGTCTTCAGCATCAGCTGCTGTAGCCAGCAAAGCAAATAATGAAGATGGACCAACACCAGCAAACCCCAAATCAGAGGACGAAACCCTGGCCCCACAACAACAAAGCCAACAGCATGGTGGTAGTATTACATGTGCTGTGTGCGGATCCGGCTTCAAAGAATGTATACCTAACTTATTGCCCTGTCTACATCAACTTTGCGAAGGGTGCTTGGATAAAATCAAGAATGAAAACGGTAGGTACCCCCCCCCTGGAAAATGAAGAGATTTCAAACATTTACAGGTGGCTTTTTCAAATCTGGCCCATGTGATCGACCAGCTACACACACACACACATACACACAAAGGAATATGCCGGTTTTCTCTTATTTAAAACATCTTATACACCCACCTGGAAGTTATAAATAATAAAGCAGGAAGAAGAAAAAATAAAATTAAAAAATGTATAAAGAAGGATACTTTAATTTATTGTTCTGGTAAAATTTCAAGCAAGCACACACATTAATTGTTAGTTCTTAAAACTTAACTACCTGTCTTTTCGTTTGTTTTTTGTTTTGTTTTTTCTTTTTTGTTTTTGTAGAATATTGAATTTTTTTATTTATTATATATAAAGTATATCTTTTTTTCAAAAAAAAAACATTCCTTTTTGTATATTTCGTACACACATTCACTCTAAACTTTTAATTTCGTGGTCTAATTATTTTTAAAGGGAAAAGTTTAATTTAATAATTACTCACGCCCACCTATTTTTCTAATTTATCAAAATAAATTAAATCTAAAAATTTATACTATTTTGATTTTTAAAAAAATCAGATCTCCAATAATTTGCAAAAGTATTACTCTCCTACTTGTAAGGCTTATAGGCATCTTGAAATGAAAAACTCCAGTCGGGACAGTCGAAAAAATTTATCACGTAGTGTAGAAAATTGTGTTTTTTTTCTTCCTTTCTTTTTTTCGGCCTTTTAAAAACATTTAATGTTTTGTTTACGTTTGTTTTTTGGATTTTTAAATTTCAATTTAATTTTCTTTACGTTTAAAAAAAAAATATTCTATAAACTTCTGGGATGAAATATCTTAAGGGTTTGAATGCTCTTTACTTATGACTTAAGCTTTATTGAAACTACGCATACAGTACACATTGACCACGAATACGTAAAGACTTAGTTAAATTGTATCATGTATTTTCTTTTATTAATGCTAAAATGCTTCACACTCACACATTTATATATATATATATATATATATATATATATATATATATATATGATCGAATCTACTTATTTGTTACACTTTTCTTCCTATTAAAATAAATGCTGTATGATAACTTTTAGAAAAAAAAACCTCTTTACTTACCTACATTTTAGTTTAGAATGCACATTTAATGCTAAATATATTAAATGTTGAAGTTTTCGTAGGTAAGAAAAATGTGTAACAGGAGGTAAATGATTCCTTATGAACATAATAATGATATCCAATTTACTCGCCATCAGAATTTCCACGTTTTCAATAAACATCGTAAAATTAGATTTTAGCCCATTTTATTATTTTTGGATGGTGATAAAATTAAAATCTTACATTTGAATATGTTTATTATATTTGGCCTTTAGTGATATGAAAAAAAATTTAATGCAATTTTTTTCCTACAACAAACTAATTTTTAATATGTATATTGAAGTAATTTTAACTTAATTTTATGCGTAAAAATTGTGGTCACATTTTTTTTTTTTTTAATTCTGTAACTTTTTTGGTATGTTTTTTAAAAATAAATTTGATTTTGTTTAAATTCGTTACATTATAGAAATCGATTAACTGGTTTAAGAAAAAAAACGTTTTGTGCCATAGGCTATCAAAAAAATAAATTTGATTTAATTTATTAGAATCTGTTGTTTTTTTGTTCTTGGGTTTTTTTTTTTGGTTTTTTTTTCGTTCGTTACTCTCGTCTTGTAAGAATAATAGTGTAGGCCATTTTAACTCGTTTGGCTTCTCTCCGACAATGCTGAAAATTTGACAACAGTTTTTTTTTTCTAACCGTTACATTTTATGCTTTTAGATTCTCAGGAAAAAAAAATTTAGTTATGAAAATTTGCAAATTAATGAAAGCAATCAAAATAACTTTCCTCACTTATTCTCGAACATGATAAAAAAAGTAATTTTATCTTTTTGTTGTTGGGAGGTGTTAGGTAAATAAGGTTTTTAATTATTTACCGTTTCACGTTTATCTTGAAATTTAAAAAATTCAAGAATATCCAAGAGGAAAAAAATTGTTTTGTGTATATTTACATAACCTCAAAAAGTTTTGTTAGCTTAAATTCATAAAAAAAAATTGATCTTGGAACTGTAGAGCTTTTTTCTTTTAAATCTTTTAATAAGTTTCTCTTTATTAGTTATCTTAATCACCGGCCAATAATTTGATAAATATTTCTAATTCTGTCATTCAATGATGTTCATATCGTACGTTAATTTAGAAAGATGATCGCATTATTTCAAAGTCATGACATTAAAAATGAATTAAAGTTAATTTGACTAGAAAGTTTAATTTAATTTCATCGGCTCTTATAAAAAATTAATTTTTAAAAAAGTCGAACTTATTGCTATTTATTTGTGCCATATATTTATTTCTGCCTCCTTAAAAATGTACAAATTTTCATAATAAATATTTATTTGTAAATAATCGAACAAAGGGGAGATTGAATAGGCCATTATTATCCACAACGGAAATAAAACTATTTTAATCGTCCTTTTTTTTATTCGAGATCATTGAGGTTTCATTTTTTATTTTACCATTAAAATTAAAGTCTCTCCAAAAAATAAAAACAAAGGAAATAATAAATAAATCTCCATTGATATTGCTACTGCTTGTTGTCCTCCTAAAACCACGCTTAATGTCATTCATTTCGAGTCATGTGTGTAGACATGCTCGTTCTTATGAAGAAGAGAAATGACATTATAAAATATATTGATATTTTTATGACTACTGTCTTTTCCTTTTGTCATCACCATCAAACTAGAAATTTAAGCCTTTTGTGGTCATGTCGACCAACATTTTCATTAAAAAAAATCTTTCGGATTCATTCGTGTCTGCACGATTTCTCCGGGCTGTTTTCGTACTTCTTTTTTTTTTCCTCGTCTAGTCGGCATTTTAAATCGCTTCTTTTTCTTCCTCTGCCTGTCTGTGTCTTGTCCGTCATGTTGTTACTGATATAAATGTAGCAATGGCGTCAAGTACGTTTCTTCAAACCAGCGACCATCACTCTTTCTCCCTCGTCTCTATAACATTATTTGTGCTTCATTATTAATGTTTTTGTTTTTTCTTTTGAAAAATCTTTTCATCTTCTATCGGCTTGTTTATGAAGTTAGAGGACTCTTTCTTTTGAATAAAAAGCTGATTAATTACATTATTTCTGCTGACATCTCATAATAAATCAAATGTCATCATTCTTTATTTTAATAAGTTTTCGATAAATAGGTAATCGGAGATAACTTAACTGTTTTATTTTTATATTTTTTAATATTTAAATGAGAATTGACTAGTTGAAAAGTCACTTTATTTTTATATTGCTAAATTTTGTTGTACACTATTCATATCTTATTTAAAACTTGCAACTCTTTATTTATCTACAAATAAAAAAGAAAAGAAAGGACGAGTAACTTATATATATATATATATATATATACACAAGTTTTAAAAATCGCTCTCAAATTTCTCCTGCATTTCTTCTGAACGTTTTACGACAAGGTAGTCATGTGATCAAAACACGCCTTGTATGTTCAATGCCAATGCCATATTTCTTTAGATATGATCCAATTGTCGTAAAGTGGTTTTTCTGTTGTTTTTAATTAGTTTTTTTTGTTTTTGTTTTTTTATTCACCATAATTGCTTTGGTTTTGTTTCGATGATCTTGTGGAGGGGGTAAAGCTCATCAAAAGTTTTAAAGGATTTTTGACAATGCGAGATTTTATAACAAATAAAATCGCTCCATTTTTATACATACAACTGAAAATTTTCTTCCAATTTAACTTTTCTACTCCTGCATTCCTCTCTGAAAGATTTATTTTTACTTTTGATTTTAAAAATCTAAACCGTTTGCAAACATAGAAATTAAAATCAAATACAACGAAGCATTCAAGCAAGCAAACGATAATCACCCAACAAATCTTTTATATCACTAAAATATGATTTTACTTGATCTAATTTCGAAGCCTGATTAATACTTCTTAGGCTTCTTGATAGTTTATTTTTTATCTGTGCGTGTGCAAATGGCGAGAGTATGTTAGTTTTTCAGTAAGTAGTACTGTCTATCTTGTTAAAACTATATCTTTTTTCTTTTTCCTCTTCTCCTCGGAGCAATGCAAAGCAAGCAGGGGCCCAACTGTGTCGCTTCGTTTATTTCTTCAATTTTAGTAACGTCTCATGATTTTATTATATTTTTAAAATCTCTTTACAGTTACTTTTATAGAATATTGATAATAAATTCGTCGGCTACTATCAAAATCCTTATCTTCATCCACCTTTGTGTGTGTGCAGATATTTCTTTACTTGTAAACAATACTTATATATATGAATAAACCATACTCCCCCCAAAAAGCATTCATTAATTTCTTGCAAAAAATGCCTTATATTGCGAGGTTTAATTCATTTTTTATATAATATATATATATATATATATATATGCACACACACACGGCATTTTGTCTGATTTTATTTATTAACAGTAGAACCAATAGTAAACTAAAAACTTTGAAATTCATCTTTTTTCTCTTGTGGAGTAAAATGTTGAATTTTTCAGCAAAACTTGCTATAATGTGGTCACGTGATAGGTCATACTCCCTTCGCCCATGTGTTTATTCAAGATGGGGGTACGCAAAGGGTCTCTCTCTCTCTCTCTCTCTCTCTCTCTCTCTCTGTCCCAGTCTCTCTCTTTCTCATGTTTGTTTTTGCATAGCAATAGTTATTGTATTGATTTATTTTCCCTCCTAGTCTTTTAAATTAAAATAGTTTTTTTTGGGGGGGGGGCGGTTGTTTAAAACAGAAAGAAATCCCTTTTTTTGTTTTGGTGACAGTTTTTATTATTCCTTTTGAATGATTTAAAACTTTGATCTAATCATACAAAAACAAAATATTGTCAACATAAAAATTACTCTATTATTATTTAATTCAATTGTATATTTTCCAAGGTCAACGAGAAAAAATTATTTTAGCATCTGTTTTATCTTTTTAAAAAAAAACATTGTTAGGAGTAATTTTTTTAAATCACAGAATGCGGTCGAATTTTAATTTTCAAGGAACATCTTTAAATTTCAGTCTGAAGCTTTACAAACAACACATTAATCTTGTTCACGTGATTGTTTACATAAACCTGATTCTATTTTTAAATAAGATTGGGGGGTTTTTTGTTTTGTTTTTTTTCTTTTCGCTATGGTTGATCGTTTTCTTTATGATTGATTGTTTTCTGTTTTTGTCTTTTTTAAATGCCATTATGTTGGTGATATTCTTGGTATGTTGTTTTTGTGACAATAAAAAATATTAAATGTTGATTCTTTCTTTACCTATCTGATTTAAAGAATCGGCATAATCATAAGAATCGTCTATTAAAGCAAATATTTTTCTTTTCTTTTCCCTATTTTTATTTTTATTGGAAAGCAGTCAGTTGTTAGTGTAATGTCTCCTGCCTCCTTGCTTTCTTTTCTTGTGGTTATTGAAAAATGTCTCTTACTCGATTCTCTTTCTTTCCCTTTTTCTGTTGTGTGCATAGGAATCTTTTTATGCAGATCTTTTTTCTTTCCCCGTTCAACCAACCAAACTTTTATGTCCACGAAATACATATGAAACCTCGGTCTTTATTTTACTTTCGTTATTCGAATGAAAATTTTAAAAAGTAAACCCAGTAAATGATTTTTTTTTTCATATAAATTGACCCAATTTTATTTTTTTTAAAATGATAATAATATACTCATTGAGTATTACTTTTTTTCTTTTTCTTTTTTCTTTTTTTTTTTTTTTTGCAATTAGTTTAATTTTTATCTTTGAATTATTTTTTATGTAAACAAAAATTGATCGATATAAATGAGCATAAATATACAAAAAACATTTACGACAATGTACATCCTTTCTTTACAAAGGAACGAATTTCTCAAACGTTTTGTTATTTATTTTTACTGTTTGCAATTCAAACAATATTGTTTTTCGGGGTGGGTATCCAATTTCAAAACTTTAAAAAATGGAAAATGTAGTGTTTGATTTAGTTAACCAAAATACAAAATGGCTTGACTTTCAAAAAGTTAATCTCGTTTTTCTCGATTTAAAAATAAATAACTTTTTATGTTTTAATAATTAATTATAAATCAATGTTTGATTGTTTACTCAATGTATTGTATTATACAAGAGGGGGGATTATTTGATAATATTTCTCATTTATTTTTAAGACCCTTGGAATATTAATTTTAAGTATTTGTAATGTGAATTGTTTATTTTGTTTTTTGTTTGTGTTTGTTGGAGGTAGGCGTGTGATCTCAATTCATAGTTTTTCTTAGAAAACTCTACATTAAAGATTTCTCACCTTTTTACTATTTCGTATTTTTATCCATAAATTTAAGCAATATGAAAAATTAGGTCAATTAGGGAACTCATCTATCTGTCATAATAGGTCAAACACCGCAATTTGATTTCGGTTATATGTTAATTTCTACAAATTATAAATATCCAATAAAGCAACCGACTTTTTAGAAAATTTTAGTGGATACATTTTCATTTAAACTTCAATTTCACATTTTTAAGAATACAGTTCGTTTTACTTATATTTTAAGTTGTATAAAAAAATTTAAGGTGTATTTACTTAGCTTGAAAACAAATAACTTTTTGTCAACAGATAGTTACCTTGACTAGAATGTTTTATTTGCTTTTTTTAAAAAAAATTTTTCTTTTTTTTTTTATACTGATTCGCGAAACGAAAACAAAAGTTCGACCACTTGTATATATTTTTACTAGTATAAATTCTTTTCTTTTCAATATGGCTGGCTAGTATAGGTTTTCTTCAAGTTAAAACAAAATAATCTTTTAAAAAATAACTTCAGATATGATTTGACCGCTCATAATCAATGTCTGTGTCATGATATATATATATATATATTGATATATATATATATATATATATATAATATGAATCCTAAAAACTCGTACTTTTTTTTATTTTTCATGATTGATTGCGCAGAAAATTTTACAAAATACTGTTTGTTTTTTGTTTTGTTTTTTGTAAAATAAAATATTCAGAGGAAATAACTGATTTTCCGTAGTACTTGAACCTTGAAGTGACATTTTTGTATGCAAGTTTTATATTTATTTAAGAAGAAACAGTTGTCCTAAATTTGCAAACTGGGTCAGGTCAGTCTAATAGTAAGGAAAGGGAATAAAATGGCCAGGGTCAAAGTGTGACTTGGTACGTGGTGCCAAGGGAAAGAATTATTTCTTTACTTTCTCTTTTAACCAGAAAAATAAGACTTCACTTTTAGTCTTTAGGTTTGTTTTATTCTGTCAATGAATTATTGACAATTTATTTTGTTACCTGTGCTATATATATATATATATATATATATATATATATATATATATATATATATATCAGTTTGGCAGATCTTAAACTGGATAAATCTGTTTTGTTAGAATTAAATTTTATATTCAATTTCACTGGGTTTTATATTTTTAAATAAATTTTACTTTTGTGTTTTCAATGTTCTTCAACAACTTAGCATACTTTTTAATTTTTAAGATGCAAAATTCTTTAGAACTCTGATCAATATCTGTTCATTTTGGCTCATTAGTTCTGATCTGCTGTTTAAGGCTATATTATCCAATATTTGCTCAACTTTTGAAATACAAAATCTTATGATAGGTTAAGTTTTAATTTTGCTAGATATAAAATGATCAACTTCAACTCTCTATCAGTTAGGGATTTCAAAAGTTATTTTTTACATTTATTAATTCTTTTGATCTGATATTTGTTAGGAATTTAAAAGCTTGGATCAATTTTTACCCTACTTGTTTTATGAGTTTTATTGTTTTGTTTTTCTTATCCTATTTTGGTTTTCTGATAATTGTATTTTCATTTACCAACTACTGCATTAATTTCTTTAACTTTTTTTTCTTTTTTTAATTACTAAGAAAAAATTTTGTCGTGGTTTCTTTACCCTTTTCTTTCCTTAACTAATGAAAGGCAGAAAAAAAATCTTATATTCTTGTCTACTTATATATTGTATATATTTATTTACATTATGCAACTTAGTTTTGAGAGAGAAATTTCATTTTTATAGTAACATGAAGTATTGAGAAATTCATTATCTCATTTTTCTTAATTTCACAGGTAATAACTAGGTAGACTACACCACTTAATTTCTTTTTTTATCTCTCTCTCATTTTCTTTGCATCGCTTTCTCTTTCCTACCAGCTCATTCTTTCTTTCTTTTTTTTTCTTTTTTTTTTTTTTTCTTTTTCTTTTTTTTATTATTATTATTATTATGCTTTTCTCCCTTCTGTTTGCATAAATGATTTGAAAGCATTTTAT
This sequence comes from Sepioteuthis lessoniana, assembly GCA_963585895.1. Lineage (NCBI taxonomy): Eukaryota > Metazoa > Mollusca > Cephalopoda > Myopsida > Loliginidae > Sepioteuthis > Sepioteuthis lessoniana. Next base: position 33,372,803 of record OY757935.1, read on the forward strand.
TCCCCTAATGTTCTTGCAATTTCAATTTACTAACATGATTGATGCTGTTATCACAAACCCATTGAGAAGCAGAAGTGTTTATTCCTTTGTATTTACAAATCCCATTATTTATGAGAGGAACTATGCTATTAATACTGTCTTATAGTTGAACATTATTCAAGCTTTTTTGATAGCTGTTTCGGGGGTGGGGTCAGATAACTTAAAAATCAATATATTAAATTGGAATACCTTTTAGATCTAAATCAGTTTATTCTCAACAATTACATTTTTATTGACATAGGGGGCATGTGCAGAATTTGCATATGTGCATGTATTATGTTTTAGTAGAAAAGCTCATTGTTGTGCTTTGCTCTATAGTTGGGAATTTTTTTATCATTACCCCAAGATGACTATATTCTAAGATGCCGTTACCAAGATTTGGAAAGTCTGGTGACACGAGAAGAAAATAAGATTCAGGAGTTTTCTTTTAATGGGAATGAAAAAGACAAAATTGCAAGGAACAATATTACCTGGTGTAATTTACCCTTTTTTCCCTGGCCATTGATGACATGGCAAAGAAGAAAAAAATAGCTTTTAAAAATATCTTTAAACAGTGCTAGAATAATTAAGAAACTTCTCTAAAGTGCAAAAAATGCATTTTAAAAAATTTACATGTAGTGTATGAAATTAACAACTATTATGGGATAGAGATGGTACTAAAATGTGAGATTTAGCTAGTGTTTTCATTTTTTTATATTATGAGAAAAGACAAAAGTGTGAGAATTTTTCTCACACTTTTGTTTACTCGCGATCAATTACAAAACTTAGATGAACTTTCATTCATTTAATCTTCATAAGAAAAAAGTAGATTTGGGTTTAACAATTCAAGTTCAAATCTTGTTTTGTAAAAAGATTTTTTAGTATGCTTCATAGTATAGGGCAGACTGGGTTCTTTAGCTTTGATAAGTCAAATAGTCTGAGAAAATAAAACTTGAATTAAAACCAGCTGTACTCCACTTGAAAATTGGCCTTATGTTATATCCTGCTTGTGGCAGAAGGGTTGGGTAAACACATATTGTAAAAAAAAATAATAATTTTTTTTTTTCTTCACAAATCTGTGTATAAACCTTTAATCTTAAAAAATAAAATCCCATAAATAATTGTTATGCAAAGAAAGTCAGTTACAAAATAATGTAAAATTACTTTTCTTTAAAGAAAAGAAAAATGTGACTTATTTATAATTGATAGTTGCTGATACAATAGTCTATCAGAATTAAAAGAAAATTTTAAAACTTTTCTTTACTTAATTAACTTCCTTACTTAATTAACTTTCATCCCTCTCAGTAAGGGTTAGAATACACTGACTATATCTCCCAGAGAGAGGTAAGACCTCTCCCACCCCCAAAAAACAAGGTGCTTGTCCTGGATATGACATTAAACTGCATTTGATGGTGAGGCTCCTGGTGGAAAATACCCCTTTATTGCTATTACTCTCAGGTTCACTCTGACCTGGAGTGGTAGTACCTGTTAGGATTCCGTTTATGGGCCAAATAGATTGACTTAAAAAGTATTTGTATTTGATTGGACCATGTTAAAAAAAAAACCTTTCAAGAAACAACTACACAAAAAATGTAAATACAAATGCACAATGAACAAGATTTCCTAACTTCTTGGCATAAAATACCTCTAGATGGGTTGACATGCCATTAAAATCCATCAATATCCAGAAATAATGTGTAGACAATCGATATGAATATTCATTATATGTAAAAAAAAAAAAAAAAAAAAAGTTTTACATCATTTATGGTATATAAAATGTAAATATAATAATTTTTTAAACATCTGATAAATGGGATGATGGTACCTATTGATTCACCTAATTATAAAAAAGGCTTTTTTTCATTCTTTCTTTCTTTTTTCATTTCTTCATTATTCAAGTATTTTCCAACCTAATCTCCTTCCTTATCAGTGCATTTAATTCATGGGTAAATTATTAATCTAATCAAGCATTAGACTAAAAATTTCAGATCAAAATTAAGCTAACAGCCATATTTCAGGTTAAAGAATTTTTATTCACTCCTGTAAAGGTCAGTGTAGTTATATTTAATTTAAGATACTGAAGAGGAAGGATTTGCTGCCAAAAGTTTTAAATAAGATGTCTTTGCTTAAGATATCAGGAATTATCTTTAGATTTAGGGTTTTATGTCCTGAAGAAATGAAAACAAAATAGGAACAGTAAAACAGAAGGGGAAAGAACTTTTCAGTTTATATTTATAAAACTATAACCACATGAGTCATTTAATTCATGTCATATCTGATCTCTTGTGTTATGGCAAAATGTTAAGATCTCAAATTTCTCAAGTGTAGAAAGGACAACCCTACCTAAAGAAAAAGACTTATTTCCACATTGTCATTCTTTATTTTTGATAATGAAACTAAAATGTAATTTCTTCATCATTGATATGATACTACCTGTTTAAAGATATGCAGTCTTATAGAGAAACTTTGCCTTTCAAAATTGTATCAGGTTTGACACTCATGTTAGATTTATTTACATAAGAAAATTTTCTTAAATAATAAACAAAACTGCAAACCTTGATCTACAACTTATAATTTTGCATTTTTATTGTTAATATTTTTCATCTATAAAACAATTTTTTAAGAACTTTGATTATTTAATACTCATGCTTAAAGTAATTACAATTTAAAAAGAAAAAATAGATAACTTTTGTACCCACTTGGTTCCTGTTATAACAGCAGTCTATGATGATATTGATGGTTCTATTTAAGATGGAGTGAATTTGGAAGTTTAGAAACAAGACATTCAATCCAAATGCAGACCTCGCAAAATTATCATTCATTTTCAAATTGGGCTGAAAATTGCTTTATTCTCTAAGATTATTTTAAGTGTATTGCTCTTGTAAAAAAATCAATGATGTGCAGTTTTTGGTGGGTTAGGGTTAAATAGAAAGATAAGAATTATATATATATATATATATATATATATATATATATATATATATATACTGTCAGTCATATGTCAAGGTGACATTTTGGGTAATTTAGGTTAGAGATAGCTTTGGGACTTCTATGCCTCAAAATTGATTTTTAAAGCTTGTACTAAATCTAAAATTGAATTCCTTTTTGATTTGATAAATTCTTTTTTTTTTTTTTTTTTTTTTTTTTTTTTTTTTTATGGAATGTATTAATTCCTTAAAGTATTTTGATTTGCCACAATTTAATGTATTGAGTTAGTTGTATGTATGTGCACAATTGTATTTAAACTCTAGTACTGTTTTGGCGGGGGTATCTCTTGAAAAGAACTATTTATATAGTCATATCTCTAAGTAATTGGTTTTTATTGGATTGGTGATTATAACAATTTTAAAAGTTAATTTACTGGTTAAAAATTTTAATGACTCTCTCTCTCTCATCATTGCCTATTGATTTAATTTTAACATTTTATAACTTCATAATTATGAAATATCTCTACTCATAACAAAAGCTTCTTCATTCCTGGGAGTTTGTCCAGTTGTAATAGCATTTTATAGCTTAATGGTTTTTCTATAAATACTCTGGGGGGTGTAAAAATAAAATGAAGAAAATTAGAAAATTTTCAAACTTTTTAGAAAACTTTGATTTTTTTTTTTTTTTTTTTTTTTTAAATCTTCATTTAAATTATTTATTTATTTATTTTAATTAATGTAATCATCCAGTTTTTAATTGAATATTTAATGTGCCAATCAGCAATGACTTCTTTTTTTTTTTTTCAGTTAACAAGGTATGTCACATGATTTTGAAATATTTATTTTACTCACTTGGTAAATATGAAGTTATTATTGATAACTTTAGAAAGAGTCCTTAAAATATCAGAAAATATTTTAATAATTGAACTTCTTATTAATGTTGTTGACAAAACATTTCAGCTAATCTTGAGCTCCAGTCAGATGTATAATCAATTGCGGGGGGGGGGGGGGTAAAGAATTTTTTTTTTTTTTTTGTATCTAGTACTGTTGGAATATACTGGTTTGGTTGCTATATTAGTGACCATTTTTCTCTCTATCACTCTATCCTCCCCCCTCCCTCTCTCTCAAATCATACAGCTGATGAGAGTTGAAGAATGGATTGGCTGAAATGTTTTGCTAAACAGTTTCTGGTAAACATTATTTTATTAGTTTTTACCCTAAATAAGTTGTGTGTTAAAACTTTGAGTTCATTGTAATATTAAGTAAGAAAGCATATCTTGATAGTTGCATTACAGTAGCTGCTACTTTAGGCAACTTAGTCATGTGATCTCTTTGAGTCTGAAATATCAAGTTTACAATACATAGAGAAATATCACTCAACCAAATATATAAAGCTTATGGTGTACAATAAAATAACTCTCAGACCAAAATTATAATTACTTGTTATATATCTACTACTCTCTGCCTTCTAGTGTTACTTCAATTGTTTATGTTCTACAAGCTGTTTACTTAGTCTTGTTTTGTGCCAGAATAAGACAAACCAAGTAAATATCTATAAAATGGTTTTTATATAGTCAAAATTTAGTCCCCAGATTCTAATTGGATATCAGTATTCAAGAATTTTAAAAACTTTTTCAGCTCATCCTTACCCCCAACAAAGCCTGTGTCTTTTCTTTTCTTCTTTTTTTTTTAAGTTTTTGAAAACCTAGCCATCACATACCCTCTACCTGAGCTCATGAATTCATAAAAATAAAAAAAGAAATAATCAAGCAAAAAGCATTCAAATTTTGCTCGAGGGTGTAAACATCTTTGTTTAAAGCTCTTCCATCATAAAAGAAAGGCAGTGAAAAATCGTCATTAATATCTGATGTGATTTCTTTGGAAATATAATACATTGTGCTCAGTCCAAAATATGTCAGGATTTCAAGTTCTAATGGTTAAAAAGGAAACCAATTACCAACTAATTGATGTTCATGTTGTTGAGAGAAAAAAACCTTTTCCACACTGGGGTGCCCTTTTCTGAAACCTTTTCTCATCAAATGCAAATATTTGTCATCATAATGGCATATATCACCACTTGTCAGTTCTAATAGAACAAGATTAATGGTATGTGCATTTTGACATCTGTTGGCATTTTTCGAAATATTATTCTCTGTACTGGCTATAAATCTAAGCAGGCCAGCCACTGTCAGTGAATTTGATTCTCACAGAGTGCTTAGTACTTCTAGCCCAAACTAAACAATGAATGACCACTATATATATATATATATATATATATATATAATGTGTGTGTGTGTGTGTGTTTTTCATTTCATCCTCTGTTTTGAAATTGATGACCAAAATATATAGAACCATTTGCATTTATTTCTTCATGAATCACTAGCTGGAATGTCTAATGTTACAAAGTGGTGGTGGTGGTGGGTATTAAGACTTCAAAGTTATTGAATAAATTCTAATGTATATTTAAAAAGCGAAAGATAACATTGCCAGCAGTATTCCGACAAATTTTAAAACATGATTTTTATATTGATAACACTTTTGAATAAAAAAACGTTTAAGTCTTTTCTTTTGGGACAAAAAGGAACTTTATCTTATTTTATTTATTTATTTTTATCCTACTCTTCAAGAACGCTTTTCTAAATAATTATCTTTTTCCATTTCAATGGAAACAGCTGTTTTGACCTTAAATTGATCTGCAGAGGACTTCTAATGATCTCAGAAGTCAACAGCATCTATCCCATCCTCAAGTCAAGTTACACTTATAAGACCAATTTTCAGTTTACAGCTCATAAGACACTTCAGTATAAGATATATATAAATAGAAATTTATCTTTGTTTTATTGTAAGGTAAAGTTTTTCATGCATAAATTCATATGCTCTGCAAAATTCTCTTCCAGTTGCTTGATTGGAGAGGAACAATATCATACTTGACTGAAAAGTAATTTCCAAAACAATTGTCTGAAAGGTTTGAATAAAGATAGTTAACTTTTGAAAAACAAATGAAACATCTGCTTGAAATTGCTCTGATCGTATGCATATAACACAGTTCGTGTCTGCAGTACTTAAAGGCTTCAGGGGTTTTATTAGTGAAATTGCACAGGATGTGTGTGTGTGTGTGTGTGTGTGTGTGTGTGAGAGAGAGATATTGATAGATATAACTTAGCTTCATTTGAATGCAGGATTTTGATTTATAAATAAGTATTGTAGACAAAATATGTATTTTTGTAATTCTGTCTGACAAGTAAAAAATCTCAAGCCTTATTTAAGATCATTTTTAAGTTAGGCTCAAAAAAAAATTACACTTTATGGGAAATAAGTAAATTGTATTTTACATTTTACACTATATATATGTGTGTGAGTGTGTGTAAAATAAAAAATACAATTTATTTACTTCTTGATATAGTACTTAATATCAGTAATAGAACCACTCATAAAGTGTAATTTTTCTTTTTTTTAAACCTCAGTTCAAAATGTATCAAGGTTTAAAATATATACATGCACACAAATAAGCACTCCTCTGTACAATTTTTATAACTTTTGCTGATAGAAACATTGTACTGGATGTGTGTGTATATTTGGTTAAAAAGAACAAAGAATAATACATGAATTTTTTTTCTTGTTTACAAACAAGGGAATGTAAATCCAGATGAAATTAATGTAGAAATTGCTCAAGAGTCCCAATATTGGCTGTGTCTCCAGCCATTTTCAAAAATAGTAAATTTGTATTTATAAAATTCAAACAAGGTTCATTTTCATTGTCTCAAGCCATTTAAAGACTCATGTGAATTGGCTTTTTTTTTTTTTTTTTTTTTTCCTTATTTATTTTAGACAAAGTTGTGCATCAATTACAATTCAGCCAATGGCATCTTCAAATCTTTCTGACTATTTCTACATTGACTTAGTCCAGATTTATGTTCTCTTTATAGAGAAAAAAAACGTTTTGTTTTTTTTTTTTTGCGGGGGATGTCTTAATTTTTTTTTACCAAACCTGCATTAATAAAAAAAAGACTGCTGCCCAAATATATATTCATTTGAATGTCATTCTCATTAGACAAGTAGTCAAATACAGTGATTTATGAGTGTAAGAATCATGTAAAACATCTGTGCAGTACTGTTTGATTTTTAAAAAAAGAAATAATTTTGTTATTATCCTACATGCATTATGGTCTTCCATATGTCACCTGGGAGAAAGACTATTTTTGTAGCATGTCTGTGCTTGCTCTTTGCTCCCAACTATAACAGGTAATTATTTTTTGTAAACCACTTTTCATTAGTATGCAGTATACCCCCAGACATGTTGCCCTTCAAGCATTGCATAATGTTTAACCTTTTTTTTTAAAAACGGGATTTTAGTACTGTATATGTGACTTGACTATATTTGAGAAAGTGGCCAGACCATTGAAATCAAGTGGTGATATGTCTATGCACTGCTTAGATGAGTGACCAATGAGCAACAGCAGATACTATAAGCAACCTAAAGCCTGTGCACCAGATTTTGCAAAGTTTAGTAAGAACAACTGTGTTTCAGAAGACTACAAAACCTTTAACATACCATGTGTGCACTTGAAAAGAAAATTAGAACATTATATTTTAATCTCCTCTATCTCTCAAGTTGAGGCTGTTAGAAGAACAATAGCATTTACTTTTTCTGCTGTAAGAAAATTTGCAGTTATTTGCCCTTGGCCTTGGTAAGAAGTTAATGTTCATCATTGAATAGATAGCAAGATGGTTTGGTGTTGCTCGGGACTGAAAATTTGTGATTATTATTTCATATATAATCTTTTCTTTATATGAACATACATTTTATTTTTTAAATTTATTTTCATTTAAATATCAGCATAAATCAAAAAAATCATTCACTAAATTTTTTTTTTTTTTTTTTTTTTAAATTTATGTATCTCACTAATTCTTGTGTGTGTATGTGAATAAATAAATAAATTATATATATATATATATATATATATATATATATATATATATATATATATATGGAGTGGATAGTTTTAACATTAGCACTATTTATTATATTCTTTTTCAGGAAAATAATTCTGAGTTTGGTTTATATTAGCAGTAGAATGTTTTAGTCATTAGACAGAGTTCTCTTTTTGTCAGGAATGACTACAATGCAGTACAGAATATTTTTTTCTTTTAGTTTTCTACCTACATATGATGTTGAAATTGTATAAATATACTTTGTTCTGAATTAAGGCTTTGGTTCAATATTCCCACAAGGTTACCAAAGAAGATCAGAGTGTACAGTCGCTAAAATATCACTATGATAGTAACCCAGTTGAAATTTATGACAAGCATAAAGGAAGCTGTGACTATTGGAGTAGCTGAAAATATATACACCCATACATACTTTTAGAACAATGATTTTAAAAGTGGGAACAAACTTTGCTCCCAGAGGAGAAATTTATCATAATTCAAATTAGAAGGGACTGAAGAAATCTGGATATACAAGGTGAAAAATAAGATGTAGGACTCTAAAAACCTACTTATTTAGTATTTCAAATATTGTTTTATTTTGAATCATACCGTTTTTCTTTTCCTTGTTATTTAAAAACTTTGTCCACTTCACTAGTTGACTTAAGTCATTGTTTTATATTTCAGTGTCATTTTCTCTTTCCAAAATTGTAGTTTATAGAAAGGTGAATATTCCAAAAGTTTTGATCTGTTAATCATTGGTTCTAAAACCATGCTTATTTGAGAAGCATTGCTGTACATTATTTAACTGATCTAGGGACATATTATATTTTCTTGGCTAAATAAGTCTTGAAACTTTTATTATACACTTTTTAAAATTAATGATTATGCATTTATTGGTATATAGGTGTGTATGTGTATATAAGAATGGCTTATTTTTTATAGTTGAGTATTTATGCAAATTTCAAAAAATCAAAGTGACCTATTACAAACACCATCGCATTTTATTCTTGTTTTATATTTATTTCATGTAATGGTAAATTATTTTTGTATTTAAAAACAAAATTGCTGTTTTTACTCTAATCATTACCTTATGCAATCTTGAGCATTTAAAGAAATTTTGTAAAATAGATTTGGGAAATTGCGATATTTGCATAACTATGAACATTTGTAAATTGCATAATAATTCATATTTTAAACTTTTTTTTTTAATCACTCCTATTGTTACTTTTAAAAAAAACTTTTAATATTTTTTTTCCAGCTTTATTTATATAGTGTTAACCTTAAATAAATAGTATTGATACAAATTATTGATTTACCCTTTTTATGTTTAGCCCTAAAAAATAATAAAGTTAATGTTATTTTCAGAATATAAACAAGCAAAAAAAATCAGCCTTAAGTTTCCTCTTTTTTCTTACTCTATATTCTTTCTCTTCCTCCGAGGTGTGTGTGTGTGTGTGTGTGTGCGTGCGTGCAAGGTGTTGCAAATCCTGGAAAAAGAACCCCCATATATTGTTTCACAACTGCAACAATCTCATCTGCATAATAAATAACTCAGTAGGCAGTTATAATGTTAAATGATATTGTAGATTTTGTTATCTTTGATATTATGGTATAATTTTACTGATAAATTTAATTAAGATAATGTTTCCCTATTCCATATTATGGCTTTCCAAATGGACAGAAAATTACAAATATCTGTTACCATTGGATTGTTATTCAAAACAGCTTGATCTTTGTTGTGATTGTAATTAATTGCATATGCTCAATGCAAAATGTTCTACTTATTGCATTATAGAATCTCTATACATGCTAATTTTGAACCTTGTTTTTAAAAAGATGTTAAAATTATTGAAGAATTCCTTTATTTCTTTAGTATTAAAACACTATTATAATTTAATAACAATTCAGCCAAAATAATAAAAATAAATTTTGAAAAACATTTTTATTTATATTTTGGTTTGTTTGTTTTTTAATATTTATTAGGTTTATGCAAAAGTTACAAACATATTAAAAAAATTTTTCTTCTATGTTTTCAAAAAAGAAAATGATAAGACCTTTTTGCGTACACCTAATATTTTTTTAAAATTCAGTTTTTAATTTTTTATTTTTTTTTCTTCATTTTTCTTTTTCTTCTTTTTTCTTTTTTGTATATGCCAAAAATCAATGGTACAATTTAAGAAGTTGCCAAACAAAACAGTTGTTATACCAGTATTTTTTTTTTTTTAATTAGGTGCTTAAAGAACAGATTTTCTACAATAATGTACATAGAATTATTTGAAAATGTAATACTTAGATTCACCATCCAGATAAATTTCAGCCATTTACATCTTTACTGTTGAACAGTTATATTTAAAAATTACATCTTCAATTCACCATCTGCCATATCTTTTAAATCTTTCTCTCTCCCATATTTCTTTAAACTTTCTCTCTCCCATCTATTATGTTTATAAGCTGATTGCTGATATAAAATTTTTAGGACTTTGACATAACTGTTCTGTAAAAAAAAAAAAAATTAAGCAAATGACCTGAAATTTACCTTTATCTGGTTGATGAGTAATGTACTACATTTCTATATGATTTTTTGTACATTACCATAGAAATAATGGAAATTACTACACAAGCACAAAAAATTGTAATGACTTTAATTTTCCAGGAAATATTGTTTGAACTATTTCAGGGGAAATATTCTTGATTAAGTGGCATTTTACTGAGATTTTTTACACTTTATTATTATCATCATCATCAAAATCTTTTTGAATTTTTGTAGATGTTTGGGTTTTTTTTTTTTTTTTTAATTTCTTAAATGTCATTGTGTTATCAAGTATTCAAATTCTTTTTTTATCTCTTTTAACAACTAAAAAAAAATAGTTCAAACAAAAGAACCTCTATTTCAATATGTTGGTTAGGAATAATTTTCATACCAGAATAATCTTCCGTTCTTTTTAATCATAAAGTTTATGAAATTTGAACTTGTAAAAATTGATTTTTAGTCACAGGTGTTAATCTGCCAAAGTCTGTAAGAATACTTCCACTTATCCCCAAATGTAAACATAAGTTCCAGGGAAAATCCTCTCCCAACGTTGCGGCCTTTCCTCAAAAGGAAATATCTGATGTCTGAGGCAGCACAAAAATGTAAGCACCAATAAGACTGGACAACTTCTGAAACTAATAACACTTATGTTACCCTACACTAAACGCAACCTTGTTTCATATTCCACCCTCATGAAGAGACAGCTAAATTATTAATTAATTATACCAATTGGCTGTCATAGCTCCTACAAGATTTGTGTGATCAGATTGTGTATGATGTTCTTAAAGGTTAAAGTTTTTTAGTTGTTTTAATAAAAATTATATTTTTTAAAAATGTTTTTGATTGTGTTTTTCATCTTCTCTTTTTTATTTTTATTTTTTCCTCCCAGATACTTTCAAATGTCCAACTTGTTCTATGGAATTCCCTGGAACTGCAATCATCAACAACGAATTCTATCTGGACAGCAAAATCAGCTCTGAGGAGAAGGAAGACGTAAGCTACACATGCACTGCATGCGAGGAGAGCGATCCTGCTACGTCATATTGTGGTGACTGCGGCGAGTGGCTCTGTGCTCAGTGTGTGCAGGCCCACAAGCGGGTACGTGTAACCAAGGACCATACAGTTGTGACCAAGGAGGAGGCGATACGCAACCAAAACATCAACAGTGAGAAGACAGTATACTGCAAACTGCACAAGCATGAGCCACTGAAGCTGTTCTGTGAAACTTGTGACAAGGTAACCTGCCGCGACTGCCAACTCCTCGAGCACAAAGAACACAAGTACCTGTTTGTGCACGAGGCTTCAAACAAGGAGAAACAAATTCTGCAACAGTTACTATTGCGTGTGAAGGACAAGCAGAATCAAATTAAACAGGCCCGCCACTTGCTGAAGCAGCGGCACACAGATATCCGTGATAGAGAACAGGTGGTCGTGGATGAGATAAAGAGCCTCGGTGAGAAGATCACCCAGGAAGTGATGCGTCGGCTGAAGAATGTCATCTCTGAACTGGACTTTGCATGCAGACAGAAGAAGGACCACCTGTTTAAGTTAACCAATGAAGTGAACTATTTGGATGACCGGACATCCCATTGTGTGTCTTTTGTTGAAGAGGCCATCAAGACTGGCAGCAGTCTGTCGCTTCTCTACACCAAGAATTTCATGAAGAAAAACCTCAAAAAGCTGATTGACTCCCCTCTGCGTGTACCTCACCCCAATCACAAGGTAGATATCCAGTTCACATACAACATCGACAGCCTTGTTGTTGCTATTAAATCACTGGGTTCATTACAAATTGATGGACGGCACTATGGCAAAATCCCGATGGCAGTATCTACAGACAGTGGCAATACTTCAGCTGTACTGACCAAGAGTGCTGCCCAGGCTTTAGATGCTCGTTATATGCCCTATATAGGCCAAATGTCACCTGACCACCATCGAATCCTTATGCAAAAGTTGCATGAAATGCAGAAAAAGCAGCAGCAACAGCAGCAGCAACAACAACAACATCAGCAACAGCAGCAGCAGCAACAACAACAGCAACAGCAGCAGCAGCCATCACTACCACCACCCCCACCCCCACAGCAGCAACAGAATAACCTGCAAGCCAACAGCAGTAGCCAGCAGGTGAAAGCTTTAGCCAATGGTCCCAACAACAATGTGTCCTCTTTAAACAACATGGTGAAAACGAACTCTGTCTATTATCCACCTTCTGGAGTGCCCCCAGGCCAGTTCACACAGCCTCAACGGTAAACATCTTCCAAATGGTTTCTTCTCGGGGTGTAAAATAACAAGTCTCAAACAGTATTTGATCAGTATTTTTGTTTTTTTGGTTGTTTTTTTTTTTTAAATATAATGGTTCTACTTCTGTCTTATAATATCTATATATTATGAATCAGACAGTTGATATATAGATGTTGCAACATAACAATGTTAAAACATTAATAACAAAAATTAAAGTGAAAGTTGGAGCTTCCAGTCATAATCAAAAAATAATGTTTTTTCTCTTAGTTTAGTAATGTTGATATTATTTTGCATAGTTGCAGTAAAGTGGCCATCTATGATATGTGTAAGCATACATGTTTTCCAACCTCCATCAAATGTTGCCTGAAATAATGTATTAATAATGATTGCACTTATTATAACCTGTTTGAGAAAGTTTGTGAGTTTTCCAAGGAAGCTTGGCTGTAATATTAGTAAGAGAGCAGGTGATAATTTTGTTTTTATGATGACAAGAAAGGGATCGGGTTAGTTATCAAGAGAAAAAAATCAAATGAATAAGATTTGAAGTAGGAATTGTAAAAAAGGAAAAGAATGGTTGAAATAAACATTAAAAAAATATGCTTGTAGCATAGCATCTCTGCTATTTATTTTGCCATCTGATCAGTACTAAGAGAATTAATATTTCAGGGGTTACAATAAAAGGTTATGTATTATTGAGAGGGTTGGTGATATATATTTTTTTATGATAAAAGGTAAGTGTGATGGGGAGTTTCACTTCCTAAGAGGAAAAATCAGGTAAATTGTTTATATTTAATCATTTTGAAAGATCTCCCTACTGAATAAGCTCTCAAGTCCTTTAATACCTGTATAGACTCTCAGTGGTTCACAACCTCTAGTTTGGAAATTAGATTTGCACACCATTTTATCCTGAAAAAAAATTGTTCTACTTAGAGAAAATATTATTAAAGGTATTCACGGGTCTTGAAATCCAGAGTACCTGGATCTAAATAGAGGCCTATACTATTATGTAAGAAAATAGGCAGTTACTCATGCAAGTCTCATCTTACCATGCCACCAGTGTTGTCCAAGAACAAGGGCTGGTACAGCTGGACATTGGTGTTGTCATAGAAATTGCCATAACAAGTTTGAAGGCAATTTCAGACTGTTGGTTTTAAATTCAGTCCTCTTCCATTAGGGCTAGAGGAGCCCAATCTGTCCTATACCCATAACTAGCGGAAGTTGAAGGAATGGATCCATGCCTTTTATTCAAATTATAACTACAGAAAATTATTTTCACCTTCAAATCACATACATAAAGAAGACTTCACTCTGTTATCTTGACTGCCAAACTCTCCAGTTTTCATGTATTTGACCAAGAAGTTCACTTTTCAGAACCTCTACCATGTAAGTTGCGGGGGGTGTCCTCGTGGTGTAATGGTTAAAGCGATGAACTGCGGAATCGTAGTACACGAGTTCGTACTCCAGTCGCGCTATTACGTTCACTTTCGGGCAAATACCCTTGGGAAAGGTATGAACCCCTTTATTCTCCCTCCAGCTATGGATAAATAGTAGGACGGACTAGGTTCTTCAGCCTTGGTGAGGCAACTAGTCTAGGAGAAGGAAAACTCAGAATTCAAACCTGTTAAACTCCGCTTAAAAATTGACCTTGTGTCATATCCTGCCCGAGCGGAGGGGTTGGTAAATAGTACCATGTAAGTTGCAATAGTTAAAGGACCTGCTATTAACATCCTGGTGTCAGATTCCAGAGCAAATTTTTAGAGATTTAGAATCCTTGCCTGATTGGATATGAACAGTTTTACAGACATGAAGAAGATTAATACTTTGTTTTGGCTCATCAGTATATATACAAGAGAGAGAACATGATTTAAGATATAATTGTAATAAAATCAAGATGAATGTTACATAATTTTTCTTAGCTTTTAAAAGAAAATAAGAATCTTGTAAATTTCAACAATGCTTGTACCCAGACTCTTGGCTTAATTTTGATTGAATATAAGTTTTACAGATGTGCAGTATCTAAGTGTTATTTTACACCCTAAATTTTTAATTAGAGTATTATGTTTTTCTGTGCATATACTTTTAAAAGGTTTTTTTTTTTTTTAGGTTTATACTGGAAATGCTGTTATATTAATGTTTCATTTGCTTCAAGAGGAAAATTTTCCAATTGAAAATGGAAGCCACTGCCTATGATCTTAATCTCTGCAAAGAGCCCTTCAATACCTTTTTTCTTTTATGACATTTGATTACTAAAATCTTGATTGTAAGATTAAAATGAATAGGAAATTACTTAGGATAACCATGTTTAAGCTAAAGCCAAAATTTTCTACCATCAAGGCTTAAACTTTCTCGCCAAGACTTTGTTGATGAAACGTGGTTAATATGGGGAGGGTGTCTGTGTGTCAGCCCACTGCATGTTTGTTTTTTAACACCAGAATATAAAAAGTAACTAACTAAAAATCAGCATTTCAGCTTATTCATTCTCTCTCTTTGTCTTCTTGTCGCTTATCTAACCTGCTGTGCTCATGAATAATTTTATTAAATAACAAAAGAAAACTTTGCTAAAAACAAAGTATTATGAAGAAAGAAAAATTTGAAGATTGTCACAAATGGCATTTTCAGTCTTTACTAGAAACATTAATCCTTTGAAGCCTTGGCCCTCAGATATCCTATACCTAAACTTACAAAAAAATCGAAGTGTAAAACTTATTCAAACTTTGCTCCTGTATACAGACATTTTTGATAAAGTTTTCCAATTATTTAGTTAAAAGAAAAGCTGAATAATTCCTGATTCTTGTGGATAATACTACAGCCAAAGAGAATGGCATGAACAAAAAAAGAAAAATGTCAGCAACTACACAATGCATCTTGCTTGGTGTATTGGTTAGTGTAGAGAGCATTACTCGTGAATTAGATTTTCACAGGATGCCCCATACTTCTGGTCTTGTTCTAAGCTAAGCTAAACTTAGTAAATTACTACATATAACTATGTACTAATGAACACATCTAACTTAAAAAAAATACAATCCCTTTTGATGTACATTTAAAGATTTTCATCTCGTTGCATTGCTGTGGGATGATCCTTGTACATTTTTACGCTGAGTGACTAAAAACTAAATCTATCATAGTCTATTGCTTTTTGATAAACAGCTGTGATATAACTCCATCTGTTATAACTCTTAGTTTATACAAGTGGCTGTAACTAACTGGCATTAATGTCAGACTCTAAGCAAATTCTTTGTTCTATTATGCGGAAATGTTTCGGATCCATTTGCAGAACATAACTGAAAAACTTGTTTTTGTTTTTTTTTGTTGTTTTTTTCTACAGTACAACTTAGTTAAAACAGACATGAGAGAAAGATTAATTTACTATTGATGTAAAAGAAAAACTGCAGACATGAATATTAACTCATTTTATTTGATAAGCATCCAACTTTGTCTTCATCCCCTTGTTCATCTGCTATTCTATTCTGTTTTTTCACCAATGCTCTTGTGATATTTTGAATGTTTGCTTTGTGTAATTTCCTGGTCTCTTAAATCTAAGTTCAATGTCAAATCACATCCTATTTATTTATCCATCTGAATGATAAATAGCACATAAATAAATGAATATGGTGTAGTACTCTATAATTTAGCATTTAATAGTTGTCTCCCTTGAGAGATTTTAATAATGGGGTAAATGTGAACACAGACTCCATCCCCTCTTCCTACATGATTAAGTTGCAAAGTGGATTGGAAATTGTTTAAATGTCTTAATCCTGTTACAATAGTAAAAATCTCTCTACAATGTGCTGTTTTTACTATGTTATAATAACATGTACAAAACTGATTATATTTCAGATTTCAAAGCAGTACTTATTCCATATATTTTTAGGATTACTGTTGACTTTTTTATCCAAGATTTTGTCAATATATTCCCTTGTTTTCCTGTAGCATTTTGTTTTCTAGGGTTAAATATTTGAGACTTTTCTTGATTTCTGCCCAATATTTCAGCAAATATATATTTCAGATTTCTTGTGAACAAATATTTGAGTTAAGTAATATAAAGTTTTGCTGTGTTACAGTAACATCCAAAAATCAAATCATTATAGATTACTTAAAATATTCAGTCTTAATTATTCAAATTTTTTATAAAATACACATATTCTAAAAGAAAGATCCTTAGAAGATTTTGAATTTAATTTTATTGATTTGATGTTCTCTAATGTCCTCATCTTGATTGTTATTATAGTCACAATGTCTTTGTACCCTCCAACCTTCAAATGTCTGTCATAATTGATAATGTGGCAGTTTTTAACCAAATCTTTTATACAATACATAGATGTAGACTGTCCTTATTCTACTAGCCATCCTTAAAAGATGTCAGTATAATTCATCTGAGTTAATGCTTTTATAATGCATTGAATGTTTGTTTTGCATAATTTTCTGGTCCCTTAAACCAAAGCAGTACTCAAAAGGTGAGGGCAAATATCAGAATACATGAATTAATAAAATGAGATTGAAAATCTACACATCTCAATAAATAAACATTTGAACCTGATGAAAAATTTACTCTAAGTAGATCATTTGTCTGACCACGGCTCTTTTTTTGATAAATGATATTTTAGTGTAAGTTATATTATTTTCATGTTTTTTTTTTGTTTTTTAGCATGAGCTCTAATACCATTAGAGAAGGATAGTCTATCAGTTGGATGGAATGGTGTGATCTGATCTTCTGACTTGAAATTTTCAACAAAAAATTTTATAAACAGATATACAATTAACCCTGCAATATATACACTTCCATAGCAAGTTGTCAGATGTAAAAGTTATAACTACAATTTTAGCCTGGAAAACTAACAATAGTATTCTTAAGCACATGACTTAATGCTGGTTGCTTCTATTAATAGCTTGTTAAATTTTTTTTTGAATGCCTTCAGGTACAATATTGTGTACTATGTTTATATTCTAATGTTATTCAATGTTATTTTAACTATATTTGTAATGTACAGCTGAAAATTCTCATTTGCCACTTTTTAGTTCCCATAGAAAATAGATTAATTGTGCATATACAGTTGCGAGCATAAAGATCCGAATAATATTAATAAAAAGTCTAAATGTGAAATAACTTTTTATTTTAAAGCTTCATAGAACATTTTATCAAGGAAAAATAAGGATATAAAGGTAAATTATATAATTCCAAAATATAAAGATCAATAAACTTATTTTGATAAAGTTATAAGAATAATTATATAATATTCGAAAAAAATAGATAATCAAAAGGATTAACAAAATCATACTAAATGATTAACAAAATCATACATCATATCTAAATGAAAATAGCTTTCATAATTCATTAGTATTTGATTTGTAGACCTTTACTTTCAATAACAGCTTGACATCTTTTGCTACACAAGCGAATTAATGTCTTACATTCATCAACGGGTATTTTATTCCATTCTCCTTTCAAATTAGTCCATAGTTCTTCAACGTTTCTTAGATTCTTTTCCTTAGCTCTTTCATTTAGTAACTTTCAAACATTCTCAATAGGATTCATGTCTGAGCTTTGAGCAGGCCACTCCATAACAGTAACATCCTCCTCAGAAAGAAATATCTTAACAGACTTCGCTGTGCAACACAGAGCATTATCTTGCATAAATACAGCTGGTTGATTAATTGCAATTCTCAAATTAGGTACAACATATTTCTTCAATATCTCTTTGTATACCGTTGAGTTGATTTTGCCATGTAGCCTGACAAGAGGTCCTATACAAGTAACAGTAATCATGCCAAACACCATCACACTTCCTCCTCCAAATTTAACACTTTTAGTGCACTGAGGTGAATATCGTTCCTTAGGACTGCGTCGAATGAACCTTCTCCTGTCACAACCAAACAGGTTAAACTTTGACTCATTACTGAAATGAACACAGTCCATATGATGAGTTTAGTGGTAAATTTCAATCGGTTCTTTTTAGAAATGTGAGACTTTGTAGAAACTACTTGCTTGTTCAAATTTATTTCATTAAATAGTGTGCTTTGATATTTTAATAGCCAGGTTAGCATTAGCTCTTTTAGGGACAGCGGTTGCTGTCACAAATCAATCCCTTTTTTTTTTCTTTTTTTTTTTTTTCCTCTCCATGACCTGTCTTCCCTTGCAGTAGTTTTCCTAGACCTGCCAGATGGATTCTTGGCTCCACATGACCCAGTTTCCTCAAGTTTTCTTAAAATACTTTTAGATTTCTCCGCAGTCTTTGAAATATCCCCAATTGAGAGTTTATCTTTATTACATAACTTGACTATCAGTTTTCTAAGTTCCAATAATGTCACAGATTTTTTCACCATATTTACAATGGAAGAGCTGGTGTAATTTAGTAAAATACACTATTTTATATTCTTACCCTAAAAAAAACTTTTTCCAAATAATTATTAAATTTTACTGATTTAATCATTCTGATATCTTTAATCATCTATGTTTTTCAAATGTTATGTAATTATTCTTATAACTTTATCAAAATACATTTGAGCTTTATATTTTGGAATTATATAATTTACCTGTATATCCTTATTTTTCCTTGATAAAATGTTCTATGAAGCTTTAAAATAAAAGGCTATTTCACATTTAGACTTTTTCTTAACATCATTCTGATCTTTATGGTGGCTACAATAGCTTAACCTTTAATCATACTTGCCTAGAAGAAGCAAACAGTAAATCTTTCTATGATCTGGAAATGTTTCCCCCCCCCCCGTAATCAGAATCCCTTCTAGCAGTTTGTTTTCACTTTGTCTTTTTCATTTTCACTGCTACTGCCCATCTCTCTATCACTCTCTCTTTCTTTCTTTCAATAAAATTAGTTGAACATTTCATATTATTTAACAGTTTTGCCAACTGTTGAGAATTAAATAAAAATACTTTTTTTTTTGCATACTATATTTGCCAGCATAAACAAAGATAAATGCAAATGTTAAATGGTGACTTATGCACTAGTATTATAGGGGACCATTTACAAAAGTTCAAAATAAACAGCTTAGTTCAGTTATAATGATGCTAGTCTTTCAAATACCTTTGTATTTCGTGTTTTATATGCCAGTAAATAGAGTAAATGTTCTGTCACAATTCTGAAAAAGATATTCCTCCAACAACTGAACATAATCTATGAAAAGACAATAACAGCTTTTTCAAAGAAAGTTAAATTCTATGATGTGTTTAAAGGCCAGTATTTATTGCTAATCTCTATTGACATTTTGGAGGACCTTGTTTGGCTGGGTAGTCTGTTTCATCTATGTTTAACACTTAAGAATTTACAGAATAAATTTTCCCATACCTTATTAGTTGGCATAATGCCATGCCAAATATTTTCACTTCATGTCATCTCTCTGGACAGTGGAGTTACTTGACAGTGTCCATCTCTACTCCAATACAGATTGTACTGGATACCAGCTGCAAGCAGTAGTTCCTAAGTTGACATATCAAATATCCAAAGTGGATTACCTTTTACAAGGTTCTAACAACTCTAATATTTATCCATAGTTGGGGGGGGGGGAGTGGATCCATGCCTTTCTCAAGGGAATTAGTGTAAAATGAATTCATACTCTTCCAGTCAGAGTTTGAACCTAGTTTACCAATTCCATTTTCCATGACACAACTTTTCTTTCACTATATTCTTGAATCTTGGTTTATGATTTCCCTTTTTAATACTAAATTGGGAATATAGCAATTTTCTGTATAGGCTTCCTTAATCCGTCCTTTTAGTGTGACTTAGCCATTTAAAATTTTTCTTTATGAGGATATCCTTCCTTGATTAAAGGCCTACATTTTGAGGTTTGTAACCTAATCTGCCTTCATAGATGTTCTGAGCATTTCCTGAAGTGAGGGAGCATATTTTTGATTAGTCACTCTTTACAGCATCAAATACACTAACTTACTATGCATTTCTATCTTTTATCAGAAAGTAAAACATCTTGCATGTTAATCTGATTTGATAATTACCTCTGTTATAGGTAAACAGTAATTTTATTCTTACATAACATACTCAAATGAGAACATTTTTACAAAATGTGAAAATTAATTCTATTGATTCCAAAACTTTTGCAAACCAGCTCTATCACAGATAAGTTGACTATTATGAAACACACATTTCCTATGTAGTATAGATATCTATCTTTTATATATATATATATATATATATATATATATATATTTCCTTATATGAAGGTATTGTGGCATAGTGGTTATTATGAGAAATGGACATGGCGACCTGAGTTCAAATCTTGAACAAGGGTGTTTGCATTGCAGTAGCACTAATCCTCTTAGGAAAGGTATGAACCCAACTATTCTCCCTCCAGCTGTGGATAAATAGCAGAGCAGAAGGGGCTCTTTAACCTTAGTGTGGCAACCAGTCTAGAAGTAAAACTCTGAATTCAAACCTGTTAAACTCTGCTTAAAATTGACCTGATGTCACATCCTGCCCATGTGTTGTTTTATATGTATATGCATGTATATATTACAACTTATATTATTTGTCACAAACTATCAGCTTTAATAGTACACTTTAAGAAATGTGACTAGAGAGCATGAGTGTCACTGAGTTATAAAATAGCTTGATGTGTAAGACTGTATATGGTTAACACATTTAGATACCTCATCATAGAGTAATGATAAACAAGCTATTCTTATAGGTAGATTAATTGCTACTGAGTAATAAATTTGTTCCTTGCTGCGTGACCTAGATTTTAAGCCTTCTGCTAAAACTAAGCTACCCTTAAGTTTTAAATTGTCTTGATAGTGTGATGGGTAACAAGCTAGGTTAGCAGACCATTACCAGTAAGTTTGATTCACACTGAATGTTGCATACTTCTAGCTTTGGGCCAAATTAAGCTAACCTTAAGTAAATGACAACAAATTTAGCAAGATGTTACAGATTCTAAAACACTTTAAAACTTAGTGCAAAAGATAATTATGAAACCAAATTTTTATTGTTTTTATCTTGTACTTAATTTTTGGATTTCAGAAAAATGTTTTAAAGCTTTTTAAAACTGATTAATGTGCAATGTTTCTTAAAGTTGTGAATATGATTGTGTGTGTATCTATGTGTATATATAGTTATGATGGAAATTATTGGCTCAGTCTAATTTTTCTTGACTAAATGAAAAAAAAATACCAAAATAATTGAGTATTAAAGATCAACAAAGTAGATAGCTGTAGATATGGGATTTGTAAATATATTTTTAAAAAAGTCATTCCAAACAAAAAAATAACCGTATAGCATAAATAGCACAAAGAAAAATAAGTTATTTGTATGTGTCAATTTTAATTATAATTTTTCTGACCTTGTTTTAATAATCTGTTACTAGATTTGAATAAACATCTGTGGCAATATGTTGCCACTCTTCTTGGGCATAATCATCAAATTGTAGATTTGTTGGTTTTCTCAAGTTCTCAGTTGAATTCAGGTTGGAAACCACTATTAGATGGGGCTGTAGAATATGCCAACTACAGAGGGATAAGACAACGAGTGTCCTAAGTATGACAATAAACCATCTGATGGTGAGGCTCTATTCCTGGAGCTTTAGGGAATCTGGAGTACCTCTTCATTGCCATTACTCCCAGGTCCACTCTGACCTGAAGTGGTTGTACCTGTTAGGGTCTCATCTATGGGTCAAATATAAATATTTAATCATTTATTATACTTGAAACCATGTAACTGTGAGCAAGCAAATAATTGATATTGAATTATTAGTATTAAATAGCAATACATGAGACCATTTAACTCTGTTACCTATAAACTATTCACTTATAAATTGTGTGTGTGTGTGTGTATATATATATATATATATATATATATATATATATATATATATATATATATATATATATAGTATTTGGCATTAAATACCCCTGAAGGGTTGATGTGCTATAAAACACAACTAAACCAAACAGATTGGGACTCTGAAGGCCAAGGTAAAAATTATTTCTGGATTAATTTAGCATGTTTCAGATTATTGTTGTACACAGAGTTTCAACCACATTTCAATTTCAGATTTCTAACAGACACTTTCAAGTTGACATCCTATATTTCAGTTTTTCATTATACCATTAATTGTTACTAAACTTTCTGTTACTTTTGCAAGCTAATAACATCTCTAAACAAATTTCATCTCATTATGACACTTGTTTCATCTCTCAGCATGACACAGGCTTATCTATGTTCATTTGGAAATGCTAGATAAATTTTCAAATTACTAGCCCTTTGAAAAGGAATCTTACTAGGTCAATATATATGCTTGTCAGCTTGCTTTGTGCAAAGATCTAGTAATAGTATTTCTTGTTACTTTCACTCCAGCAGTCTCCTAATTATTCCCATGGTTCTTAGTGTTATATTAGTGTTACTTTCTATAGTTGTAAGGTTACATTCTGATCTGACCAACAGTTTCTTTTTCTTACTATATCCAGGTTGATTTCTAACAGTTTACTCTTTGAACTTAAAAATGTTTTTGTGGACAGTTGATTAAATTGTAGGCCTTAATCACTTAATTTAGTTTGTGAATATCTGTTATTCCAAAGTATAATGCTATTTGTATATATGTATCCATCACACACTTGCTGAAGTACTTACTGTTAAAAGATCAGAACTTGGATTATAGACATCACAAGATGAACAGACTAATGTCAAAAATCCCTTCTACTTATTTCATTTTTCTTAACAATGTGTATTTTACAATCTTGTCAATTTATACCAAATAGTTATTAAAATGTTGTTACTATAAAAGAGGAATCCACAGAATAGAAAATAAATCTAACAATTATTTTATGTAGTTATTATTGTCCAGTGAAAATTTTCACTTTGGTATAGAAATATTTTTTGATTGAGGGAAATTTTAAGAGATTTGTTTTCAGCATTTTAAGTTTAGAAATTTAAATTTTGTGCATTTGTTTTACTAAAGCATAGCTTACCACTGATAAGTCTATATTGTTATCAACCTCCTTTTTCCATGAGGAATAAAATATTTTTCCTCTTATAAACTTTTTGTGGGACCAATAAGAATGTATACCAAATTTGGTATTTCTACATAAATTGTTTGGCTGTCAGTAGAGGACAAACTTTTCCTAATTATTTTTATACTGTAATTATTTGTTTATAACACTTACTCATGTATAACACTCACTTCTAACTTTGAACTATCAAATTAATAGGGTCGGTTTCTTGCATAATACACATTGATTTTGTAGATTGATTGATTTGTTGCAACTGAATTTAACCTAAATTTAGCATTTATTCAACTTTTTATCAGTTCATACTAACTAAAAATAAGAGTTTTATTTAATTTTGTTTTGAAACAAAACCAACATTATGTTTAGGACAAATGCATGAGCATGTTTATGCAAAAGTACAAACAACTTGCAGCTCGCATTAGGAAAAACAAAATTATAAACAAACGCACATTTCAGTCGATATTTCTCTGTAATGACATAAAACACATTAGTTTGGAATATGTTTCACTTTTGGCCATCCCATCCTGAATATGAATTGGCATGTGTCCAGAAAAAAGTTGATTATATAATTCTCATGTATAATAAATACACACCTAACTTTTGGACTGAAAAATCTGGAAAATTAGTATTTCTTATACACAAATAATTATGATATACAATTCAAACATCTTTGGAGATAAATAAACCTATATTGATATAAATTTTCAATTGTTCTAAGAATATTTGTGTGATGGATTGATTTTTTAAAGACTACTTTAATTAATGTCATGATGCATAGGAGATTTTCTAGAATTGTCAAACTAACAATTTAGGCCATGTTGTAGATTTATTTTTGTCATTATGACCTTAAATTTCAGAATGTTTTTAAAATTATTGTCCTAGGAATTAATTCATGATTAACTCGTGTTTTAAGCATAAAAACTAATTAATTTAAGCTGAAAAAAAAACTAATTAATTTAAGCAAAAAGCTGAAATTTTAAACAATGTTTTTTTTTTTTTTTTTTTTTTTTCATTTTTTCATTTTTGCTCCTGCTTCTTTTTCAAATTAATTCTAAACTTGTAAATCTGTTTTTAAAAAAGGACTGAAGTGAAATCCTCCCTGAATGCCAACTCCCAAGCAGAAACTCAGCGTCACTGGGCTTCAAAGATGTATGTATGTTTGCGTGTGTAAAAAAAAAAAAAAAAAAAAAAAGAAAAAATATTAACTTTTAGTATTCTTTTAGCTTCGCCTGATCTCTGGCTTGTCATCAATTGCATCTCTCTTCCATTTACATCTGCATCTTTTCCTCTTTTTTTTCCTTTTTCTTTTCTTTTCTTTTTTTTTTTTTTTTTTTTTCTCTCTCTTTTAAAATGACTTTGCTTGCTGTAAAATAACTTTCAATAACCATTATTGTGAGAGAAGCCAACAATAAAGACTTAAATATAAACAGGTATCTGTGAGATTTTAGTTCAAACAGCTTACTGTGATATTCCAAGTCAAAGGCAGTTGATAATCATATTAACAATATTTTACTAAATATGTCAAGATATGACAAGATAAATGCATGCTTAATCAAATAATATTTTAGACCATTTTTATTTAATTCAATCTAAGAAAATTTCCTTCACAAATTTATGTAGGCTTCATAAATCTACATGTGAAATCACTTTACATATTAGTTTCTTAACTTTTAGAATTACAGTTGCAATTTATAGATTCTGATGCAAAGAATTGGTAATGCATAATTTAATAACTAAGTATTTCATTGGGAGATGAAGTGGACAATTAACCTGGTTTGATTTCCTCTGCTTACGTTCTGGCATACCTCAAAAATATTGTAGGTTTGATTCCACCATTTTTATGTTTCTCAGTGTTTGAATATACATTATATCCTCTGACTGGTGTATCTTTGTATTAATTAATTCTTCTTTGTGGTGACAATTATTTATTTCATCCAGTGAACTAAGTAGGTAGTCTCAATGTCTAATTAACTAAAAGAATTAACTGATATGAGATATACTCTAAGCATGGACAACAGAATAAAAACAATCTTCCTCCATGAATTGTGCACAATTGCATGAGTTTAAAAAATAAATAAATGAATAAAAAATTTTAAAAATTTTAAATGCTTTATTGCTTTTTAAAAAGAAAGAAAAAACAGAACTTTTGAAATGGAGTAAGTTCTCAAACTCTGCTACTAAATTAAAACTATGGAATATTTTAAATCCTTTGTCATTTTCACAGCATCTTTACCAAAAGTTAATTCCATTTTAAGAAATGTCTTTGCTCATAAGAAGTCATCCCTTCATCTATTAAAACTATCCTGTCAACAAGGTTCTCTATAGTGTGGGTAAGACCTGACCTTTCCTCCAAAGGGGTGTTCAGAATATAACACTAAACAGCATCTGATGATGAGTTTCCAATTCTGGTGCTTTAAGGATTGTGGGGTTACCCCTCCATTGACACTCAGGTCCAGTTTTTTTTTGTTTTTTTTTTTGTTTGTTTTTGTTTTGTTTTTTTTTTTTGGCGGGGGGGGGGTCCTTCCCTACTTCCTAAAAATTGTTTTTCAAATATTGCTTATACATGAGTATATAGTGTTTGTATTATTTGCAAAACAAGAACTCCGTCAATTTTATCAAATTTTGAATGCAATATATAGATTACATTGTACCCTGAAATCCAGACATCAGTCATCTACAATTGTCATACAAAGTAACATAGGTTTTTCAAACTTGAAAGAAAAGCTTTAGTTTCAGTTTGATGTAAGTTTGACATTATTTTAGGAATTTTCTACAAAAGGGGCATCAACCAATCAAATATTAAGAGCTGATGACAATAAATTTGAATATTTCTAAGAAAAATTCAACATAACCATACTTGCAGGTGAGGAATTATGTATCTAATCCAAAGTTCACTTTTAAAATTCATGATTTTGGTATATGAAGGAATATAGTGAGTATATTTAAAACTTCATGTCCCTAATCATTAATTCATGTTCAAATGAAACTTGAAGAAAAAAAATCAAAACTAGCCCCTTCATATTTAAAAAGATAAATTTTACTCTAGTCTTTTTTATAAAAATGATGAAATTATTTATTTAAAAAAGAACTATTAATGACATAAAATATACTTTATATGTATCATCATCATATCACCATCCAAACAATTTCTGTAAAGAATACTTTTTATTATCTAGTAATTAATATCACTTATAATTTTTCAATCTTTCCTATCCTTTTTTTTTTTTTTTTTTTTTTCAATCTTATTAGTTTTAACCCTTTGTAGATTGTCTAAATTTTATCAGTTTTAAGGTAACTCAAATTTAAAATTGAAACAAATTTAAACAAGACCGTGACCTGCTATGCTTAAATATACTACTAGTATCAAAATCAGAATTATCTACTTCATCTGCACAATCATCATGGTTATTAGTCCACTGTATGTATTGCCATACACTTGACCTACTTCCAGTGTTGTCAGTCTCTATCAGAACAAAATTCATCTTTTTCTCTCACTGTCAATTTATCAATCAAGAATGGCTTGCAAAGGCCTAGACATTTCTAAATCAATGTCTGCTTGTCATAGTATCAAAATATGACCCTGCATCAATGAAAAATCATACAATAACTTGCTAATTTGGAAGCCATCATGTTTGCTCAGGCTGATTCAATAGTGTATACTCCCTTCATGGCTAACTCATCATTATCATCAGCCTACTGCTGAACAGTGGCCTTTCTCAATTCCTTCTATGTCAGCCTCTGCAAGGCTTTACCTACAAACTCCACTATCATATCTCCATTTCTGCAAGGTTTTTCTTTTACTGTACTTGTTATTTCTTAGGCAACGTTCTATTCAACTTTTGTGTCATCTTCTATTTTTCCTTTTAAGTATGTGTTCTGCCAATTTTCTATAATTTCTATATCTCTTAGTCTACTCTTTGACTCATGCTGATCTCTAAGTCAGTAATTCAATTATTAAGGTGTTTGTCTGGTAAAATTTCATATTTTTCAATAGTTTATTGCTGTGCTGCAGTTGGAGTTTTCACATATTTGTCTTTCTCTCCTGTGTGTACATGTGTGCTTTTCAAACTACTTTCCAATGTGCCACAGCTCAGTACTCAGTCAATAGCGAGTGACTTTGTAGTAGGCTTTCATTTCCAATCAAGTTCCAAGTATTTATATCTGTTGTATCACAGTATGTGAAAAAAATTATATCAAATAATAGAGAAATATTTTGTGCATTTTCATTTTTACATTACATGTTTTTTATATATATATATATATATATATATATATATATATATATATATATATATATATATATATATATAATGATAATGTAAAACTGGAAACACACTGTGTAATCCCTACTTTGAGTAACACCGATCTACATCAAAAATTAAAAAGAAATAAAATAATCTTTGTTCAAAAGAGTCATTTAACAATTACTCCTTTAAGGGTTGTTTTTTGGGGTTTTTTTTGGTTTTTTTTGTTTTTTTTAGTATTATTTTTTATTTATATACTTTTATTTTTATTTTTTTCTTTAACTAAATTTATAATTTGATTCCTCAACAGATAGAGGACACCGTCAAATGGTAATTAAAGTACAATGCAGTCTGATCTTTCTGCTTATTTTGTTCTTTGTCTTTGATCTCCGTTTATTTATTTTATCATTTATATTTTCAGGTTCTTAACTCTGGCTCAGTTGCAACAGTCTCATATACTACAACAGATACAAAATCAGCAACCACAACAACAGCAGCAGCAGCAGCAGCAGCAACAGGTGCCTGGCACAGCAGTGATGCAACGACCATTGGGCCAACAGCTGCCACCTCGGCCTCCTCCCCCACTCTATCCCAGTAATACTCAGCAGAAGCCATCAGCAACTGACAATTCAGCTGAGTCAAGATCTGGATTGAATGGAACGCTGGCGGGTGAGGGACTAAGCCCCTTTTTTGTTTCTTTTTTATTTTTCTTTCTCTTTTGTTATATTTTATTAAGAATCATCTAAATTCTATTTGTTAGATTTGTTTATCAGTTCACTTCCTTTGTTCTGTAGGATTTTTTTAAATCAAAATATATAAATCTTTGAATAATTACTAATTCATTCACATCAGAAGAATAAAAATACACAATTTTACTTTCAAATAAAAACCCAGTCTTAGCCAGCATTTTTTCTTGTTTAGTATTTATTTACTTACATATTGATAAAATGTTTACATATAGATTAGTACTTCTGCCTAGAATATAGTATAGTATCCCTGCAGCACTTCTTCCTATGATTAAAACATGGCTCTTTAGGCTGAGATCCAAGTGTAGCATCTCTTCTTCCAATTCAGGATATTTATAAAATTCTTAAAGTGAAAAATATAGGACCAAAAATAAATGATAAATTTAAAACTATTTTAACATATTTATACAGTTTCAAATTGACAATTTGGATCAAATATTAATTGTAATACAAAAAATAAATAGATATTGAAATAAGATTTATCTGGTTTTATATTAATTGCATTAAGTCTAAATTCTGTCAATTTTGATGTTGCATACTAAACTTTTTGCAATGGATTAGCAACTTGGTCTCATTACTGAGTAATAAGAAATTTCTACTGTGAGACAAGATTGTATGACCACTAACAATATCATATGTTTCCTATATTTATAGTCATCATCATCAGTCTTGTAACCCTAAGGGGAGTAATTTTTTTACCAACCCTGGTGATCTTGTCATTTGTCTATACCACATCCTTTTTCTTTTTTCACAATGCTAAACAGGCTGTCATGTGACCCAAAGGCTGCAGTTATTCTTTTTCTTTGATATATAAGTAGATTACAATTGATTTACTTGGTTCATATCTATTCATGAAACCATTCTCAACACCTTAGACATTCAAGATGTTAATTTGCTAAAAAAAACAATTTAGTTTTTAATATATTTTTAGATACAAGATGTAATCAAAAAGTATCAAGACTGCTGCTTCATTTTTATTTTCAATAAAATTTGAATTAAAACAGCTAAGCAACTTGTAATAATGGTGTCTAGATAAGTCTGTGCCAATTTGAAAAATATTATGAAGTTAGTTTTGATATTTCTAACAGTTTTTGCCAAAACACAGGATTGCATCACCCTACTTACTCACCAGATTTTCAGCTCCATGTGACATTTTCAGGACATTAAAGGAACATAAGAATGCAGCTTCACACCATGTTGTTTGACTAATGAAAACTCACTGGAATAAGTGTGTTGAATGCCAAAGGGACTTTTTTTTTCTTTTTTCTTTTTTTTTTAATTAATTGTTATTTCATTTTTCATTTCTATATTGGTAAATACAGCTTCAATCTTCCTTCCGTTTAGAAAGAAGTTAAGTTCTTTTTATTAGCATTTCATAATTTTCATTCAATTGGAAATTGCTTTATTCTCTTAGAGTATTTCAAGTAAAACTTATAAAAGTCTATGACATGCCATTTTTGCTGGGTTGTATGTGTGTGTAATATATATATATAAAATATTTACACAGGTCTCATTTATGCTAGGAAATTGTATTTGTTTATGAATTTACTTTCCTTAATCTTATTTACTAAAAAATATACTAAACATGCTTTGCCAAAGTACTTTAACATAGAAAGAGAAGGCAAATTTAATGTACTTGAACTTTTCAATCTAGCTCAAATACTAGTGGATTACTTATTAGAGATTTTAAAAATCACTAAAAGTTTAATTTTTTTTGCAACTCACTCAGATCAGTAGATTCTACCACAGTTAACATCATAAATTGGAAGTATAAATAAAGAATAAACTCTCAGTGAGAGTCAAACTAACATTCTTTTTTGCCTTTAGTGCATTTAACAAGGCTTCTCAATTTTCCTACAAAGTGCCATTGGTTTGCAGAAGCTTGAATTATCTCATATTTAATTTCTCAACCTCTGTTAATGCTACATTTGTTACTGTTTTTTATCCTAGTAGTATTAGTATTTAGAATCTGCTCTAATTACCCAATACTAAACAAGAAAACAATACCATGTCCATTTTTAGCCAAATTAATATTGAGACAAAATAGATATAAAATAGTGGATTTAAGCAGACTGAGCAGCTACAATGTTTTTATTCTTCAATTATATTTTATAGTATTAATAAGGAATCAAAAACGATATTTCAAATATTGAAAATTTTAAAAGCTCCCAAACAACTAATGTTTATCTGTTTTTATGAAGATTTATGTCAACAAATTCTGTTATCATTTAAAAAGATAATTTCATGTTTGGTAAGAATATGTTATATAAATAAATTGTTAATTTCAGCAACTTGGTTTTTATTTTTTTTAGTCATATTTCTTAACTATACTGTCAGACATTAGTCAAGAGTGACCTGAAGGCTCCTTTTTCAATAGCTACTACACCGAGGTGTAGGGAGGGCGCTACTCCATTCCCTAGATTGCTCCACTTTACCCTTGATACATAACTTATAAAGCTGAGTGTTAAGCAAGGTGGCATCAAGTACCATTTTTTTTGAGTCTTTCGTATGACTCGACCTGGGATTGAACCCCGATCTCCCGCACCAAACACTAACCATTACACCAATGGCCTGTTGTATTTTTGCTTGTTTTTAGATAAAGGCTTATCAACCATCATTATTAATTTTGACTAGTATTTTCTTTCATCTTTTGATTTTTTTAGTTGCTTTTTTTATCACACCTTACTTGGATTATTATGCTATACCAGGAACTGTGCAGTTTAAAAATACAAGTTTGTAAATTTTGCTGCTAGTTTGAGTTATTTACTCATTTCACTTAAAATTCCCAATTTCCTTTGCATAATTCTTTCTTTCTTTCTTTTTTTTCTTCATATAAAGCTTGTTGCCACTATCATTTTGATTACATTGGGTTAAAACAAGTTGTCTGAACCAAAGGAATTGTTTGGGCTTACACTTCAAGTTTACTTAGTTTTTTTAAAGATAATTTCTATCAATCATTTTCTCTACTGAATTTTATTCAATGATACCCCTAAGATAACAGAATATGATTGATTTTAGACATCCTTTTCAAGACTTCATGTTACTATTTATATCAATACTTCTCAAAATGAGCAGTATTTTCTCCATCATGGAGGTAGAAGAAAAATGAGTGTGGTAATAATGAATTCTACTATGGTAATTGATTTGTAACAATCACCTCTAACTTAAATTCCTTTTTTAAAAAAAGGACTTCTGGTGCTTCTCAGAAATAAATTGTCACTGTTGGCTATTCCTTGTCAGGAAGAACAGGAGTAGGTTTGTCATATAAAATACTTAAATAATGAGATTAAAAACAAAATAAAAGGAATTGTCCAACCAATATTATTTTCATTACAATCATGATAAAGGGCATTACTACTACTGCTGTCTAAAAATGACAGTCTTATTTAATTTTGCAGTTGCTTTGTATTTTATTTGTGTTCAATACTTTCTGAGTAAAGTAAGTATGACAATTGATATTGTCCCTTTACTAGAAATGAAAACAATTACAATGAAATTAATTTTCAATATATAGTTATATTTAAACCTATCTTGTTTTAAAAGTTTATTTATCTGTAGAGCCAATTGCAATTTAAAATATCCTTTTATAGTAGAATTCTTATAGTATCCTTTTTTATATAAAACTTGTATACCCATGTACACATATCTATTGGTTTCTTAGATTAATAATATTCTCTATCCCTCCCTCAAAAAAAATTAAGATAACATTCTATTCACCATCAAATGATTATGCAATTTCATTTATCAACCATAACATAACATCAAATCTATTTTTACATCACCAGAAAGGTTCTATAATATAATTTCTATATGGTTGACTCATTTGGTAATATTGAAAAGTGTTACACACTGAAAATTACATGGATAAACAGTAAATTTTTATATACATAGATTATGTATTTTATGAAGGTATGTTATAACAGGTTATAATTATATTTACCATTTATTTGTCTCTTCATCCTATTGTTTTTTTGTTTTTTGTCATCCTTTCATTTTTTTCATACTTTCTTTTTTTTCTCACTTTTCATAATTTTTCTCTTTTCATCCTTCCTTTTTTCCTCTCTTCATCCTTTCATTTTTTCTCACTTTTCATTTTTTTTTTTCTCTTTTCATCCTTTCTTCTTTTTTTCTCTCTTCCTCTTTTCATCCTTTTTTCTCTCTCTTTTCGTCCTTTTTTCTCTCTCTTTTTGTCCTTTTTTTCTCTTTTTGTCCTTTTTTCTCTCTCTTCGTCCTTTTCTCTCTCTCTCTTTGTCCTTTTTTCTCTCTCTCTTTGTCCTTTTTTCTCTCTCTCTTTGTCCTTTTTCTCTCTCTCTTTGTCCTTTTTTCTCTCTCTTTTCGTCTTTTTTCTCTCTCTTTTCGTCCTTTTCTCTCTCTTTTCGTCCTTTTCTCTCTCTTTTCGTCCTTTTCTCTCTCTTTTCGTCCTTTTCTCTCTCTTTTTGTCCTTTTCTCTCTCTTTTCGTCCTTTTTTTTCTCTCTTTTTTTTCTTTTTTCCTTTTTCTTTTTAAGCAAAAGAAGAAATATTTATGCTTTTCTTTTCTTTCTATTACAAGGCTGGGCTGCTACCTTAAATCGGATGAAAACTCCTGAAAATATGACTGACAAGAATCCTCTAATTGCTCTTCGTGGACAAGTGCAGCATATGACACGCAGGAGTCCTCAAACAAGCAGTGTGGATATGTCTCCAGGGGCACATTCAGACATTAGCTCACACAGTTGGCCAGACATGGCCAAGAATGGAACACCACCACCACCTCGACCAGCAAGTTCCGACTGGTAAGTGACTAAATTTTTTAAAATTAATTTACCATTTTCTTTGGTTTGAGTTATTTCCAACAATCATCTTTAAAAGAATGAAATTAACTTGAAATAACAATAAATTTTAAAGAATTGAGAATTATGCTAACCTAACTATTCATTTATGGGATGTTCATATTTTAGATCCCATAAATGAGATGAAACTTTATGATGAATATTTGTACCAATCTTAAATTGCATATATAGATTATTTGAAAGGATCCTCCTGCTAATTTTTAAAGATTTTTTTTCTCTCTCTTCATCAAATAATTCCAGTGGATATTGGCTTAAATAGTGATTTTATTTATTTATTTATTTATTTATTTATTTTATAGTTCTCTTTCGATTTATGTGAGAAGACAAAAATACAGACAATGCATAAATGATAGTTGGAAATCACTACCACAAAAATATTTTGTCTTTTTTTTTTTTTTTTTTTTTTTTTTTTTTTTTTTTTCTTTAAGAAAAGAAAAATCTCCCTTAATTTTATTTTTTTTATTAAGGAAAATATCTCTATTTAATCATTCTTCTTGTACCCTAGCATTATCAATACAATACTTCATCTTTTTATTTTTTTAATTCATAAAACATGGAGTAATTTTACAACTTTTTTTGCTTTGTTTATAACTTTGAGAAGAGACTCTGTGTGTGTGTCTTTGATATTGTCAGCACAACATTTGTCTTGGGATTAAATGCACCAGTTTCTCTGTCTTAGCTATGAAGAACCATTGGTTAGTAGAAGTCCAGATCTAAGTTTTCAAATTCATCTTCTAATTAGATTTGGATTTGGTATCAACCAATTGGTTCTTATAGCTCAAATAGTAAAGAGTGACTAGTGTATTTAACTAGTCTTCCCCAAGTCAAAGGGAATGTGAGTTCTAAGTCTTACCAACAGCTTATCCTTTATTTCCACTCTGCACTGTTTCCTCATTGTCATAGATTGATGGCCTGAGTAAATCAATTAAAAAAAAATTAAACCATTAAAATGAAAGAAAATGTTAATCAAAATTAATATTATTAATAATTCTAACCTTGTTTAATGGTATTAATCTAGAAAATTTCCAAGCATTTCTCAATCTTTACAGTTTACCCTATTTTCACTACAGTTTTTATCTTGAAAAGAAAAAATTGGTTTTGCTAAATCAGTCAAAATGAAAGATGGTCTAGATAAGAAAGTTGCAATTTGTGAGATTGTAGATTATGTGTATGTATAAAAATTATCAAGTTTTAAAAGTATGTATGTATATATATATATATATATTTCTGCTCTACATCCTTTCAGGGTCTTTACCAAACAAAATTTTAAGATTTATTATATATATATATATATATATATATATATATATATATATATATATATATATGTATATGTATAATTTAAGAATTGATTGGGTAGCAATTATGATAAAATATAATACTGAACTTCGTAATAGTATTTACTTTTGTTATATTAATATATTTAACATGCATTAATCTGAAGTAGTCATTTTACTTCTTTGAACCTGTATTTGAGCCAGGTATTTCAATCTGAGTGTTAGTTCACTATAATCCTCATGTTACAAGCTAAATGTTTTTACTATAGACTTTAAACCAGATATTTGAGGCTCAAGATCAGTAGATATTAATAAAAGGGACTATTTAGCAAATGTTCACTGCCTTTCTTTTAAAGGAATGATGGGATAGCTTGAAACAAAGATGTCTGTGCCTTGGAGCTAAGTTTTAATGTGTTCTGTGCTCTTTGTTTGTGTGTGTGTAAGCTCAAGTCCTGAGATACAAGGACATCCAATAGCCAAGGGGCTCAAGATTAAAAGTGATAGTAAAACCTTTAAAACTTTATCCAATTCCAATCCTCAGATTCTTTCTTGTGTTTCTTTCTATAAATGCTCCAATCCCTCAAAACCTGTTTCAGGTATTGAAATTGATCTATTTTTGACCAATCATAGTTTACTTCCTTCATCTTTCTTTTTTATTGTAATTCTTATTCAGTCTATATCAAAATTCATTTCATTAATTTTTTAAATTGGTTATTCTGTAAAATTTTAGGAAAAAAATATTAATATAATTGAAAATATCTAATGTCATATGATCACCTGTTATCTATCTATCTATCTATCTATCTATCTATCTATCTTATTTTAGTTTATGGGGGTGGTCTCAATCTATAATTTTGATAAGAATTAACTTTTAAGGATGTGTGAAGATGTTTCTCTGACTTGACAACAATCAAAGCTTTTTTCATTTAATAGTCTTTTGTTTTGTTTTTTGGGGGTTTTTTTTTTTTTAAGTATAGGTTACATCAATTTCAATTACTATGCTTATTGTAAGCAAGATTCTTATTTTGCAAGATTTTAAGTCTAGTCTCAAAAAATGATGACTCCTTGCTTAACACTCAGCATTATAAGGTGTGGAGCAATCCAGTGAATGGAGTAGTGCCCTTCCCTACGCCTCAGCATAGCTATTGTAAAGGGAGCCTTCAGGTCCCCCTCAACTATGGTCACCAGTGTTACTTACTTTTATCTATAAGCATATACTCATTGACCTTTGATATATAGTTACAAAATCTTTTTTTTTTTTTTTAAGCAAAGATAGTTTCGAATCCTTTTTATTATGTTTGATTTCTCACCCTTACAAAATTATTGATCATGTATAGGTTGATGCCCAGTTTTTTGGGCCTAAAATTGAAATTCAAAATACATCCTACATACAAGAATTTATGATAATTTTTCTGTTAGTTCTATGAAATGGTAAGATTACTGAAATAATTTTAAAATATAAGTTAGAATTACTTTGTAATAATGAAACCTGAAATAAATTGTAATAAGAAATAGATAGACTGATTTATTATATATATATATATATATATATATATATATATATATATATATATATATATATATATATATATATAACATTAAACATTTTAACTTTATCTAGATCATCTGTTATTCAGCATGTTTCTGTCAAACAATGCAAATATATTTGAATCAAGGCCTTCATGCATTTTTTTTCTATTATATTAGATGTTGTATTTTTTTTTATTGTGCTTGCATTATTGCTACTTGATGTTCCTATTTCTTTGCATTTTTATGAATATTTTCTTTATATGCTGTGCCACTTACTTTCTGGCAATGAAATACATTCAAATATTGGCTAACCCTGCAGCAATTTTTTCAGTATTGTAATAGTCCAACAGCTTGTTACCCTCATTTATTTAATCATTTTTACATCTTTTGTTTAACTATCCTGCCTCTAATCTATTTTATTCATTGATAATTGTTTCACATAACCTTTTCTATATCTTTTTGCTCTGTTCAGTGTGTGAAGAAGAAAAAAAGAATGGGATAATTTTTTTCCTCACTTATGTCTCTTTAGTGAAAATTAGTTTATTATTTTATTAACAGCATCTTACTTACAAACAATATTATAATTTTGGTACCTTCTTTTCCACTTTCCAAATACCTGCATCATTTCTTCCCACTCTACCAAATAGATAATTTTTCCTCTTATGTATGTATGTATGTATGTATGTATGTATATATATATGTGTGTATGGGTAGAGTAATTTTAACTAACATTGAATTCTCTATTCCCTTCATATTATTGTTGAGATAAGCCTTTCATCACATTTTAAACTATAAAACAAAAAATTAAGGCCAAAAGCTTTTGTAATATTTTCTAATTTTCCTTTTATTTTATAAATGAATATCTAAAATGTCTTGAACTTGATATCAAAATAGCAGCTTGTATTATTGAAACTATATCAATGTAAATACTATTCTAGGTTACTTCTCTATATCTTATATAGTTTAAGGAAGCTCTAGCCATAATTTGCATACAGTGGTCAAGCAAGGTCTTGTTCTCTCACCAATATCTTCTTGTTTGCTAACTTGTAACATATTACTACATCTGCCCTCTGGTCTTATCTTCTCTTTATCTTCCCAAAATCAGAGGATTGTATCTGTATTTCTCCAATGTAAAGAAATGTGATCATTTTAAATTGTTCCTACAATGAATGTTTGAAATCTCTAAAACAGCTGATTCTGTCTATTTTGTACATATTTTGTTCTCTTTCTGTTTAAAAATATAGTATTAGACAAGGGCAAAATTGTTTCCTTTTCAGCTGGTAATAGTGGATTTGTCTCATTTAAACTTAGATTAAACTTTGAATATATTAAATTTGAATCCCAGCTGCTATAAACACTTTGATTTTGCCTAATACTGCTGCAATTCATATGTATTTTAAAATGAATGTTGATAGAATAGATATTTAATCATCTAGAGGATTCACCTTGTTAGGTTCCCATTGTAACTGCAGTCCATGACATTGATATTTCTATTTAGTTGCCCAGTTGGTTGGAGCTGTAGAATACACTGACTGCTTCTTTGCTGAGAGGTAAGACCCTCCTCCCCACAAGTGTCTTGGATATGATACTAAACAATCTTATGGTGAGGCTTCAGTAATGCTTTGTTTGGGGAGTTCCCCTTCATTGCCATCACCCCCAGGTCCACTCTCGCCGAGTGTGGTAGCACCTAATAGGGTCTTAGCTATGGGTCAAATAGAATTGAGTATTTACGCTAAACTGAATTGCTTGAAATTGGACTTTTGGCATTTACACTATCGTACTTATGCTGAACTGAATTGCTTGAAATAGAACTATTTGACTAAACTGAATAGCTTGAAATGAATGTTTTGGACAATTAAACTTTGTACTTATGCTAAACTGAATTGTTTGAAATAGAACTGTTTATTTGCATAAAAATGGATATGGCATTAAATAATCTACAAAGGTTG
Source organism: Sepioteuthis lessoniana (assembly GCA_963585895.1). Classification (NCBI taxonomy): domain Eukaryota; kingdom Metazoa; phylum Mollusca; class Cephalopoda; order Myopsida; family Loliginidae; genus Sepioteuthis; species Sepioteuthis lessoniana. The sequence continues at coordinate 33,410,993 of OY757935.1, forward strand.
ATATGCCATAAAACCTAAACAAACAAACTTCTATTTAGAATCCTTCTCTCTTTCATAATTAACATTTTACTTTTCTTTGTTATATAAAGAATTTAGACAATCAAAAAATGGATGTTAAGCACAAACTGATGACTCAACAGAATTGTCATTCATTTGCAAATTAGACTGGAAATTGCTTTATTCATTAAGTTAGAGCAATACTTTTAAAATGCTCTATTGAAAACTCTGCTATGCTATTTTGTTTTTGCTCGATTATGTACACACAAACACTGACCCATCTTTTTAGAGGTTGTCAGTATTTTGATTAATTTAGACAAAATGTTCCATACATTTGATTCTGTTGTTGCACAATTTGTCCTACTAAGCACTTTTTTTTTCTTTCTTTTTTTTTTGTAACTGTTATTCCATTTAGCCAGAATCCATAATTTCAGATTTTTATGTAACTCCTACCTGAAGTTTTCTTCCTGTTTTCTCCTTCCATCTTAGCCTAGCTATTGTAAATGCAGATTTTGTAATCATCTCATTTGACTGGGTGTGGTTTGAAATAGGGAATTTATGAAAAAATGGAAACTTATTGAATTCACTGCAATGCAATCAATTCATTTTAAACTACTATCGTCATTAATTAGATATACAGCTAGTTATAATTGTAACCAAATCTAGATTTTCCAAGATTTGTTCACTCTGGTGATCAGTTTTGAGGACTTGCAGTAGATTTCACTATATTCTGCCTTGTATCTTTTGCCTACAACCATCTTAATCTATAATTTCCACTACTCTTTTTGTTCAGCATTCAGGATAAGTAGTATTTAGGAATTAAATCAACCTGCAGCTTCTACTGCTGGTCTCTTTTGGCTTTTAGTTTAATAATATAGTCACAGTATAATAACTTTTTGTATAAGTTTGATCTTACTATAACTAACCAGATGTCTTTTGTCTTTCATTACATAACTTATAAATGGCTAGAGCTATGACCACCAAATTTTTTGTAGTTAGTAATAAGCATTTTTTCAGCATATTAGTTGTTAGCAAGGTGTTCAATTTATGATATAAACCATACTCTTACTTTTGAATATATCTATATATGAAATTTCATGAAAGTGTCATGGTAATTTCTGTACTTATTTGTCTTGAAAATTGAGAGGATTTTTTTGCAAATTTTATGTGAAGAAGTTCCGTTATTTCAAGTTTTCATTAGAGATTAAATTTTTGCTTAAAATTGCTAAAGTTTGATTTATCTTTCATTTATTTGCAGTTTTCATTCATATGTAAACTTGCATTTCCTTACTAATTGTTGTGTCATAGTTATATTGCACCAAACTATTTGTTTTCAGTCATAAACAAACCTCAGAATTTGTAGTATTCCAAGTTTGATCTCCATTTGAAAAAAAATGTTACATCTGATTTTATGCACTCACTTCAAAATTCTTATAAGACTAAGGTAGAATTGTTTGTGATTCTTCCTAGAAAGTTCAAAACTGTATAAAAAAAATAATTTTTTATTCAGAAGTTTGTTGGATTTATTTTTGTAAAAAAAATCATTCTTTATTATTTCTCTGATTATAAGATATATTAAAAATACTGTTTTTTAAACTTTAAACAATTCCTTTTCTTATTCCTAAAAATGTATTTCTAGCATACATTTACTAAGCAAGTAAATAGCTTACCTATGTGTGTGTGTGTCAGAGAGTCAGTAAGAGAAAAGCCATCTGAGATATTAAAGTATATATATAGGATATTATATCTGGATATTAGAGTATTATAAATATCTTACTAACCATTTTAATTATTATTAAATGTGCAAAGTAAAGGAACAGTATAAACTTGAAGCCATTCTATAAGAATATGAAATTAGTTTTAAGAAATTTTAGCAAATAGTTTTATTTCATTTACTTAGTTTGGTTTGTTCTAAGGAGTGATAAGTTTGGAAACCTCCTTTTAATGTAAAGTTAAATTATCTTGATAAGAAATGTATCTAGAAAACATAAAGTACCCATTTAATTAGACAGTTTTTTTAAATTATTTTTATTGTAATAATGTTTTTTTTCATTGAATAGTCTTGATTTTTATAAGTAAATCTGCAGTTACATTATGAAAATCTAAGTGCGAATAAAATAAAAAAAAAATGATAGTAAATAAAATTCAATAACTGTTGACAATTATTTCCTCAGATTCATACTCAGTTAATATAAGTATTATTATTAAGAGATCAAGACCATCAGTTCCCATTGTTTCTTGTAAATATTCCTGTCTGTATTTTTATTGGACTTTTTTAACAGAAAAGTTATTTTTTTTAAATTAGTTTTTAATTAGCACTACTCACGCTTTGAATATTTGTAATAAAATACTCACATATAAATGAGTGAGTAAAATTAAACTCTGGAAAATTAAGAAGACAGTTGTTTATTGTGAATGTCATTTAATTTAGTTTTGATCTTTTTTTCTTTTCCTGTTTATTAATTTGAAATTTGATATGGTAAGTGTCACTGTAAGTTATTTTTGTCAGCTATTTTTACATGATAATCCCATCAATACAGTAAAAATGTTGTTGAAATTTTCTTTTCTATGATAAAAATTCCTTTGAAAAAATCAAAATTATTTATAGGGCAAAACATGTTGATATTTCTATTGTTGGATGTTTTCCTGAAACTTTATGAAATAAATATTAAAAAAAGTGCCCAAGCAATTTTTTTTTTTTTTTTTTTTTTTTTTTATGCAACAATGATTTTATTTTAACTCATGTGATAAGATTTTTATAGTTACTTTAAACAAGCAAATAAGTTGATTTTAGATAAGCTGCCTCTACAATGCTACAATTTTTTTTTAATTACTAATATTTAGCTTAATAGATGTAAAATCAAACAGAAAATATAATTGATAACATTTTGAATGAGCAAATAGTGAATTAAGACTTTTCAATCTGAAAGTTGAGAAACTGACAAAAGGATAGAAACTTTTTTCTTTTTGTGAAAGAGAATAAAGAAAAAAATTACTGTTCAACAGAGGCTGTCTGTTTAGAAATTTCATAAATTTCGTTGATTATTTTGTAAACAGTAATATGGAGGTTGGGTATTATTCTGTTTCCGTACTCATTATTTTACTCATGCTAATTTGTAAGTGAAATCTAAAATGTGGTGAAAAAGAATGAAAACTTAGAAAAAGAAATACAGAGCAATCCCTTTCCCTGCCCTGTCCCCTTTTTTATTATTATTATTATTATATGACATTGGGCCAAGGTTATGTGCCATTTTTACCATTGGATTGTTGGATCTTTCATTGCTTCTTTCATTTTGTTTTTTGTTCTGTTTTTGTTTTTTGTTTTGTTTTTTCCTTCTACTTTTCACTATTCTTTCATACTTCATAATTTTTTTTTTTTTTTTTTATCCAGCCATTCTCTACTCTTCATAATATACTCATAATTAGTTTAATAATAATATAGCATAAAATCTTTTTGCTATCACTTTGTCTATCTCTTTTCTTCATTTCCTGCTTGTATTCTATCTTCAATATTAATTTTTCATACCTATTACAGGGCGCCAAATAATGATGATGATTTGTCAAACAACATCCAATCTATTTTGCTTTTTGTTATTTTATCTGGTCTTTTTTTTTTTTTTTTTTTTTTCTTCTTCTTCTTCTGGACATTTTATTTTATTTTAAAAGCAAGTTGTATGTTAAGATTTTGAAACTCATCCCCCCCTCAAAAAAAAATAGCTTCAAGCCAAGATAATCCTATAAATTTTTTAACTGAGTTTTGATCCACTATGTCTTTGTAATATGTATATCCTTACAATTCAAAATAGTTTTTAATAAAAAAAAAAAAGAAAAGAAAATAGCTTCTTTCACTCACTCTCTATCTCATTAATTACTGATTTATGTATAAATTTCATAAATATACTTTTGCCTGAACAAAATCTTTCTAGTATGTATTTGAATGGACATATCTATGATTATTTTGCGTCCAACATACATACATTTTCTTATAATTAAAAAATAACATCCCTTATATATAATCACTGATTTTTTTTTTTTTTTTTTTTTTTTTTTTTTTTTTTTTAGTCTTCTCTTCTTTCTTTCTCTCTTTACTGCTCCCTGTTTATTTTCATTGTTTTGTTGTTTTTTTTTTTATGTTTTTTGATAAGCTGTTGGACTGTTTTTATGACCTATACTCAGTTTTAAAAAAATAATTAAATAAATAAATAATTTTTTTTTCCTTTTGATAAGTACAATAAATTGTCAGTGTTGGTATTTCATTGTTGAGGCAGCTTGAACACAAAAAGAGTATTGGTAGTTGCTGGCACAGCTCCTGTCACAAGTATCTTTTTGACAGATTTTAAGAGGTGAAATCAATTGAAAGAACAAAAAATCTTTTTTCTTTTTTTTTTTCTTTTTTTTTTTCTTTTTTTTTATTTAATTTTTTTTTTTTTTTTCTTTTTTTTCTTTTTTTAAAGAGGGTAGGGAGAGGGAAAGCAGAACTAATTACATTGAACATTCAAAGACCAACAAACCTTCAACTTTGGTTTTTGGTTGTTCAAAAAGAATCATAATTATGACTGATGTTCCATCTTGCAATTTTTTTTATGGGGGCGGGGTCTTTTGTTCTTCGGTTGTTTTTTTTTGGGGGGGGGGGTCTTTTGGGCTTTGGGTTTTTTTTAATAGTTTTTAATTTCTTAAACTGGATTCTTATCTGCCAGGACAAATTCTGATAAACCACTTCCCCCCCTTCTCCCTTATTCTTTTTTTTATTATTATTATTATTATTATTTTATTATTATTCTTTCTGAAAATTAAGCCAGCTTTATGGTGATGTGGCATTGTTTCTTTATTTTAAAAAAATCTCAAAGAAATTAAACTGATGTACAAAAACTACAGTATAAATGAACAATTTTGTAAGATGCTTTGAGATATATATATATATATTTTGTTTTCTTTTTTCTCACACAGTGTTGTGCTTTCTTTTTCCTTTCTCTCTATTTTTTTCTGCATAATGTTTGCAGAATTTTTTTTTTTTTTTTCCTCAAAATAATAGCTGACTTTTTTTTTTTTTGCGTTAACAAAATGACATGGGACTTATCTTTTCATCCTCAGACTACATAGACGATAATCTCCTTAACAAGCAAAAGAAAAAAGAAAAAAAAAGAATACTTTTTGTCACAAAGCCTCCAGACTTTGTGTTTATGCACACAGACCGCGCTTATTGGATAATCTTCACTATGAATGGAAAATGAAATGTTTTACAATATTCTTCAGAGAATTTCACTCATTTTTTTCCTCATTGCCCTCCATGAGTCCCTCCGATTGGCTGATGCTGCACTGTTTTTTTATTTATTTTTTTTTCTGGATTGAGTGTTCTTTAATGACCTTCTCTTCAGTGTTATACTCCTGATGTATATCTTGGCCAAAGGAATAGAAATATATCTATACTTAATGGAAGATAAAATTCAAAAGAAAAAATAAGAAAAGGTCAATATAATTGATCCAAAATTTTTAATTTTCTTGGATCAAACTGCTCAGAGAATTTCTGGCTGTTCTCATCTTTTGCTGGATTTTTTGTGATACACCTCTTTACAGGGTATTGCACACCCAACAGGATCCTTGTTGCTTAGCAGCACCATGATGCACTTTTTCATTCAGGCTGCCTCCTCTCTTGCATATTAATGCCTCTATTCAATACACTTATATATCTATATCTATCCATATATGTGCGTGATTCAAGTTTAAGTCTTCCTTCCACCTGACTCAGTATTTCGATCAGTATTTTTTTTTTTTTTTCTTCCCACTCTCAGGTCCAAAGACGATCGACGGAAGTTAAAAAAATACAGCGAGGACATACCGTCTTTGTTGTCATCGGAATTCAAGTCTAACATTCGGATGTCATCAGTGACTTACTACAAGGTGTGCAACTATCTGCGCACTTGTCCTGAGGCAGTGGAAATGGCACAAGGAACAGCACCAGAGACTCTGGAGAAAAGCTTGCTCTCTGTGCTCTGGTACATGGGCTCGCAGGAATCTCTTGCTCAGATCTGCAGTCGCTTCTCAATCACCGAAGAATCGTTTCTGAAACGACGCAGCAAAGTGATAAAAGCCCTGCTCTCTAAATCAAAGGAAAACCTTATCAAGTGGCCAGAGAAAGAGAGCGATAAGCAGCTTGTGGCCTCGCAATTTGAAACGCTCAGCAGTCTGAAGAATGTAATCGGGGCCTTGGACACAACACACATTCAAGTTAAAATGCTTGAGGAGAACCGAGAGAACTATATTAATAAAAATGGATACCATTCTGTAAAACTCATAGCAGCTTGTCAAAGAGACATGAGTTTCACATTCTGTTCAGCAGGCCACGCAGGACGTCTCCATGATGTTCAGACACTTGTCAACAGTGGCTTGCTTGAACATGGCACTATGCTGTGTAATTCATATCATTTGGTAGCTGATGCAGCCTTCCCTCTTTATGACTGGCTCATTACACCTTACACTGACAAAACCCTAACTGAATCACAGCAGTACTACAATAAGTGTCTGCTTACAGTACAGAAGGTTATCACCAGAGCATTTGGTCTCTTACATGGTCGCTTTCATAGGCTTAAAGTTATTGAGACTACAGATATCACAACAATTGTGGAGATTATACTATTAGCGTGTGTGCTGCACAATTTCTGTATTGGCTGTGATGATATAGGGGAAGAGTATATGGTTTATGAAGTTGAGGATGAGGGTGATGATGCTTTGCCAGAGAATAATGTCCCCAATACACCAAACTCTAGCAAGATTAAAAGAGACACAATTTGCCGAAATCTGTCAATAGCAAGACATCGGTAGCAGAAACGAAGTTAACTTAAATCCAGAAGGACAACTTTAAAATAATTTATCATTTTAAAATAAATAATTTCTTTGGGTAAATGGGTGGGTTTGAACTTTCAAACAATGGGGTGGCTAGAATGTTCAAAGAAAAATTTATTCATGAAGAAAAAAAAATGAATGAAAAATCTTAATAAAATTATTTAAAAAAAGAAAAAGAAAAAAAAATTTTTTTAATTGGATTTTTTTTTTTTTTTTTTTTTTTTTTGTTCTACATTTTTACAACATTCTTATTATGGTTTGATAAAGCATAAATTTCCTTCAGTAATGTGTACTTATTGTACAGTTCAATAAACTAAAATTTTATCAGTTATCAATATTTTTCAAATACTAGGATTTCTTTCCATGCAACAGGTTTTTTTTTGGGGTTTTTTTTTTTTAAATATTGGATGTCTTTTTTCCACACAGGTAAAGAGTTTTACTAAGTTTTATTCTAACGTATTCCTTGTATTTCACTCTTTCTTAAATTTATGTTAAATAAGGAAATCATTCACCTTGATATGTTATACAAAACATCAGAAATTCAGGTTGAAAAATAGATTACCATATTTATTCATGTAATATTCCATCACATTTTTCCTTCCAACAGATCTTTGGTTTAGTATCAATTTGGACTAGTATTTTCTGATATGTGATGATTATCAATGTTATCAAAACAATGACCTAAGTTATATTGTTTTGTTTTTTTTTGTTTTGTTTTTGTGTGTGTTTGTTTTGTTTTTTTAATGGAGGGAAATAAGAGTCCAGAATTGTCAATAATAATAATTATTTTATTATTATTAATAATTCTTCACCTAAAAAATAAACAAGTATCAAAATCATGGATTTATCATTTGCTCCATATAATGCTACCAGTAAAGGATTCAGTACATGTAATTTGAATTTTTATAATTCAAACATGTTCTCCTTTACTGTAAGGAGTCAAGCCAGCTGATAAAGGTTATATAATTCTGGTATTATGTACTCAATACAAATGGCTACCACTATGACTGATATTCATGTTACAACTCTGACCATCTTATTATTCATATATCACTATTAAGATAAAATATAATGGGATACAGTTAGTAAAACAATATTTGTAATAACATCTTTATTTTATATGAAATGAGGAGGAGGGGGTCTTTGTTATTATTTACTGCCTGTCCTCAGCTGCAAATTTTTACTGTTTCAAAAGCTTACCTCATAAAATGTTTGACACTCTAATTATAGATCTGATCTAATGTATTAAGATGTCAGATAAATATATATCAGACCAGCACAAAATTTAACTCATTGTGGTTATGGCTGCTACTTAGCAAAAAGCGAAACACAGAAAATGGATTTCCATGAAAATATCTAAGCACAATTCTATGAATAAAATAAAAACTAAAAAAAATTTCTATTTAATATTCTTTTTGGTTTGTACCACCAAAGAAAAAGATCAGAACAAGAGTCTCTTTTTTTATAAAGGTGCATATGACACCTGAAGAAGGCCAGAGAATGTACCAGTCAAAACATGTAAACAACTAGAACAAGAGGGAGGTAATTTGTCCAAATAATTTGAATGTTAATTACTCTTCTTAAAACTAAAGAAAGTACCCCAATTATAAATTTTAAAAAGTGATCACAAAAATGTCAAACACTGCAAAAAGTATGGGTTTTGTTTTTTGTGGGTGTGGGTGGGCGGGGGGTTGGGTATGTTTTGCAAAAGTAGATGAGTATATATTCATTTTCTTACTGGAATGAAACACATCAGAGTACTTTCACAAATGTACATAGATGGAATTTTTTTTTTTTTTTTTTATATATAAGGTTTAATTTTATCAACATTTTACTGCAGGCATCAAAGAGTACCTCTGATCTTACCCCATTAGTGCAATGGAATAGTGTTGCCTAAAATGAAAAAATCTCTATGGAACAGACAAAAATGGATAAAGTCTAAGAACATGTGAAGAACGCATCATTATCATTTTTTTTTTTTTTTTTTTTAGTATCACATTAGGTCCTATCAAGTAAAGACTTAATGATTTGGATTATCTAAATTATTTACATTATAATGATCAGATTTTTAGATGTATGGTACTCTGACATAGCAAAAATTGAACATCATAATGAAATTTTTGTTACAATAACAATCCAAAGTTAGAGAATAAAGTCACTTTCAATCCATTTTGCAACTTAATCATGGTAGTCTTCATTAACAATTACCAAATCATTATAATTTCTCAAGGGAAATAATTATTAAATACTAATTATAGTATATTTCTTTCTAATTATATATTGCCATTTAATTATAAATTCTATAAATAGGATGTGATATCAAACTTAATGACTTCTTGACAACTTTTTAGATAAATGGTCATAAAATTAAGTTTTTAGAGTGTTCTATTGGTTTAGAATGTGATATCAACATTGTAAAAAATATATACTTAAAGTTTATGTAGAAAAATAATTTCTATAAATGAAACTGGTTTTTAATATACACATATCTAAACAAATCTTTAAAAATTTAATTATCTACAGAGACAATTTTAGGGTTTAGTACTATTTATTGTATGTACATGAAATATATATTTTTGGCGTATACATATCCATCAGCTTCTAAAATAAAAAATGTTTTGCTCCCTAAAATTGACAACATTCTATTCTCATTGAGCAATCATAGAATTTTATTTTATCAAATTTGCCATAAAATTCCTTATTATTCTGTTGAGATAAGATAGCATTTCTGAGATATACAAGTTACATTGTAGTTTATACAAATAGATACTTCATTGCATTTTCTAAACAATATTTTATTTATATATATATATATATATATATATATATATATATATATTGGTTTTGAGATTTTAAAAGATGTTTTACTACCCACTCCTAAAAACAACATTATGTCTACCATTAAATAATGTTAGAATGCTGTGTCTCATTTTAAGATAACAAAATTCTACTTCTATATTACAAAAAGAGTCCAATACATAACAACATCTCATGTTATATTAACAGTGAAATTTCTCATTACTCTATCATAAGATCATATTACATGACCAATAAATGTCATATTATATTTTACATATAAGTAGATAATTTTTAAAATGCAGATTTTTCATTTACTTAATGTTTTCTTCTACTTCTGAAAACAATCATTATTATTATTGAATCATATCAATAAAAGTTTTTGAAATTTGTCCAAAGATGTTAAATAATTATCTTTGGATGACATCCATTCTACTGGGTAAATCAGTCATTCATTCATTTGAAAAAAAATTTTTTTTTTTTTAAGTTAGTATCCTAGTTGATTTATATTTATCTGAGATAGATTTGGTTGATAATGGTTTTCATCTGGGTGCAGCTAGAGTGATATTTAGAATAAAGCTCTTTGCCATGATTATGTCTAGATTACAACTACTTGGTTTGGTTTGATGGTTACTTAATGCCAAATCCAGTTTATACATATATATTTTATATATATATATATGGTTAGTAAACATAAGTCATCAAAGTTAAATAGTTCCAAGTATTGGTATGTATCACTAACAATTCAATTAAACATCAGAGTTTAAATGTCAAACAGACCCATAGATAGGACCCTTTCAAGTGCTACCACTCTGGCCCAGAGTGGACCTGGAAGCAATGACAATGAAGGGGTGCTCCCCATTCCTGGAGCCTCCCCATCAAATTTTTTATTGTCATAATCAGGACATTCGTTGAGGAGTTGCCCCTCTGCAGAGATGCAGTCGGTGTATTCTACAGCTCCAGCCGACTGGACTGACAACTACTTGGTGTGAAACATGGTATTTTATGTTGATCTTGTTTATAGATCAGCATGCATATGGAATTTTGCCTTTGTTCAATTAACATGACTACCTTCCAATATGTGTGTGTGCGTATATATATATATATATATATATATACATTTATTATGACATCTATAGTTATAGGGAAAAAATTTTCTCTTAATTTTATTTTCTCCGTAAACTATACTTTAATGTCTTCTAACTAATAATAAACAAACATACAAAAAGGAATAATAAATATATATTAGTTTATATATATTCAAATAGCATGGATGCTTATCTGCGACCACTGGTTTCGTGGCATCTGTATATGACAATCATAAGGCAGAGAAAGAAAGGTTTTGGAGAAATCAAAAAATATAGTCTAAAGAATGTTTACATTAGAATTGCGTATAACTCTTTTTGTGGGTGAAGTGTGTATGTACATTATATTTGCATATTGTTGTGTGTGGTTATATATGTGATTGTTAGCATGTGTGTATGTGTGTGTATATATATATATATATATATATATATATATATATATATATATATATATATATATATATAATGATACATGCGCTGCATGGCAGGTTTGAGGTTGTCTCCTGAATATATCTGTAGCAAAAGTCATGAGACAGGAGATTTGACCGAATAAAAAAAAAAAATTTCTGTGTAGTGATAATTTTAATTAAACAAATTTATCATTGCATTATGAAAAAAAATGAATTTTTTTGACTTGACATATAACTATGCTGTGGAGGGTTTCAATTTTTTTTGGGGGGGGGTGAAACGTAGGGTACAGCGCTACTATAAAAACTAACAACTCGATCAAGAAGTACATAGGTGCAACAGAGGGAACCCTAAAACAAACAATATATGCCCACAAACTTATCTTCTCCAACAAAAATTACTCAACTAATACTTCTTTATCCACACACATCTGGCACCTAAAGGACATGAACATTTCACCCACCATTACCTGAGAAATACTAAAACTAGCACCCACCTACAGCAAGACATAAAAAAAAATGCTTTCTTTGTCTCCATGAGAAACTCACAATTATCACTCACCTATCACAATACACCCTGCTAAACAAAAAATCAGAAATATTATCCAAATGCCAACATGAGAACAAACATCTACTTTCACATTTCGACCCATACACATGATCTATCCTCACCATCACCATCCACCATACCAACACCACTTCCGTCACTAAAAACCCTCATACTCTTTCACAAATAACCCCACAACACACCCAATACACTGTAAGTACCATTTTCCGCTGTTGAACCTTCATATCCATCTCCAAACACCCTTGCCACCTGTTGATATACTGTTAGCCATAATTTCAGGATTGTTAGAAGTACGTCTTAATACAGTATATTTATCATATTCCTTACATACATACCATCATAGATTATAATAGCGTATATGTAATATAGCATCAACCCAACATAGGCATCTAATACAAATTATTAGAACGTATTCCAACATACAAATACTAGTATTGCATAATACTCCATAGTATATTACAATATACCATGTCTATTCACACCATGATATTCCCATCTCACCTATTATTCTTACATTTTAGATTCAGCATCCATTTTCATCTATTATACTTGCATGTCAAATCAAAAAATTTGTTTTCTTCATAATGCAATTATAATGATAAATTTGTTCCTTAGTTAAAATCATCCCTACTCAAAAAAAATTTTTTATTGCCCAAATCCCCAACTGTATCACAACTTCCTCTACATATCACTACAAATATATTCAGGAGACAACCTCAAATCTGCCACATGGTGCATGTATCATCATACTCACACATGCTAACAATCACATATACAACCACACGCAACAATGCAAAAATATAAACTATACACACGCACAAAGTTATACACAATTCTAATATAAATATTCTTTTGACTATATTTTTTGATTTCTCCAAAATCTTTCTTTCTCTGCCTGCTGATTGTCATATAAAGACAGCATAAAACCAATGGTCACAGATAAGCATCCATGCTATTAGATATGAAAACTAATATATGTATTTATTTATTATTATATAAAAGCTCTATCACAGATATTGAGCACTCTCTGAATTATACCACATTTGGTCTGTGAGATAGAGACAACTATAAACTGTTGTTTTATTTATATATATATAAGCTCATCCTATTAGACTTTCTCCTAGGTCTGTAAATGATGGCGAGTGATGGGCCTTAATATGCTGTGCTGCTCAGGTCAGTGATATATTGGTAAGTTGGCAGGGTTGAGTTCAAGTCCGTAAAATGATATATAGAGCAAAGAAAAAATACCTTCCTGACAGATTGGTAGTGTATTAGTGTTTATGAATTATATTTATCATTATTATTTCATCTTTCACTATTACATGTTTTTATTTTCTAATTAAATTTTTTTTAAGTGTTGAGTGAGAGATGTCATTTTTAAGATAAAGCTAAGATACATATATATTTTCTTTAAAAACAACGACTAAAAATTACAAAAAAATGTGAAGTATCAATTTTGACATCTCAGTTATTCTAGTGTTAAAAATAGTGTCCGATTTTCAACAGAGCACATACCAAATTAATGTTTTTATTAAGGCTAACTGAACTTATGGATATTCTATAAATTAATTAAAGATAATCACTAATAGTCCAGGTTAAAAACAAGAAGTTTGCCTTTGGGTTACCCTAACCACGCTCTTAACCCAGACTATAAGGAGTTAAGATAAATTTTGTATTTTTAATGTTTCAAATTAATTTATTTATATACATATAAACAAATTAAATAAATCAAACTACTGAAAAATTTAAGCTTAGGTAAGTTTGACCCAAGGTCAGAATTATGAGACACTCATTGAGAATCAAACTCAATGATCATCAGGGGGTGTCCTCGTGGTGTAATAGTTAAAGCGATGGACTGCGGAATCGTAGTACGCAAGTTTGTTCTCCAGTCGTGCTATTATGTTCACTTTCGGGCAAATACCCTTGGGAAAGGTATGAACCCCCTTATCCTCCCAGCTATGGGTTAAATAGTACTGTTCTTCTAGGAGAATGGCTTTGGCATTAAATAACCTAAAAAGAGTTGATATGCCATTAAACAAAGAAACCAAACCAAACCAATCAATGATCATTATACCAAACTAATTTTTTTTGTATGAGTAATTCTTTTATCACTCTGGCTGGCTTCATTGCTGAAGTGCACAACATTCATATTAATATAATGTTATACTGAAACTTTACCTCCTTCACTTTTTTTCTCTCTCTCTCTCAAAAAATGAATTAAGGAACTGTTAGTTACAATTCTAATACTGCTGTAGTATTGAACTGGAAGGGCTATCTAACATTGCCTATCTATATAAATTAATTAATGCATATAAATTAATTAATTTTATTAGTTTATTTTTACTTAGAAATGGATCTCAAAAAATTAATTCAAGTGAGGAGTAACAGACTTTTAATTTTTATTTTTTCCTTCTCAAATAAAAATTTAAAGCTTTCTAAATTAAGAAAAAAATGTTTTAGTTATAATGCACTTTTCATTTTATGATTCAGGGCAGATTCAGTTTTTAACGTCAAATTTTGGCAAATAACTTTCTTTTGTTATTCATTTCCACTTTTGTGATCTTTGTAAAGGAATGATTTTTTTTTTTTCTTTATATCTTTTATAATTAAATTGTTTAATTATTAAAATACAGACACTTTCTGCTCTGAATCTAGTAATAATCTTGGGTCTATATAAAGAGGAGAAAGCAATTGTTTCATTTTTTTTGTGTATCTTGAAAATATAAATATATCTAAGATTACATTTTTTAAAGTATTCATGAAAATAATGTTACTTGATTTGTTTAATGATGGATTTATTTTATTGAAAAAATTAAAAACAATTTATCATTAAGAATGTATGAGGTACTTAATGTACATAACAAAAAAGATTTGAATGGATAACTTGGATTTTTTTATACTTTATTTAATATGTATTTTAATCTTTTTTCTAATATGAGATAAATTAAAATACTAGATGAAAACAAAATGCAAATATAGACATTGTTTAGAATCTTTTTAGTTGTTAACATGTCTCTTATAAATATTTTGATTTTTTTTTTTTTTTTTTTTTTTTTTTTTTTTACTCTTTATAAATTAAATGTATTTTAATAAAATATGCTTTGAAGCTAAAAGAGATTTGTTCTATTAATTCACTTAATTTGTATCTAATTACTCAAAATACTTGCCTGATTTTAGAATTGTTATTCTCTTGACATGAGACTGTAAATTAAAATATTACTTCTTTTTTTTTTTTTTGACCAAAGCTAATTGCAAAAAAAGCTTTCACTTCCTCACCCAAGCCTTAATTCTAAGGTATGGAAGTAACTGAAATCAGTAATAAATAATTGAAATAAAAATTCATTTTACTACTAATGCACCTTAGAAAAAGGATTTTACAATAGTTTATTGGTTACTCAGAAAAAAAGCTTTTAGTTGAATAAGTTAAAAAAAAAAAATTGATATCTAATTTTTAGATTTTAACATGGCCATTACAATTTATAATACTGAAATTCTAAACAAGTTTGTAAATTTGACTCAAAATTACAATCTGGAAATTTTTTTTCCTCTCATTACCTTTTTGTTATTAAAAACAAAACTATTCAAAAGTTGCACATTCTTTTTTTACTTTTTTTCCTTTTTTTTCCTTCATAAGCTCTTATTATTCTTACACAGATCTAATATAAAATGTTCATTTGGATATAAGGGGAAAAAATTAATTTATATACATAGATCATTGCAGTACATTTAGTGTTAGCTTTTCACTCTTTTGGTCCCAGGCAGTATTGTGTAGGGATCTTTGTGCTTAGTGCACCTATAAAAATAAGTAGGCAATCTATGTTACTGTTTGCTAAACATATTTTCACTTTTCTTTTCTTCTCTCTCTCTCCTCTTTAGTTGGCATCTGTCTATTATTCAGGTTGAACACACATACACATTAAGAATTTATGTATGTATACTGAATATTCTGCATATAATATCTATATCACCAACTAAAATATATATATATATATATATATATATATATATTTATTGTGTGTGCATGCACAAATGCCAATGAGTATATTATGTCAATTAAGCAAAATGATAAAACAAAATTTTATCATAGTAAAAATTAAATAATTTCATTTATAAAATATTACTTGATATTTTAATTTATTCCTTTTGTATAGTTCAAAATTCAAATCTAAAAATTAATAAATTAAAGTGGAAATTTAAAATTAAAGTATAGATTGACAAAGTTTATTTTCATTTCATAATAGAAAATGTATGAAAATAAAAATCAAAGATTTGAATTGAAAATGTAATTATTTAAATTTAGAATATATAATAGTCTCTTTATTGCAATTTCAGAATTCCTACAGTAATGTCACATTAAAAGAAGACTTCTGTGTGTAGGGTTAGATACAATGCAGTGATTCCATTTCAGCAGTATATTTTTTCATTGCTTGTATAGCAAAGCTAACCAAGATGTACTCTGCCAACCTTTCAACACCCTGCTGGTAAATCACACTAAATACTAGTGGTTTTCACTAATAGGTTTTTTTTTAATTATTGATGGAATGCATTAAAAATACCTAAAATTCTATTTAAAGAAGATATTTTTATTTTAATAACATTTGTATAATTGATATAGATTATTTAAAATTTTGTTCTATTTTCTCTTAGCATAACATTCAGATTATTTTAAAACCAAATCAATTGTAAAATAAGAAAATACAATAGTTCTTGTGAAATTAACCTAGAACTATTTATGAAATATTTAGAATTCTAAAAATATTGGCCTAATGGTAGAGTGTTCACTAATGGTCTGGGAGACCGGGATTCAATCCTAGGTCAAGTCATACCAAAGACTCAAAAAATGGTACTTGATGCTGCCTTGCTTAACTAATTACTTTTGTATGTTCTTTTCAAGAGTGTAAAAAAAAGTTATTTAATGCTGATGCCCTTTCACATACTTAAAGGCTTATTTCTACAATGATATCATATTAATAGTGTTTTAGCATGTTAGATAATTTAATGTAATGCTATAGCAAATCCATACTGTGAAAGTTACTATTGTATTGTCAGTATTTGCAATTCACAAAAATGTATAATCTACAGTGTATCTTAGATGTTATTCACTCTTCTTTTGAGTTTTAATTATTGTGATTTAACTAGAATTAGTGACTTTTTTTTTCTTTAATCAGTACAAATGTCATTAGATAAGTATTTTTGATTGCTACTTTACTTTTGAAAAAGATTTTCATAGTTTTTTTTTGTTATTATTTTTAAAAATTCACTATTTTCCAGCAATAAAAAGTAAAAGTCAATAAATATTTTAACAAGAGTGACTATCCAATTCTATTAAGTATATGTGTCTGATAGATTTTTTTTTTTTTTTTTTTAATTTTATTTTAAATTTTTATCCAATTCTATTAAGTATATGTGTCTGATAGATATACCAGATTTAATGGCACAAAATGTGCATTTGCCTCTCTCTCTCTCCCACTAAGAATTCAGATGAATAATATGATCACCCTGTATACTATATGTCTATATCCAGTATTGACTACAGTAGCTTCCAATATACAACTAAATATTAACTGCTGAAATTTGGCATTTTTGTAACATCATGGAAAGTCATGCCTACTCTCCAGAGCACAAGCCTGGGTAAGGTTATGTATAGAAGATGGACCTTTGCAGTCTCACTTCTTCCCGCTACTGATGTTGTTCTAAGGAAGAGCAAGAGCCAGTATAGTTTGGCACCAGTTTTATCACAGGAGTTGCCAGAATAAAGCTGAAGGCAACATTAGACTGCCTTAGGGACTCCAGCTTTGGATTTGTGTTCAGAATTTATTCCCAAAGACTTTCCCATGAGTGGATATGACTGCAAGGCAGTAGTTTGAATTCAGTGTTGAGTTTCTGATTGCCAATCAAGACTGTATAGCTAGGAGGAGGAGGAAAATGGATTCTTGCCTTATTAGTGTAAAATAAACATAAACTATCTCACCTCGAGTTTGAACTCTGATCCCCAATTCCATTTCCTGTTCTGTTAAACGTTAAGCCATTCATATCATTTCACTGAAATATAACTACATAAATATTGAGAAAAAGATCTAGATAATTATTTCCACTCTTTATGGCCATTTATAAAATTTCCTAAGTAAGCATTGATCAACAACCTTTACAAATTCATTATGGCAAGGAGACTTATTTTATCTTAATTGATGTACATTCCTTCCAGTATTGAGAGAATCAAGTAAAAGATCTAACTGCTTGCTTCTTTATTTTCCATTGTGTAATCTTATTAATTTCTCTTCATATGTCTGGTTATTGGACATATAGGCAGTTTTGAGTCTCCACTTCAGCTACTTTCTTGTTCTTCCTTCTTCTCTCTTTGAGGTTTAAAATTCTTTCATTGCACCATGTTTCTTCTTTTACTACTGTTTTCAGATTAACTTAATCTGCTTTAATCCAGATATCTTAAAGAAATTTCCTCAATACATTCCCTCTATTTTATCTTCTCTTTTCCACACCCTCTCCTCACTTGTTTCAGCAAATGTCTAAATCTTAGAAGCTAAAATACAGAATGTTGTAAATGTCAAAGTAGAACAAGAATATTTAATTTCAGGAATGTTTTGTTTAGACAGGAGTACATTTATATAAGCAAAGCACATTGCCATTGTATACCTTTTCATTGTCCATAGCTAGTTGAAATCCACTTGAAAATAAACTCAAAATATGGATACCTTTTAATTCTTTTAATATTTATGCATTTAATTCTTCTATAACAATTGTACAAAAGGTAAGTCAATGAATAAAATAGGTCAGATCAAGAACCATTCTTTGCTGTTGGTACTATGTATTTACTCAACCCATTCACCACAAACAGGTCAATTCTTAAGCAGAGTACATCTGGTTTGTATTCAGTTTTCCTTCTATTAGACTGGTTGTCATACCAAGGATAAATAGCCCAGTCTACTCTACTATTAACCCATTGCTGAATAGAGAATAGATGGATTCATATCTTTCCTGAAGAGTGTTAGCGCGAAGTGAAACGCAAACATCCTCGTCCAGGATTTGAAGTTGGTTTGCCAAGTCCATTTTACAACGATAACCTCACAAGCATCTGTTGTTATCATGTAACCCAGTTCAACATATTACATGTTATTTGGAGAGGAGATGGTCATTACCTAGTAAATCCCCACTCCAAATTGCTCTGAGAGATATCTAGAAAGGAAATACTCTGCATCGTTCCTCAGTGACCAGATAAATTATGAGAAACATTAATCCATATCAATAATGATCATTGTATGATTTCTCTCTCCCTCTCTCTCTCTCTATATATATATAATATGTGTGTGTCAGTTGAAAATAAAATAAAATCAAGAGCAGTATTTTTTTGTTTTAATATGTAACAATAGTTATCCAACTCAAACAACTAAAACTCCTACTTTCATGTCACATTGATCATCAGGTAATCAAAGACAGTTTTAAAAAAATATATATTTGGTACACAATGGTCCACATGCATTGGGTCATTGTCTTGCAGGTCTCTTGACATTGTAGACATTATTTCTTAAATATCTATATTCATAAGTGACTTATTGTGTGTTAGTGGACAAAAACATTAAAATGACAGTGCTTATTGACATAATCCTTTTTCATGGAGATTCACCAAACATCTGCTTAACAGACAAGCTATATGAAGTGGTCAGTCAAAGTCACCTAAGGAAGAAAAACATTTCCAAGGGAAATTTTAGAAGTATGGAGATCGAAAAGGTAATAATTCTGGTTGCAGTATACGATATTTGAGCCTTATGCTATTTAAACAGTATATTTGTAATGCTTGCAGATTTCCATACCAAATATATCATCCAATGAAAAGCATTGTTACAATCTCAGTCAGTTATAAGTGAAAGAATTTAAACAAGAATTGTCAATTCTTTAAAAAAATCAGTTAACTCAAATGTTTTCTCTTTTTTACCGAGTGCATCCCTCAAAATATTAGTAAATAAATAATTTAAAAAAAAATTTTTTAAATGTCTACAAGAGTTGTATTTACTCTGTTTTACTCTAAAAGTAAGGCTTCCCTACAAACATCTGCTCTGTCAGTGGAGCTTAGAATATAACAACTGCATCCTCTGCAGAGAAGTAGAACCCCTCCAAAAGATGTGTTCTAGGTATGACACTAAACTGCATCTAGTAGTGAGGCTCCAGTTTTGGAATTTAGGGAATGTGGAGTACCCATTCATTGCCATTATTCCAGGTCCACTCAGACCCAGAGTTTTAGTGAGTACTTGTTAAGGTCCTATCTATGGGTGAAATAGATGTTTGAAAATTATTAGTATTTGATAGTAAATAGGATATCAAATATTCCTATGTGCTTTGTATTATTTGTATTAGTAATTACTTGAAACTGTAAGGATTATTATTAGTTACTTGAAACCATATAATTGTGTACAAATTATTAGCATTAGACAGGAATACTTGAAACCATATATCTGAGCCAACAAATGATTATTATAATGTCTTGTATATTCAATTTTATTATTAAAGGTCTTATCAGTAAGAACTGCTGACCTGAACCAATATTTGGATTTCAACACCTCCAAGGTTATTTCTGTGATATTTTGGGTTGGAGATATATATATATACGTACACAAATATAAGAACGCTGTTATTCACATTAATTATGATAAAAAGAATTAATGTATCAGGTTGTTATTTTTTATGATGCTATCTGAAATTAAATATTTTATTAGGTCCTTACTGATGCCTTGAAATGATTTTTATTATTTTTTGGTTTGGGATATTGCAGACAAAAAATAAGAGTAAAATACTGTACATATTTAGACATCTATCTTGAATTAGGGTATTAAAAAGAAAAAATAAATATGGTATTTTATTTTAGTAGATGACAATAAATTCTAATGTTATAGTGATGGAGTAGGTAAAATGATATTCACAGTTGTATTTCATCAATAACTGCATTAGAGCCCAATGTGAATATGATGGATTTTGATTACCCACTACTTCCATGCTAAGCTGTAGTAATTTTCTTCACAAGCAAATTAAGTATTTAGGTCAATTAGGAAGGGAAAATACAATTAGATACAAAATTCAGCATTTTTTTTTTTTTTTTTTTTTTTATTGAAATAAACTTCCACATTCAGTATGTGAAAATCAGGTTAAAATGGATTGCCAGCAGTCAAAAATCAAAAGCTTGGGTTAGTGACCAAAGAAAGTCATAAATAAACAGCTAAAATATTTTTTAAACAATAACTAAGCTTTTCAGTATCATATGAAATGTTATTAAAAAGAATGCTTGATTTTAATATATATGAAACCTCACCTTAACATTTGTAAGCCTATCAGTCTTGAAATGAGCACTTTCTGATAATGGCCAAAACTGGTTGGGATTAATAACAAATTAAAACTTATTTATCAATATTATATATATATATATATATATATATATATATATATATATATATATAATCCATATTTTGTAGGCTACAATATTGCAAAATGGTTATATCTTCAATGTTGTATGTATGAGGGAAAATATAAGTTTTCCAGATTTAAGAAATCTGCTGAATAAAAGATTGGAATTGGTATCTAAATGTTCCCATGAAAGTAAATATTTACTTCATAATTTAGCACAAGATTTAACCATGTAACTTAGTATACCAGCCACATAATAGTCATATTGCATTGAGTAAAAATATTCAGTTAAATGCAACATTTCAGACATGTTGACTCACCTGAGGGACGCCAACATGAAACTCATTTGTGAGTTTTTATCTTGCTTTTATTCTGTTTTATAGTTGGATGCATTTTTGTACACAGAACACTGTAAAAACACTTCTTGCATTAAATTTTAATCATAATTGTGTGTGTATGTATGTATGTATATAAAGACAGCTGTGCCATCAACAAAGCTTTGATCAGATGCTGACTCAAGATTAATGTAATTTGGTAGCACACACAGTTTTTCATATATGGAGAATTGCGACATCCTTATCAAAAAAAGAACAATAGCAGTGAAAAATATACTATTTCTTCTATAATTTTTATAGTTTAATGCAGGTTTTAACCGACTGAAACAAAAATTACATTCTGGTAAAAGCCTGGAACTGTCAGAATTATAGGAGAAATGAGAGATTTTTTTCTCTGCTCTTGTTCTTTTTGGTATCTGTCCATCTTGTGAGACTGGATGTGCATCTGATTTTTGGAAAACTGGCAGTTACTCATGCTGCAGTTCTTCCCTCTTCACAACATTGATGTTGTCCAAGGGAAAGGCAAGGTGCTTTACATCTTGACATTAGTATCACCAAATGAGTTGCCAGAATGAAGTTAAACACCATGTCAGACTACCTTAGTGATGCGAACTCTTGGGTTTTGCTATGCTGTTTCATATTTCCTACCTGCTGGGGAATTAAAGATCCTTTGAGAGTTTTAAGAATATGGAAGATTGCCTGAAAGAATGTTTCTTTCCAGACCCAAAATACAAACCTGTGTTGGTTGCAGTAACAGCTTATTCTATCCAAGTTGGAAGCAAACAAGGTACGTATGTTGGGATTGTAAAAATTGAAAAGTACACTTTGCTCAGTTATCTTCTGGACTGCTGCTTCACAATATTACCAAGCTGTCAAGGATTACTGATACCAATAGAGGGGGGGATTTTTAAAAAAAACAAAAAAACAAGGAAGCAGGAAATTTACTAATTTCATTCAGAAAATGTTTTTTTTTTATTATTATTTTAACACCATTTTATTACATTTACATCATCATAATATTTTATGGACATTTAAATATTAAGTAACTTTTTATTTAAGGGTCCTTTTTTTTTCTGGAAAATACAGCACTGATGATAGCTTACAAAAATTGGAAATAACAGCAGCATTAAAATTTCTAATTAAATATATATTCAGGCTTCTGAATATTGCCTAATTTAAGACAACAACATTTACATGTATTTTAAATTCAGTATAAGTGACCAATACTGTAGTAACTTATTTTCATAAATTCTTTACATGTATTACTAAAATTTTCCTTATGTATGTAACTCAACAAAGACAGAAGATAATTGCAAGAGTTTTTATTAAAGCAATACATCTAAATTGCTCTAACTTGGAGAATATAGCAGTTTTTAAATCATTTTGCAACTGAATGATAATTTTATTGGGTCTGCATTTGCTCTCATAGTCTTCTACTTTTTTTTTTTTTTTTTTTTTCTTTCAATAACCTAAATTCTTGATCTAACAAAAATAATTATGAAACTCCAGTTAGAATCTTTCACTCCTCCCTAACTAGAAGTATTGATATCATCATGGACCAATGTTTATGACAGGGATCCAATGGGATCCCAAGTAATCTAGTATGTTTATATTTGCAAAAGCATTATGAGTTATAGCTCTCTAAGAAACTTAATAGTAATACTTCAGATCAGTCTATAAATCGTATTTTGACTGCAATTTTGACAATATGATCAGAGATGATAGTTTTCTGGTTGAATGAGGTACCATTTTAAGATAATGTGTTTAAATCTATAAGTTCATTTTCAACCCACTGAGGATTTTGTTATATATATATAAAACAAATTCCTTAATATATAATTTCTGACATTTACTTCTCCATTATATATATATATATTTCTCATATTTCCTTCACTAATTTGCCATACCTTTATAGTTAATATTATGTATAATGATAATACATATTTTTGGCTCTAGCCCCACTCAACCCCATGTCTTTGTATATTGAAGCTTTTTTTTTCTGATAATTTGCAAACAAACTGGCATAAAAGAAATTTCCTTTTTTTTTCTTCTTCTTAAATAAAAAAGAAAAGGGCAATTTTTCCTTTGTTTTTTGTTACAAACTTCCTACATAAATACTAATAAAAAGTTGTTCATTTTGTCATGGGAAAAATATAATCTTTCTTTGCTTGAGAAACCATAACTGAAGTTGTGCAATATGCCTCAATACCAATAAGTAACTACACAGCTTTTTAAACATCATTATCATTGACTTTACAAATTGTTGTTATCAAATATTTGTCAATGGTTACATATTTACCAGCATTGAGTGATATTAACTGATTTTTATGGATAAATTTATTTGGTCATTTCATCCATACTTTTCTTTAAAAGTCTATAGTACATAATAATAATGAAAAAATGTTTTTTAATCATATGAACAATTCTAGCGAATTGTATAAAGAGTAAGAATTTTTACAATAGATGACACTACTTAAAAAGTAAAATTGAATTAAGACAAAATTGTCCCCCTTTATACTGTTTAAAACTTAAGATTTTCTATATAGATTCTGTTTATCTAACACCATTAGAATAAAAAAAAATCTGATTTTAATTTTGTATAAATTACCCACTTCTCTAATTGGTATTGTTTTGAACCTCTCTCTATTCCACATATATTTTTCTCTTTGTTTCTCTCTCTCTCTATATATATATATATGATGGACTCACTTATTGATCTTGACATATTAGGGCCCAACAGTTAAAGATAACCCTTAGACTGCCTACACAGGTGATTTTTTTTTTTTTTTTTTTGTAGTGAAGGTTTGTGTAGAACCACCACACTTTGAATAAGCTGATAACAAAAGAATGGTGTACCAGTCTGCCATAAATTCTCTTGAACAACACTCTTTACATTTTGAATTCTGAGTTTTTCCTTCTCCTAAACCAGTTGCCTTACCAAAGCTAAAGAGCCCAGTCTATCTCTCTATAATATATATAACCTAAAGTTTTGGGGATTTGTCCATGAACAACAAAAAAATGTCACCTGAACAATTGTTTTCCACTTTCTTTCAAAGTAATCTCCTTGAGTATACATACTACTCACAAAGAGTAATAGAAAAAGTGTACTACTTTTAGTTTATTCTAATTCTTCAGGGTTTGAGGCAGCAAGTTGTGTATTTTGTGTGTGTGAGATATATATATATATATATAATTTTGATTCATTAATTCTAATTATTCTCTCTTTAAATATTGCATTTCATGATCTATTTGACTGAAATTTGTTATTTATCAAACAAGCTACTTATTAATATTGTTGCACTGTCTCTACATTTCAAATTCATTTGTTTCTTATTTTAGGTTTGTTTTTGGTACTGAATTCCATATCTTAGATTATAAATTTTCAAAAATTCACACAAAATAATTTTTACAACTTATGGTCATTACTCAATTCATAGTAGTCTTTTTACGGAAGAAAATAAGTTTTTTTTTTTTTTTTTTTTTTTTTTATTTAGGGTTTAAAACTCACATGTAAATAATATGCCTAATTTTAATATTTCATTGGGGGGGGGGGCATAGCACAAGTGACAATTAGTTTCATGTATTGAATATAAACATTTATTGATTTTAGTTATAACAGTAAATCTAAAAATAACATATGTTGTGGGTGAAAATTCAAGAGAGAGAGGTTTTCTGTTTCTTAATTGATCATTTTAAATTCAGTTGATCCAAAATTGTATAAACTCAGCAAAATAGAAGAAAATGTACTTATGCTTAATTGTATTTAACAAGTTATTCGGTTTAGTTCTCAGAGTTTATTGCAGCTTTTTATCTTGAGTTTCATTTGTTGCATTTTATACATGGATGTTTTTTAAAATTCAGCTTGGTTTCTTTGTTTAATTGCATATCAATTTTCATGGATGATTTAATGCCAAAGCCATCTTTGTTGAAGGACAATGTTGATACTATTTAACTCATAACTGAAGGAATAAGGGAATTCATACTTTTGCCATGAGTATTAAGTGGGGAGTTCCCATAGTGAATTGGCTAAAGTACTAAACTGCAAACTCGAAGTAAGCAAGTTCAAACTCCATTTACCCTTTTAGAGTCACTTTTGGACTAATGCCCTTGGGAAAGTTATGAACTCCCTTATACACCAACTATGGGTTAGATACTATCACTTCTGTACTTTACAAAGATGGCTTTGGCATTAGATAATGCATGAAAGTTGACATGCCACTAAAACAAACCAAAAATATTTGAAATAGCACACCTGGAATTCAAACATGCTCAGTATGTGGCTGGTTGATTGGTTTATGATGTATCAACCCTTTTTGGGTCATTTAATGCTGAATTCTCATTTTGATTTGGTTGGGTTTTATGGCATATCAACCATTGTAGTTTATTTAATGCCAAACCCGTTATATATACAGTTCTATTTCAAACAATTCAGTTTACCATAAGTATACTGGTTAGTTATATTTAATCCATAGATAGGACCCTCTCGGGTGCTACGACTCCAGGCCAGAATGGACCTGGGAATGATGGCAATAAAGGTGTACTTCACATTCCCCTGAAGCTCCAGCATTACTAGAACCTCACCATCAGATTGTTTAGTGTCATATCCAGGATACTCATTAAGGGAGTTTTACCCCTCAGTAGAGATGCAATTGGTGTATTCTGCAGCCCCAGCTGACTAGACCATGTCCAGAACATTAGCTTCTATGCCACAAGAACTCCCCCTCCTTTTTAATTTAGTTTGATGTTGTTGTTTTATAGGGGTGGAGGACTTTTTGGATAACATCTTGTT
This sequence comes from Sepioteuthis lessoniana, assembly GCA_963585895.1. Taxonomy (NCBI): domain Eukaryota; kingdom Metazoa; phylum Mollusca; class Cephalopoda; order Myopsida; family Loliginidae; genus Sepioteuthis; species Sepioteuthis lessoniana. The sequence goes on from OY757935.1 coordinate 33,437,218, forward strand.
TAAAGGTTTGAGTTTATTAGTATTTGTCTCAATGGGGGGAAAAAAAGCTTTGTTTAAATTAATGCAGATTTTATGTATCATCTTAACAGACAAGTTTTCTCTGCCTTGTAATGTGATAAAAACCCAATTTCCTACTCTCTTTTTTTTTCCCCCTCTCCAGTGTATTACTATATCCACATCCTTGTACTGAAAGGATTCTTTGAACATTATACTAAGAAATTAACCTATTTGCTGTTAGATCAATTGAAAATAATTTCAACTCTTGTAAATCTAGCTAATATTATCTGGGCTAGGATTAAAGTGTAGTATTAGTTTATTCCCCTCACCTTTGCTCTTGTTATTTGCTCAGTTTTGCTTAGTCTGACATATAGACCTCAGATTGCTTGTCGCACTTACTGTTACTTAGTAGTCACCTACTTAAGTACTGAACAGGTTCCTCACTGCTTAACTTTGGTGATCTGTAAAGAACCAGTGATTAAAACATGGTTTGATCTAATTTTCCTTCAGTTTTGTTTTGTATTCTGATAGGGTGAAGCAAAATGAAAGCAAGACCAGCCATAGGCTGATGGTTTCGGGAGATTGGAGCTACTTTAGACCTTGATCATGCATACTGGCATTGGGCACTTCATCGAATTGACCTCTAAGTGGAACACTACAACTGAAGGAATGTAGTTAAATATTGATAATTACTGCTCAGTAGTATAATGGATAAGAATATATATTCAAATATATCAGAGATTAGGGACAAAATTGTATCTTCCCCCACTTTACTAATTAAACATAGAATGCTATTGAATGTTTATAGAATAAACACAATCTTCTACTGTGATCACACACACACACACACAACATACATACACCCTGTTGGCAAAGTTTAGAATATGTCAACTGCATTCTCCACATAAGGGTAAGATCCCCTACTACTACCAAAGGGGTGTGCTGATTATCATACTAAACTATATTTGATAGTGAAACTCTAATTCTGAAGTTCTAAGGAGTGAGAAGTATCTCCTTGCTCCACTCTGATTCCAAGTGGTAGTTAGAGTCCTATCTATAGGTAAAATAGATCTTTTTGAAAATTGTTAATATTAGATTGAAATATAAGAAACTATAAAACTGTGAGCAAATTATTGGTATCAGATAGAAACATAATTTCAAGTATTTTAATCTAATACCAATAATATTGCGTGAAAACATGATTATTATCAATTATTATTAAATAGGACTTGTTACTTGACACTATATAATAGCTTGAAAAAAAAAATCTGACTTACCTAATAACCCAACAAGTGTTGGTAGGCTGCAAAACCAATTAACCAATGTGTTGAATAAATCTGAAAACTATTTTTAAATCTGATAAAAATTTGATTGTTTAAAACATTAAGTTTTAATGTTTAAGTTTCATTCATGCTTGGAACCAATCAGACATGAAATAATGATGGCCAAAGGCTGAAAATTGGTCAGGATTAACAAATGTGTTTTTTCTACCAACATTTATATCTCAGTTATTTCATTCATAACATTTATAGTCTATGTGTGTGGGAGGTACTTTTAGTGTAATGGTTACCATGGTAGGAAATGGCCATAGTGAACCAAGTTCAAATCCTGGACAAGTCTGTTTGCATTTTCATGTGGTGCTAATACCCTTGAGAAAGATCTGAATCTAACTATTCTCCCAACTATGGATAAATAATTGGGCAGACTGGGTTCTTTAACCTTGGTATGGCTATCAGTCTAGAAAAATAAAAACTCTGAAAAACCTGTTTGACTCTGCTTAAAAAATTGACCTTGTGTCACATTTTGCTGGTTCAGAGGGATTGGTATATAGTGTATGTGTACATGCACATCTATAAAATTGTCTCTATATGTAACAACTTTATGTAAGGAGTCCCCATGGTGTAGTGGCTAATGTGCTGGATTGCAACATCTTAGTATGCAAATTTGAACTCTAGTCACACTATTACATTTATTTTCGGGCTAGAACCCTCGGGGAAGGTATGAACCCCCCCCCTATCCTCACCACTTCTCAACTATGAATTAAACAGTACCACTACTGTTCTTCTACTAGGATGGTTTGGCATTAAATAGTCCTTGAAGGTTGATATGCCATTATACAAAGACACCAACCGAACTAAATTAACTTAACAAAAGGGATTTTTTGAGGTACACATGTAACATTAGTCATAGGACATGAACTCAACTTGCCAGGTTCAAATCCTGGACTCAGCCTTCTGTGCTTCACTTCACAATAATACCCTTGGAGGGAAAGCATAAATCCATTTCCTTTCTCTCTCACTCAGCAATGGGTTATTAGTAGGGCAGATGTGGCTCTTTAGCCTTGGTACAGCAACTGAATTAGAAGGTAAGCAGTTCTATTCTGCTTAAAAACTTGTGTTGCATCCTGCCTGTGGCAGAGCGATTGATTAATTGTTTTTATAGCCTTAAGGTCATTCATTAAAATAAAAAACTGTAGAACACACCAAGTGTATCTCTGTAGAGGAATAAGAACCCTTTTCCAACTAACGAGGGTCCTGGATATAACATTAAACCATCTGATGGTGAGGCTCCAATCCTAGAGCTTTGTGGGATGTTGAGTATCCCTTCTTTATCTTTGCCTCAGAGTGGTAATACCTGATGGTCCCATAGAACTGTTTGACAATTTAACAGTGTTTAAACAAATGACTCATGTTTAATTGAATTATTTGTGTTATGTAGCAATAAGACATCACTCAATAAGTCCCGGGCCTAACTTATAAAACAACTTCTTGGCAAAATTCGACTTTATTCATCAACATAGTTTCCTTCTCGGGTGATACACTGATTCCAATGCTTCTCTAATAATTCGATGCCTTTTTTGTAGAATGATTTGTCTTTAGCTTCAAAATACGCCTCATTTTTTTATATCACTTCTTCATTGGAGCCAAATCTCTTTCCCTGGAGCATTCTTTTGAGGTCAGCAAACAGCCAGTAGTTGCTTGGGGCCAGATCTAGAGAATGGGGTGGGTGTGGAAGCAATTCGACGTGCAATTCATGTAATTTTGCCATCGTTGCAATTGGCTTGTGACATGGTGCATTGTCTTGGGGAAAGAGTACTTATTGCTTCTTCATTTGTGGCTGTTTTTTGGCGATTTCTTCCTTCAAACGCACCAATAATGCTATATAATATTCGCTATTGATGTTTTTTCCTTTCTCAAGGTAATTTATGAACAAAATACCTTGCGCATCCTAAAATACAGAAGCCAAAACCTTGCTTATTGATGTTTGCATCTTTGGTCACTATGGACAGCTTTCACCTGCTGCTGTCTACTCGGCTGACTGCTGATTTGACTCTGGAGTGAAGTTGTGGATCCATGTTTCATCCATTGTCATATTCATGCTATAACTCTTTTTTGTTGCATTGAAACAGTTGCAAACAACACTTTAAAACATTGATGCATTGTTGTTTTTGATCAACTATAAGCAAACACAGCACCCACTCTGAACATAGTTTTCTCATTGACAAATGTTCATACAAAATGGTGAATACACCCCCTTCTGATATCTTCATCTCCTCTGCTATCTCATGCAACTTCAATTTACCATCAGCCAAAACGAGTTTGTGGAGTTTTTTGGTGTTTTTCAGGACAACTGCCAAATTTGGGCAACCTGAGCATTCAGCATCATTTGTGCCTGTATGGCCACGTTTAAAGTCAGCATACCACCTCTTAACCATTGTTTTCAATGAAGCAGAGTAGAATTACACTTCAAGCTATTGCTTTGCTTGAACAGTATTTTTTCCCCATCAGAAAGCAATGCTTTATCAATAGACACTTAAATGACAGTAATTTGTTAACTAATTATCTGATTGGGCTCAAATTTTGACATGCCATTTGACGGTTAGTACTTTATAAAAATCATATGGATTTTTTTCTTAGTGGTACCATCTATATGTCAGGCTCAGGACTTATTGAGTGATTTGTTACTTAAAACTATTTAACTATGTGCAAAAAATTAAATTATTGGTATTACATAGCCATACTTGAAATGATTGAACTGTGTGCAAATAAATGAATCATGTTGAATAGAATTATTAGTGTTGAATAGCAATACTTGAAATCATTTAATTGTGTGCAAATAAAACTTAGTGTGAGCAATACTTAAAACCACTTCACTATATGCAAACAATTAAATTATATTAATTAGAATTATTAGTGTTTCATAGCAATAATTGAAACCATTTAACTGTGTGCAAACAATAGAAACAATAGAAATAACTTATGTACAAACAAATTAGCTCATTTAAAAGTAAGATTACCTACAAATTATTCACTTACGAATCATATGGATATCCATTTAACTGTGTGCAAACAAATAACTGATGTTGAATTAAACTGTTAGTGTTATATAGCAAAACTTTAAACCATTTAACTGTGCCAACAAATGATTAATAGTAAATATGATTATTTGTGTTAGATAGAAATTCTTGAAGTGATTTAACTCTGTGCAAACAAATGACCTCTGGCTAGTTTAAAACTATCTACAAACTGTGCATTACAAATTATATAGGATTTAGCATTAAATAATCTACAAGAGTTGATATGCCATAAAACCCGACCAACCTAAGGTGGATAAAAAAAATCTTATATTGTGATATTGCTTTCAGTTATTTTCAGTTGATTAAAAATGTATATTTTTCACTGAAGCCATTAAACAAAATTCTGTAGTTCATTGACAACTAAATTTACGACCATTAGAAGTCATAAGATAAAAACAGAGCCTACATTCAAGCATCACAAAAATTATAATTCAGAAATTTTGAGTAATTTAAGCTGTTTCCTTATAAATTGAGATGGCATATTTAACAAGAAAATAATCAGAATTATTAAATTGTGCTTATTACCACAGTTTTCATAATATACTTAGTAAGAAATTACATGTTATCTCCTGCCTGATACAGTATCCCAGTCAGCTGGGGCTATAGAATATGCTGAAGGGTAAGACCTCCACTACCTTCCAATGAATGTCCTGGATATATGACACTTAACCATCTGATGGTGAGGCTCCAGTCTTGAAGCTTTGGGAGATGTGGAATACCCCTTCATTGCTATTACCCCCAGGTCCACTCTGACCCAGAGTAGAAGTACCTGTTAGGGTCCCATCTATGAGTTAAATAGAACTGTTTACCCATTTAACAGTGTGCAAGCAAATGACTGTTAAATTGAATTGTTAATTACATAGCAATATTTGAAACCATTTAACTGTCTGCAAGCAAATGAGCTCTGGCTTGCTTAAACTGTTACCTACAAACTATTCATTTACAAATCATATATATTTAATGTTTAAACAGAAGTTTGCTTTAAATAACGCACAAGAGTTGATATGCCATTAAACACAACCAACCAATCCTGGTAAAGTTGGATCATTCTTCTCATCTATTTTGTATATATAAATAAAATTCTTATATACTTTAACCCAAGAAAAAATGCACATCATAGCAAGATTTTTATTAGAGCAATGTACTTAAAATTCTCTAAGAAAATGAAGTAATATCTATTCCAATTTGCAACTTGAATATTTTATGAGTCTGCATTTATGCTAAATAATTTATAATCATCCAAATTCTCATTATTGCAGAAAACTATAAAATTTTGATTAGAATTGTTCATTCTTTTCTAAATAGAAGCATCATTATCATTATGGACTATTGTTATGATGGAAACCCAATAGATGTTTAGTGGCATAATGATATTCTTGTTTTATTAATTTCTGATTACTTTTTTTTTTTTTTTTTTTTTTTTTTTTTTTTTTTTCCTTTTTCTTTATCTTTTCTTTTTTTTTTTTTTTTTTTTTTTTTTTTGTAAATATGATTGACTATTGTCATAAACCTAGTAATAGTTCGCCTTCCCTCAGCAGTGACTATTTGATACCCCAAAATGATAATTTGAAAGGAGATATTTAAGTTTTTTTATATTCAGGTTGTTGATTTAATTGAAATATTCCCCAAACAGGGCATGAAACAACCTCCCAGTTTTCTAGTTTTCCATTAACCCAAAAGACCCCTTTCTTTAATGTTTAGATCCTCTCTAACTTGCAAAATAATTACTTTAATTACAATAACCATAGAAACTACTAGCAAGGTTACCTGGCATTGTTTTGTTTAAATTAATTACTGTCCAGGTCATCCTTAATCCTTTTGGGGTTTTTTTTTTTCCAGTACTCCACAGATGCTAGGTGATTAAGCATAAAAAGAGAGCATTTAATAACGAAATAGAAAACATGCTATTGTTGATTCACACTGAATGCTCCAGAAAAAAGCCTTCTGCCCAATGTTGCTTAGTATATAAGTCCATCATTAGAGCAGAAATGATAAATGAAACAGGAAGACAATAGACACATAGGAAACCCCAACAAGATGAAGAATTTTCAACAACTCTGAAAAAAACATTTCTCATAGATTTTGGCTGTGTATACCTCCAACTCCTCATCATAAATCTTGACTGTGTGTACTCCACCATCCCCTCATCATGTATCTTGACTGTGCATAACCCCCTAGCATGTATCTTGGCTGTGTGTAACCATTTATTCATGTTTAACTATAATGTGCTTTTTTTTTCTTTCAGAGAACTAATAAAATAAGATTAAAAATTGAATTTTATTTTTAGTTTAAGTGAAACTTTCAAAGTATTTTTTCAGGTTTTTAGAAATATCCAGAGAGAAAAAAAAAATTACTCCTTTTTATCATAAAATACTTCAGGTTTATCAAGAAATGTAAATTTTTATGAAAACAATACGTTTTAAAATACAAAAAAATGTCGTCAAAATTTGTCTCTATAACAAGGCCTAGATTTTTTAAAGCTCTATCTGCAAATAGCTTTTATCCTCCTCTCTAATTGCTTGAATTTTTTTCTAAATTTCACTAATAATCTTGTGTCAACCTCTTCATAATTCCTTGTCATTCTTCTGATGTGACCATTACAATTACACTAGTATAACATTGTATAACTAGTATATACTTATTGTATCGTAGATTTTACCAGTACTAGATTTTTTAAATTTCTTGCATTAGCTTACTGCTACAACAGTGGTAGATTCATCAGACCGCTTATCTAGCCCATGAGCCAATACAGCAGTAGTAATAATAGCAATTGTTATAGAAACGTTACTGCTGAGCGAGGGGAAGTAACTCTTGATTTTGCACAGACCTGCTTACCTCCCCATGAAAACGAATATTAGATCAGCCTGTCGCTTACCATGCTCCACGGTCAAATCCCATCTTCCTCCTCAACCATTATTTCGAGCAGCGGTCTTGTGGCTGGTGCCTGGCACTCTGCTGCTGTAATACCTCCACCGCCACCTTTGTTTTGACACTCGCATCGCAAAGAAAAGACGTGGACAACACACCTTCATCTTTTCTGACGAACGATTTACAGCGAGCTCGCCGAGGAAAACAACACAGAAAAAGCCCCCACGCTCTCTCTCTCTTTCTCTCTCTTTCTCTCGCTCTCTCTTTCTCTCTCTCCTTTTTGAAAAAGTCTCTTTGGCTATACTGCCTTTTTCTCCCCTGCTTGTTGTTCCAGGCCGACTAAGCGATCATCGATTTATATATATATATATATATATATATATATATATATATTGTATATATATATATATATGTATGTATGTATATATATATATATATATCACCATTGTCGTCGACTCTTCCGAAAAATATTTGGTATATACTTGACAATATATTTTTAAGAGAAAGAAAGACAGGGTGGGAGAGTCAATATGAGAGGTACAGAGAGAGAGAGTGAGTGAAAGTGTTTGTACGGTTGGTTATCTGTACTGTTGCTTCTGATATTATAAATATTATCATAGTTATTGTTATTAACATTGCCATTATTATTGTTATTATTATTTATTTATTTATTAACAACTACAACAACAACAACGCAATTATTTAAATATCGCGTTTATTTACATTTGCTATCTTTATTATATTTATCAATATACCCATTCTATTATAATTTTTCATACGATATCATTATTTTCACACTGTGTTAATATCACCACCGCCGCCGCCGCCAGGTTATTACTGTTGTTTCGTGTTTGTTATCCCCCGTTGATTGACAAAAAATTATTTTCTTTCGTATTTTAGTTTTCAAATTTAAAAACAAATGTTTTGTTTTAGTGACGTTGATAATTGTTTGTGATTTTTGTTTTGTTTTGTTTTTTCTCACAAAAAAATGACAATGTTATATTCTTTCGAATTTGCTATATATTTATTTAAACAAAAATCCAGTTCTCCAATATACAACCGTTATTATATCGTATCTTCTACCGACCGCCCCCTCTTTTGCCGACTTACTTCCTTGTATTTTTGTTCGTGTGTCCGTCTGTGCGCACACAGGCGCGAGCGCATGCCTGTTTATTTTATAAGTTTGTGTGTATGTGCGTGTATTATATATATATATATATATATATATATATATATATATATATATATATATAGTCTTGTTATGTGTATATATACGGATAAAATTTGAAAATATTATGACTGATTATTTATACAAATATTCATTACAAATTACGTTACTCGTTTAATTGTGATTTTGTTATATTATATTTTATTTACATAATTTGGTTATATTTTTATGCAGAAATATTTATTTGATCATAAATCTTGTACTTGTGGTTATGGTATAAAAATTACACACGCACACAGGTTTTTCCTACATTTTTCATCAGTCCCTGCTACTGCCAGGGGAGGTAACTCCGGTTTTGATAATACTACAGAGCAACTGGCAGCAACATTCATTGCTTATGAATATTTTAGTAGCGGCAAAATATTGACAAAAGAAAAGAGAGAAAGAAGAAAAAAAGACAAATTATTAAGCAATGTGAGAGTGGGAAAGACAACCAGTGAGAAAGAGAGAGAGAAAGATTATTTCAAAAGTATATATTTCTATACTGGAAAAATGTCTTGTAATCTGTGTCTGTGTGTTCGCCTCTTATGTCTCTACGTATCTATGTGTTTATATGTGCACTACTGTTGTTTGCTATGCTATTATTGGATTCTGGGTCTCCTCACTCTAATTTCAGTTTGGGGACAAAGATATTAATACTTTACTATACGTTTTATATATATATATATATATATATATATATATATATATATATATATATATATATATATATATATATAATTATTATTATTAGTCCTAATATTTATTTATAATTTCTATTAACTTTAATTTGTAATTGAATTGTCTATTTCTTTAATACTGTTTATTACTAACTTTTCTATATCATTGATTTTTTTTATTGCTAATATTTCTTCTTTTAATGCTTTTATTTTATTTTATTCATTTTAAAATTTTTACTAATATAACCAGTTTTCAACAATACCAATTTTTGCTACTCCAACTTCTATCATAAATATTATCTGTGGTTTCTCCTGCAGATTTCTTTGTATTCTTTGATAATAATTATTATGATAATTATTATTATTATCATTATTATAACAACAACAAGTATTAAAATGTATAATATTCACATTTTTACTAATTTTTTTTCAATTTACTGCCTTTATAGATAATTATCATGCAATAATTATACTTATAGAAATTATTTTGTATTTAAATCAATAATTCTAATGCTTCTCATTTAGTTTTTAAAAATTGCTATTCACAATTATTACTATTATTATTAGCATTAAATAAGGATTTTATTTTTATTAATTTTAATTGCTATTTTATCAGTAACAATGGTAATTGGATTATTGCTATAACCAATAATAATAATAATTGTTAATGGTATCAATAATTATTACCATTTAATATTTTACCATCAGTTTTAATGACATTTATATTTGATATTATTTTTGATGATAAAATTTTCCTAATGCTTCCAGTTATTATTGATAGCCACTACTACTACCACCACTACTATCACTGCTGCTCTGAAATTTACCTTCTGCAACTCTAATTGTTTACTTGTTACTAGTAATATTTCTACTACTACTACTCTGAGAAGTATTTTATTTTTACTATTACTACTACTTTTATTAATATTTCCCAGTTATTTTATTTATGCTATTTCTGTTTAATTTAATATTGATATTTCTTATCACAAATACCACAAAATATTATTGGTATGAACAGTTAATCTAGTCATCACTAACTTGTGCCTGATTCTTGTTTGTTATTAATTTTATAGTGACACAAACTAAATTTTATTATCATAATCATTATTAACTCTATCATCTCTGACTTGACTATGACTGATAATTTCCACTGTTCCACTGAAACCACAGCTACTATTATCAGTATTTTTAACTAGTTTTTTTTTTTTATTATTTACATGGCTTGTTTCTTTCTGTCTTTAAATTTTATTATCTTTCAATTTATCTTTTCTTTTTTTTAACTTCTTGCTTTTTCTCTTTATCTTTTTTATTTTTCTATTTTCTTTTTCTTTTCTTGTTTTCTATTTCCTTTTCTTTTTTTTTCTTTTTTTTTTTATTAAAGAATTTTTTTTTCTTTGAGACAGTTAAGCCAGCTTCACCTCTCAAATCAGTTATTGTAAAAAAAAAAATTTTAAATCCACCTTGAATATATTTGTGTGTTTACCTTTAGCCAGCTTCTAAAATCCTTCTATGAAGATAACCAACTAAGACACAATAAAATATAAATCAACAAGCAACAATTTAGAATTAATAATCATTAAGAAAGTATTTTATTTTATCTGATTTTGATTGTAATAGATCTACACAATTTGTGAGATGTTGCAAAGGTTATTTGTTGAATTATTTGATAGTTCCTGGTGGTTGTTTTTTTTTTTTTTGGGGGGGGGGTCTAGAACAAAATCTGGCTAGACAATACCAAATACTTAAATGATTATTTCAAATTCATTCTTCAGATATTCACTTTTGGTAGTTGATATATTAGAAGTATAATTTAATTTGAAAAGACAAAAACTATTGATTTCAACTGTTTCGTACTGCTGCAGTTTGGAAAGCATTTTATTTTTTGTCAATGTATTTCTCATAGTTGACAAAATGTCTTGTTTCATGCCATTTAATAACATTAGCATTTGACATGTTGACAATAAATTTCATGCATGTATTACTGAAGGCCCTAAAAATATACAAAAATAAATATTTTCAAAAGCCAATTTTAATTTACAAGTGGTTCATATGACTATTTCTAATGTCTTGCAGAAAATATAAAATAGTCATTTGAGTATTGTTTTCTCTATTGTGTTAGCATTTATTCTTAAATACTATCTGATATCGTGTGTATGTGTGTGTATATATATATATATATATATAATTATGGACTAAAAATTACTCCCACCATAGTTTTCATAAGCAACTTAGTTGATAATCAGAGAAAAGAATGTAAACCAATTCTCTGGCCTTCAGGCTGGGATCAGAGTGTGGTGTCTGTCTATACTTTGGTTGTCTTCTCGTCTTTTGGCAGGACAACGCAAAATTGAGTGAGGCATGCCTAGTCTTGAGAGTTCCAACCCTAGCTCAATGCTTTCTTCATTGTACCAATTGAGATGGCACCTGGCACCTTTTTGTAACAATGGTTGCAAAAATCAGCCAATTTTTATCCTTGCAAACCTGTGCACCCTCATGTTAAACTGACTTCTGTTTATATGGTGTGAAGTAGTTAAATATAAAAAGGAAAAGTTCCTTTGCTTTGTTAGAATCTTTGCTAGTAAGCAAATGAAAGATGATATCTTTATAACAAGATATAAACATTGGCTTTAAGTCTGTTAGGAAGTTTTTTTTGTTTTTTAAATTAGGCATGTATGTATTTTACCCAACCCCCTCCTCTACACAATGTGACACAAGATCAACTTTTAAGCAGAGTAAAGCTGGTTTGGATTCAGTTTTCCTTCTCCTTGACTGGTTTCTATATCAAAGCTAAAGAATGTAGTCGGCCCAACTATTTACCCATGACTAGAGGGTAACAGATGGATTCATGCCTTTCCAAAGGGAATTAGCATAAAGTGAAATACAAAAACAGCTTCAGCCAAGATTTGAACTTGGGTCGCCATTTCCATGATAACCATTATGCTAAGTGCATCTTATATGCATGTAACTTTATTACAAAATACTGAATTTATTTAGATTGATGTTACTTTATGATTTTAAAAGTTTGGCTACATTTCCCTACCATATATTTTCAAATTATTTAAAACGAAACATAATCATCATAGTTTTTAAACCAACAAACTTGCCAAATACATCCTTTTTATATTATTGTAGCTTCACTATAAGAAATCTTTCTTCACTTTTTGCCCAATATTTGGTTAGCTTTCATGTGGGCCACTATCTACTTAAGTTAAAAATAAAATTGAATTATATAAGTGAAATATTGGTCTATGTTTGTTTTTTTTATATAAAGATAGATGTAAAATTTTGGAGAGGGGGAAAGCAAATAGGTCACTTGCATTACTACCCAAAGGAATGTCAGTTACACCTCCTTGGATCTGATGGGGGGGTGAACCCTTATAAAGACCAGAGATCAAGGCTTCACATTCTCCAAAAATGTAAATTCCAATAAGATATATTTTGAAAATTCATAGGATTAGACATGATCTAGATTTTTAACTATTGTAGTTCTTTTGTAGAAGAAAAGTGGCAGTGAATTCCCATGTTTTAAATATTAACTAAACAACTTCGTTTAACAATTAAGCCATAAAACAAAGATATTAGATACTTGTATTTACTTGTTGACAACTAACAAAAGATGAATTAAAGATATTAAGTAGATTTACCTAAGCTCAGGGCTAAATATTTATTATCTCTACATTTCTAAACACATCTGATTGATTGATTGATTTTAATGACATGTCAACCCGTCTAGGGTTATTTTATGTCTAGGTTTAGGGAATTGTGTTTATATTTACATGCACACAGTTCTATCAAATACAAATAATTTTTAAACAGATCTATTTGACCAATAGATGGAACCCTAATAGGTACTACCACTCCAGATCAGAGTGGACCTGGGAGTAATGGTAATATGAAGGGATATTCCACATTCCCCAGGGCTCCAGAACTGGAGCCTAACCATTTGAAAAAGTTTAGTTTCATACCTAGGACACATTATTACCCCCTCTGGAGGGCATACAGGGCAGTAAACACATCTGTGATCACACATAAAAATATTTTCATCTTAGACCTTCCATAACACTGCAGTATATTTTTTAGATTTCTAATGAAAAATTTTGTTTATCATTTATAATGTAAATGGTACTTTGAAGGATAGTATCAGTTAAAACTATGTTGCTTTCCTATATTTATTCTCCTAAACAGATCATTCTACCAGAGCTTGCACTTCATATTGCTAACTACTACTTATTATGCGGTTTGTTTCATACTCTGACAGTTAAACATTTTAGAGAGTGTGTGTATGTGTGTGTCCGTCCCTCCTCTCAGTAAAAAAAGTTTTAAAGTTATTAATGGGAATAGCATATGCCTAGTCTAATGATGTGACCACTAAGCTATCACCTAACAGAATTGTTTGATTCATGCTGTCACAATTATTTTGCATTTCCATAAGGAAAGTGTGACCTATATTTTGGTTTTTTTAGTTCAGGTCCTATGTTTTGATCATGCTTTGTCTAGTTTTATATTAGAAAATGACAAGTGGTTGTGGGAAAATTAGGTTTGTTTTGGTTTGGTTTTATTGCATATCAACCATTGTAAATTATTTAATGCCAAATCCATTTTTATACATAAAAACAGTTCTATTTCAAACAATTCAGTTCAGCATAAGTACACAGTTTTGATGTCAAAAAAGGGTTCTATTTCAAACAATTCAGTTTAGCATGAGTACACAGTTTAGTTCTATTTGACCTATAGATAGGACTAGAGAGGACCTGGGAGCAATGGCAATGAAGGGGTACTCTGTATTCCCAGAACCTCACCATCAGATTGTTTAGTGTCATACCCAGAACACTAGTTGGGACACCGCCCCAGGCAACTGGGCAAAGGGTGTTCACCAATGGTCTGGGAGACCTGGGTTCAATCCCAGGTCGAGTCATATGAAAGACTCAAAAAAATGGTACTTGATGCCACCTTACTTAACACTCAGCATTATAAGGTGGGGATCAAGGGTAAAGTGGAGCAATCCAGGGAAAGGAGTAGTGCCTTCCTCTGCATCTTGGTGTTGTAGCTATAGAAAAATGGAGCCTTTGGATCACTCTCGACTAACGTCGCCAATTTTACTTACTTTATCATCTCTACTTTGATCATGTGAGTAAGATGAACAAATGCTCCTGAGAAAATGGTTTCAATCCCATATCTATCACTATAATTTTTACCTAAATCTCCTAAAGAAACAATTGACTCTTAACATTTCCTCCCATACAACAAACTACTAATACAAAGAAACTTGTCAATTGAACTGTAGAAGTGTATTTTAGTAGTTAGAAGGGAAATGTACTGTTCTTAAGAATAGTTTATATACCTATGAAGATAAGTAAAGAGCACTTAACTTATGGTTTGAAAAATTTCCTTTTTTGTTGGGAAATTTCTGGTAATAAATCTCACCAACTCATCACAATAAATAGCTCGGCAGTTTTGTTCTATACGCGTTAATTGATAAGTTAGGTCTTTTACCATGTGATATTACTAATAGTAGCAATAGAAACATTGTGTGAATGTACATTTGATATATGAACTACTGTTCAACTGCATAGTGTTAATTTGCAATATGGTGGCATTGAATAAAAGTTCATGAGTTATGACTACTAATGTGTTCAGAGTTATGTAGAAAACATTACTGTTGGCAAATGGTAAAAAGCCTAAAATTCCCACTTGTTACACACCCTTTATGCAGCCCTAATTTAGCACCAGCAGACTTCTGTTCCCAAGATTGCAGAAGGCAAAGAAAGGTCAACATTTTTCAATTTTAATCAAAGTGGAATCTACTGTACAGAATTGGATCAAAAATAAAACAAGAACTTTCTTCATTAACCTATTTACCCAACCCCTCCGCTCGGGCAGGATATGACACAAGGTCAATTTTTTAAGCGGAGTTTAACAGGTTTGAATTCAGAGTTTTCCTTCTCCTAGACTAGTTGCCTCACCAAGGTTGAAGAACCTAGTCTGCCCTACTATTTACCCATAGCTGGAGGGAGAATAATTGGATTCATACCTTTCCCAAGGGTATTAGTGTTATGTGAAATGCAATCAGTCCAGGATTTGAACTCGTGTCGCCGTGTCCAATTCCTGCGACGATAACCATTACACCATGGGCACCTCCTTTCTTCATTAACTGAATGAAAAAGAGAGATAGAATGTTTAGGAAAATGTTTAGCACTAAACAGTGATTTTGTGTGTGTAATTTTGAAAAGAATTTTTTTTTTTTTTTTTTTTTTTTTTTTTTAATACCAAAACGGGATTATTCTATTTGGTCTAAAGTTAATTTTCTAGAATTGAGGACCTTATTTATCAATCAACCTTTCTACATTTAAACTGACTATATGTGGATGTTGATATTTATTTAGCAATTAAAAGTAAAAACACTATGAAATGATTCTAAAATTTTGACAAATTCAATGAAAACTCCCATTATACTCTGTAACCTATCTTAGGGATAGATAAAACCACACCCTGAAACTGTTCAGATAGTCTGCTCACAATATTATGGGATCAAATTAGATCAGTGGTTCTTAAATTTCTTTGGACTGCTGCTTCCTTCCTTTCCAGACCACACCTAACAACCATACCTCTTATTATTAAGTCTACTGCAAATTTAGAACAAGTCCATGATCATATCTCTCTCGATTCTAGATAGATCTGATTATGTATTTCTACTGCTTCTAGATTATATTATGTAATAAAAGTAGTGGTTGTTTTTAAATTTAAATTTGAAAAATATTATTTTACTTTTAATATTTATTGTTTTTTGTATTTTTTTTTAATAGGAATAATTATTATAGCATACATTATTTATTACTATTATTACACTAAGAATAATTTAAATAACACTTCTCAATTAAAATAAGAATGTTATAAAAATTCAATATTAAATGCTTCTTTAGTCCTCAAAATAATTTTAGTCTATACCCGCTCCTCTAGAGTCGGTATGAACTCCACTGGGAAATATTGAGCTTGATAATTCAGTCCAAAAGTCTCCTTTTCATTTTTAAATGAATTGGACATTTTTGAAAATATCTAAAGTTTCCAAAAGATAAAAACAAAGAAAAGAAAAAATTGCAACTAATGTAAAAACATGACTTGTATGTGTTATTGTTTTTTTTTTTTGGTGGGGGGGACAAACAACCCTATTATGAATTTGATATACAATTGTAATGGCCACCTACCTCCTATCTTACAAACCATCCAAGATGAACAAGACATGCAGGGGACTGCTAGTGAAGCAAGGACAAACTCATAAGCAATATTCTCTTGCAGACTCCTACACATGGACATTCGAGTGTTAGTGCACCTGCAAAGACTTATATACATCATCTCTGTGCTGATACAAGATGCAACTAGAGGACCTACCAGGAACAATGGATGATAGGGAAAGATAGTAAGATAGAATCAAGGAACTCCATACTGTCAACTAAAGAAATTTACAATAAGACGAAATTACTTCTATAAACCCTTTCTTTACTATATATATTTTAACAAACTGATCCTTTCCCCAACCTGTTTCACAGTTTATGTTTTTTATTTATGTTTTTTTTTTTAATTTTTTATGATCATGATTCCCTACGAATAAACTCCTAATAAAAAAAAAACAAATACCCAACTAATTATCTAAAGTTTATCTAAGACCTCCCCTTTAAGTTTCTTTTCAGACTTATTTTCTTTAACTTGATTCGGCATTAAATGACCAATGAGGTTGATATGCCGTAAAATAAAACAAATAAAAACAAACATACTGTCAGCATGACTTGAGGATGTTGATGATAGTTTCATAATTACACTGTATTGCAAGAGATTTCAAAACAAAATAGTCAAGATCTAGATGCACACTCAAGCTTATAGTTTCTTTATCCATAATATCTTCATATCTTTCTTTGAATGGACATGAGATCTGCTCTCACAATATCCTTGGAATAAAATTTTTCAATAGATGAAGTCATACAAATTTTTACAGAAAAAGCTTGTTTGAAAGATGCACATGGCTGAAAGACTTTGTTTACATATCAAAACTAAAGTATTGTCATTTGTCCTTTCTATGTTCTTATTTTCCCTTATCCTCTGTAACTTCTTTCTTACATCTTGCTCATTTCTTTTCTTTCTTTGTCAGCTTGTCATTCTCAGTTGTTTTTTTTTTTTTTTGTTTTTGTTTTTTTTTATTATATGTGCACTTTAAATACAATTGGATAACTATGGTTTCATTTATACGCTGTTGGTTCAATCAGTAAAATGTTCAAATTCTAAAACTACTTTTTAAAATATAAAGTGTGTTCAAAAAGTATTGAAACCGATTTCGTAATTTTCTTTCAACTTGACTAGATAACATTTACACTGCAGGTTATAGACATTATCATCACTTTATTATATAAGTTGCTCAGCTGTGCACACGAGTCTGTATTAACTTTTGCCCAAAACTGATTTTAAAACTTTTCGAAATGTTATGCCTGACAATTTCAAAAAAGGAAAAATGTCAGTTGAAAGTAAAGTTGACTATCAAAGAGCTTTTTTCAGGGTGTGGGCATGTCCGTTGGGTCATGCCAAGCCATTCTTACTGAACATTTGAGGATGAGCCAAGTTCATTCCATGATTTCTGATGTTGCAAAATGTGAAAAAATAATCATAAATTATGAATATATGGTTAAGACAACAAAGGTGTAGTTTACATGAATATGTTCCTGAGGTTGAAATTACCATCAAATAGTATTACTTGGAAATCTCGTGTTATCTCCGTGATACTGTACATCTTAAACTAATTGTAGGTCAATGGCAGTCGCTATGACAATGCACTGGCACACTCTACTCAACATGTCCAGGAATTCTTGGCAAAACACAGTATATGCAAGTGCAGCATCTTCCATACTCAATAAATGTTTGATTATCAAGGGAAATATTTTAGAAACGGAAATAATTTTTAAGACATCTCGTATATTTCTAATGAATAGAATATGAACAAATAAAAAATGAATAGGATAATGATTATTATTTTTTTTATTTACTTTTTTAATATAAAATAAGTCAATGAAAATAAATGTCCTCCAAACCCTCAAAATCTGAGTCTTTAGATTCTGAAGAGAAAAGTTCAAATTTAAAAAAAAAAAATGTTTCATTGACCACTAAGATATTTTGGTCGAATTCATTTCGTTTTAATTAATATCTATTAATAAAAAGAACTTCTAAAGAAACGTAAGGATTTGAAAAGAAACTACAACTTGAAAAACAATGTTTCCTCCTCCCCTAAAAAAATCTATTGCCCAAAAAGCTATGAGGAATGTTTTTTTACCACCAATCTTTTTTTTGATTAACTGTCATCAAATATTGCATAATGAGTGAGTCAAATATTAACAGTCCAATTTTACTTCATAATTCATTTAGTTTTCAGACCAAAAAAAAACGGTTTTTTTTTTTTTTTTTTTTTGGTTTTTTTTTTTTGTTTTTTAATCTTTTTGTCTTAAGATTAAAAGGGAAAATTTCTTGTCAAAAAAAAAAAAAAGAATTTTGGATGTGCCTAGAAATATATATATATATATATATATATATATATATATATATATGAATAGGTTTGCAAATGATTTCAACTTTGGTCCTTGAAATCATTTGGTGGACCTGTTCATTTTGAAATATTTACTTTTCTCTCTCATTGTAGCAACAACAATCTTATATATAAGCCTAAAATGATCAAAGTTCACCTACCCTTTGTTAGGCTGCCACATTAACAAAGAAAATATGCACACACACACACACACACACACACACACACACACACATATATTGTCATCCACAGACAGACTGTTTCGTTGTGTCACAACTCTTCAGTGTGACTAGATACGCAGAACACTTCAAGCTGAGTTTAAAATCTGCTTAACTTTACGCTAGATTTAGTATCTGACTGCTCAGCCATTTCGGCAACATATGTCAGCTCAGGAATTATAACGCATTTGTAATAGCTTTCATTTGTTTACATTTTGTGCTCTCGGATACCAGAGTGCTCAATTCGTTAGAAGAGCTTTGCACTGCGCTGGTGGCAGCCATTGATTCCTCCACCAGATATATAATGATTTACTATTTATTATTCGTTGATTTCACCATCTTTGGATCTTGTAACCAATCAACCCTGGATAAATATAATCTTGTCTTCATATTTATTAACTTTTTAACCAAAAATCATTTAGAAATCAGAAAGCCCATTTTAATTTAACTTCTTTAATTCTATTCATTGAAATGATGTAATATCAATTTCCTGATTATCCTACACATATTTGAATTATTGTTATATTCAATATTAATAAATCTCATTTCTTTTCAAAAAGCAAACATATTTTACGTCAAATGTTAATATACGTCAAAGGCTAATATAAGGACAGATAATTAAAGGGAGGCAACTGGTACGACAGAATTGGTGGGGAGGGTGCGTGTTTTCTAAGGATATTTGTGTTTTTAAAGATTTCACCTCTTCATACAATTGCTAATAGCTAATCACTTTTTCTATATGATAATTTCACTGGTTTAGAATTGTTGATTGTATACTGCTATACACATTTTAGTAAATCAATGCAGTAAAATTATTCCGTCAGTATCCATGCCTGTCCTTTGTGATGACATAATCACTTTTTTTTTTCTTTTAGTTCTAAATCCAGTGTCCAAATATTAAAGGTGAAGAAAGAGAAAACAAATACCTCCTGCTGTAATGGTGGTCCTACAGTGGTGAGTGTTGTCTTTATTTATTTTCTTCTACTGTATAAATTGCACTGTACTGTTTGTAATTAATCCTGCTAGAACAAAGAATTTTATTATCAATAGCAAAATTTTAACAGAAGACTCAGCTTGCGCTCTTTCTCTCTCTCTCTCTCTCTCTCTCTCTCTATATATATATATATATATATATATATATATATATATATATATATATATATATATATATATATACTCACACACTCACAACAGGATTTGGCATAATCATCAAGGGTTGATATGCTGTTAAACCAAATAACCTAACCTAACCTAACCTATTAATATGTACTTATATGTATCAGGCTGGCCAAAAAGTTTGAGATGGTATATGGTGGGAAATACTTGAGGTAATATCAGGTGATAAATATGAGTGGTCTTTGTGAATAATGTGTCTCTCATTCTTTCCTGACATCAGGATCAAGTGACAACCTTTTTCTTTTCATCCTACTTGAGAATATTTCATTTCAGCTACTTTTCCTGTACTTTGAGAATTAACATCAACATCCCTGTAATCAAAAACAAGCATTATTCTACAGTTTCTTCTGTTGACCTCAAAACCTGTTCCTTTTTTTTTTTTTTTTTTTTTTTTTTCCAAGACCATTTTCTTTTTCCACAACTGTTGCTTTATTTGTCTGACCATACCAGCTTACAGGCACCATGTGTTTTGCACTATGCATCACCACAAACTCAGGGCAAAGCAGAGGCTGCTGGGTTGGAACACAAGAATTTTCTTTTGGGTGTTGAGGAATTGTGTATATCTTGTATTACTTCTGTCTCAAACAGAAACAGTTAGAATAAGACCTAATATTTAAAAATCTCTTAGAGAGAAAGAGAGAGAGATGTAAAAATCTTGTTTGATACCATTCCTGCTTTATGCTCCAAAAAAAGGATCTAGAAAATTAATTCAAAAAGTTGTGTGCGTTTTTATAAGAAAAAAATTCATCAAAATTGGTGTGTATCTAATATAACAAACAGCTATTATTAACTGGTAGAAATACTGACTTCCCTTATATAACTTGTATGCATAATTGTGTGTGTGTGTGTTGTTTTTTTTTTTTTTTTGTTTTGTTTTTTTAATGGAGTAATTTTTCATAATTCCTTAACCTTACTAGGTTCAAACTACAAAATGAATGTGTATGTTTTTGTAAATTTCCAGATATTTTTTTTCCCCCTTCTTAGGAAATCAAAATGCCTCATTCAACCAAAATAATTTCTCATCTCCTGTTTTGAATACAAATTTTACATACGGGCTGAAGTAGCCCACCTACAACATGTAAGAGGTGAAGATTTAGGTTGCAGTTGGTTATTTTAGAATCTTTTTTATCAAATAAATATCCTGAATGATTACAAATTGTTAATACAAAAAAAAAGAATCCACATGACAGATTTACCAATTATATTAAATTTGAGTGAGTGACACTTAGATTTATTGATTTAAAATCAATAAATCTAAGTCTCACTCACTCACTCACATTTTTGTTTTAGTCTAGATTATTTGTCGAAACTAAACAATAATTCTATATAATTATTTGACATATTCAATTTGAAGAACTATCTATTTAATTACATGTGAATGTAAATGTAAAAAAAATTTTTTTTTTTTCCTCCCTCCTTTTTAAGGAATTTAAATTCTGTATGAATAATTGCATTTTGCAGCAATACTTCCTCTCTCTAATTATTGTTTGAGAACTCCTTGTGGTGTATGACTCCTTTGCACATGAAAAACCGAAAAGAAATTTTATGCCAAAATTTTCCACTCGATCCAATAAATATGCATTTCAAATTTGTTTTCTCTTTATTAAACTGTTTGGTTGTCCATAGAGTACCAGTTTCTTGGGCAGCACAACAGCTTTATTGAAGAATTAAATTTCAGTAATTTTATAATTCACCAAATCTCCATCCACCCATACCAATAAGGTCTGCTATTCTGGGCCAAATTCCAACCAATATTTCAGGAATTTTTAGTCTTACCTGGAAAGGTTTTGAATTATATTAGATCTAGCTTCGAGTGGTTTTAGGGTGGCATCTGTCTCTCAACCTCTGTCTTACTGTTCTTGCTGTAAAGGAGTGTACATCTTATAGTGCTTATCCAGTCTTTCACTTCCCTATGTACACTTCAACCTTTTCTGTTAAAGTCAGATGCCCAGCTTTTTGGAGGAAATCTATTTCCTCTTAACAATCACCTCCCCCCCCCCACACACACACACACATAAAAAAAAACCCTGCTTAGAACTTTTCTCTCTCTATTTTTTTCCAATTAATACTACCTCTCCATGTCTGGAAAATGATAAAATTGAATATTTATTTAATTTTGGAGGGTTTTCAAGGATATCTTGGATCTCTTAACAAACCCTAAGCAGTCATTCAATAAAAAGAAGGCATAACCTGTATTAAATACAATTTATCATGTTATGGGTTATAAAATGAAAAGTCCTTCAAATACAGATAATTATCCTAAACTTCAAGAAAATTGACCCAACATCCTTTACTTTTCATAACAACATCCTTACAATCCATATGTAATATACGTTTTGCTAGAAATGAATAATGAATGTATTAATTGCTTTGTTCATTACAAACAAGTTACAAAAAAAAATTTTTTTTGTTTTTTGTTGTTGTTTTTTTGTTTTGTTTTGTTTTTTTGTTTTTTTTTTCTCAATTAAAACATTAACATGTTATTCTTTCTTGGCTTCATCTGCTTCCCAACCAGGTGAGCAAGTTCATTCCTAACTTGGAGAAAGCTCTGAATAACCTGCCTTTGGATACTTCTGATCTCATTCCATCTCACATGTCCGAAAATTTTTCCATGTCGTCTGTTGCCCAGCAACAGCAGCAACAACAACAAGCCCAGCAGCAGCAGCAGCAAGTCCAGCATCGGCAGCAGCAGCAAGCACAGAAGCAAGTTCAGTCATCCATAAGTAATAATTTGGATGATGTGGGCAGCGATGATCCGAATGAAGATTACTGTGCTTGCTGCCGTAATGGAGGTGAGCTTCTCTGCTGTGACTCCTGCCCAAAGGTTTTTCATCTACAATGCCACATTCCAGCTCTGATGGGTGCTCCAAGGTTAGTTACACATGCATTTTTTCTTATTTTGTTTTAATTTACATCATAAATCATTATCTTTTATAGATAATAAAACTGAAAATTTACTCTATATGCAGCACTATTTCAGCTAAGACAGTCCCATTTTTATTTTCATTCAGGCTTTGATGATATTGTCGCACCTACAGGTTTAGATTTTATAATCATTTCATTACTGTATTGATTTTCTAAAGACTAAAAGTGAAGTTTAGTATAAATCAAAATGTTAAGATAATAATTCCGACATCTTAACTTCAAATTCAAGAAAGAAAGCATGTGTGGTGTTACAGTTATTGTCTAAGAAAACAGTTTCAATGAACCTAGCTGAGATCTATTTTCATTTGTGCTAATATCATTGGGAAGAAAAGTATGAATCCATCTCTTCCACCCCACTAGTTATGGGTAAAGTGTAGAGCAGACTGTGAGTCGGAATTCTCCTACTAAAGTTTCACTTCAACGGATCATCAGGGAGTGTAGCACCACTCGTGTTGAGCACTCTTGTAATTGTAGCATTGCAGCATTTTATGGTGGGTTTTATTTTTCTTTTGACCAACTGACTGCATATCTCTTGATTTTTTTCAACTGGTGTGACGAAGTTGGCCTTTTTTTTTTGTCCTATGATATTTTTTCTTTTTCCCCCGGGCAGTGATTCGAGATATTTTTATCTCTTGTTCCGGGCAGGGTTTTTTTTTCTTTTTTCCTGGTAACCATGAATGCTGGTAGATAGTAGGTTAGTAAATATATATATATATATATATATATATATATATATATATATATATATATATATATATATATATATATATAAACTTGTAATAAAATCATTTTGGTCTGAGAGTAAAAAGAAATAATCAAAACTTTTTAATTTTGCTTTCTCATTTATTCATTTAACTGTAATTTAGGAACAAGTCAAAATTCTGTGTTTACATTTATCAGAACAAAAGAGAAAATTCACTTTTTGGAGATTCGCAGAATATATTTTACAATAGATACATTTTTGTTTTTATCTAAAAATATCAATCTATGTCCATAGTAAACTCAAGTGGATATCATGACAAAAAGAAACACATAAAATAAATGCTTTACAAAAAATATTGTTTACAGAAATCTTGTAGAAGTAAGAGAATTTTTATTACAACTTAATTTTCTTTGCTAGCTGGGGGGGGGGTATGCTTTTGCCATTTTCAGTTATCCATACTTCAGAAACATTTGTAAATTTAAGCTGACATCACAAATGGACAAAGAAAGCTTTAAAAAAAAAAAAAAAAACAGTGTGACTTATTGTACATTATGGGCATCAATGATCCTTCTAAGATTTCTAGTTTGGCAACATCATCTCACAGATGCTGGATTAATGACAATTAATTTGGAATAATGAATTTATTTGCTGATAGAAATTCCTGTTTATTTATTCCTGTTATAAATGTTCTACTTTACTTTTAGTGGTGGATGGAATTGCACATTCTGTGACGACCCCGGGTGTATTGAGGAACAAGCACCCAAAGAATTTGTTATGAGTGGTGGGACTAAACGTAAAGCACCTACAGGCCTGTCCGAGAAAGAATTAAAGGTAAATTCAAAAGTTCCTTTCTGTTTGTGTACACTTTCTTTTTTTAATAACACTTATCATTCAAAAATGCCAAGTGAGTATTAAATTTATAATTTCCACTTTTCCAAGTCAATTGCTTTTATGTTGAAGTAATTTCTAAATTAATTTGTAAAGGTTGATAGCCTTTTCTCTTTTTTAACATTAGAAATGAAAGGAAAAGAAATTAATATAGAAATGGTAGAGAATAGTCCATAGTTGACATTAAAGATAAGGAAGGATGGCAAACATTGATATTCATTGGCACAAACTAAAAAGATATTCAGATTGATTTGTTTTTAGTGATTTTATTTTGCAATTGCCTGACAGGAAGTTCTTTTAATTTCTGTTAGATATTTAATAAATGATTTTCCTTAGCACTTGGCATTGATAATGTTGTTTTCTATTTATTCTTTTTACTTTATTTTTATACAAATAAGCATGTATGTGTGACTGAGTATATAAATATATTTTTTCTCATGTTTATATATGTATCCATGTATGTGTGTATATATAAGGGTGGATCGCTAAGTCCATTGCTTGATGAGCTATTAGTTCATTTATTATATGAAATTTTACTGTATAATGTTTGATCTACTGAGAAGCATTGAGTTAAGTGCATGAACAAAGAAAATTATGTGATTTTTTTTTTTTTTTTTTTTTTTTTTTTTTGTCACTAAACAAACAAACAATGAATCCTCATTTGTTTTTTCTTTCTTTCTAGGTGTGTGAACGAGTGCTGCTTGAATTATTTTGTCACAGTGCCAGCACTGCATTCCATGAACCTGTCAGTAAAGCTGTAAGTATCAATTTTATGCAGTTTATATTATCCTGATAACTTTGGCATAAACTCATTTTAGAAGAGATTTAAGAAAAACTGTTTTTTGTTTGTTTTGTTTTTTTATGTGTAATACATGGCTTTTTAATATGAAACTCACTCTTTTTTTTCTTTTTTTTTCTTTTTTGTATGCCACAATCCCAAATTTTTTTAAATACTTTTTCTAGAAAAGGGGCTGATCATTCTACATTGAATTAGAATTTGAAAGTAAATGCTCCACCCCTTATAAATTGTAAAAACTTTTCTTCTTTTTGTTTTTTTAATAAAAAAAATTTGCAATGTGTTTGAGGGTTTAATTAATTTAAAAAATTACTAGAAAATTTTTTCCCCATGTTCTTGAACAGGTGTGCATGTAGAATAATACTGAAACACCAAGTGCCATTCAATAAATTTTCATCTAACTTTGAACAAATTCTAAGTTTTAGTTAATTACTTAGCCAAAATTTAAATGATATATACTTAAAAGAAATGAAAAACATTACTGATCTCTCTCTTTTTTTTTTTTTTCAAGTCTGTAGAAGGCTACACTTAATGGTTTAGGAAGCTATATGTTCCTTCACTCCTGCTTTAGTCTCTAGAGACACTTGCGGAGATGGCAAAGAAGCTTATTGCTCTAATTTAACTTTAATCCAGCATTTTGTGTTGGACAAATACTTTTTGTGTATGATGAATAAGGAAAATGCAAATTGTCTCATACCAGAGAAAAACATTTTATTTTATTGACTTGTGGTCATTAGGTAACTTCAATCTTTGGATACGTCTCACTAATTTGCTGTTTATCTTTTTTTTTGTTTTAAGACACAATCTTTATTTCTGTAGTTAATATAATTAATGATGTATTTAAAATGTTTTTGGTTTCATTATGGATTATATTTATTTTCTTCTTTCCAGGTCCCAAATTATTACAGGATCATCACCAATCCAATGGACTTCACAACCATCAAATGCAAACTTTCTCGACAACACTTTAACCATTATAATGAAGTGGAACATTTTATTTCAGATGTCAAACTAGTCTTCAAGAATTGTTCACTCTACAATTCTGTAAGTAACCATTCACTACTTTTATACTTTTTGTTAATGTTTGTTTATTTCTGAATCGAGGCTTCAGAAATAGAATATCCACTGGCAAAAGATATGATATCAAAATAATCAAACAATGATAAATTTAATATATGCCAAAGATTTCTTTTTTTTTTTTTTTTTTTTTTTCTTTTTTTTTTTCTTTAGTTGAATGAATCCATTTTTCTGATATTTGGAATTTCTATGAATGTTAATTATATCATGATTAATTATATGCTCTATTGTGTTCAATGCACATATATAAGATGTGGATAACTGCTTAATCAATTTTTATAAATACTTACTATCCTATGAGTATTAACAGCATTTAGGAAATACAAATTTTAAAAGAACAAAATTTTGTGACTGACATTCTAAAGTTAAAAACGACTATCATTTATTAGAAAAATAACTTTCAAATCAATACAATAACAGCATAAGAGCACAATTCCGAGAGTTAAATTCAAATGCAACTTTTTTACAATATCTTAAACTTAGTTTGGTTACAAATATTTGAAGATTAAAAAATGGTTGGCTTTCCTTTTAGATAAAGTCATGTCAACTATTATTGATATTACTAATTTTCGCTTCTATTTCCTTTCATCTTAATTTTTTTCAGTACTTTTTTTTATAATATATTGTTTATTATATGATTATATACTCATGCTACCAAAAAAAAAGCTGTCTTGCTGACAAAGCCTTCATCAGATGATGACTCTAGGGTCAAGCATGGTTTTAGTGTCAAAGCATCATTACCATTAACCCAGAGCAGTATTTTACAATGCTACCAAGCTGTTTTGCTTTTCCGTCACATTGACCACCCTGTCAGCTGGGTCTGTTGGATATGATGACTGTACCTTTGCCGAGGGATAAGATCCCTTGAATGGGGTCACCTATTGGCTATAGGTGGTGACCCATAATGCCTGAGGATGGTATCCTGGAGACTGAGTTGTCTGTGGCTTATGTGATATGTGGTCACATGACCTGCAACACTCCACTTCACCCCTTACTTGGGCTAGATGGGCAGTCAGAGAGGCCCGATCCAATCATTTGACTGGTCATGTCAAGCCCTAGCATCTACATAATTAAGTCCTGACTATATTACAAACGGTTCTTGTGGTAAACACCCAACCCTTTTTTGTCTTTAAGGTACTAGGAGGCAGTTGCTAAGGCTCAACCACATTGACAGAAACAAAATTTTGACCACTGTTTAAGTTTAAAGCTCTACCAAAAGGCTGAAATTTACAGGGGCTCGAAATCCTCCTTCTAACAGGAGTTTACTGGCCAATGTATCCTCATTTCAACGAAGACAAATGGGTATCCTCCTTGGTAAATTCCCAACTGAAGTTGGACTCTATGATGGGTGGTGGAGAACCAGACCAGCAAATGATAATAAAAATAACACATATGGCAAATATAAACAAAAAATCCCAATAAAATCTCTCTGAATCCAATTCAGAAAATAAAATATTAACAGAATTCCCAAGATTCATCATGATCAAATCACTAGTAGAAGCTCTATTTGCAAAACTGTCCCCTTTCTTGATTGAAAAGATAGTCTCTAGCTGGGAAAATCCTCAAACTGTGAAAAAGATTAAAAGTGGTAATATACTTGTTGAGGTAGATAAGGAACATGCCAAAAACCTTTCAGATCATGAAATGAAAAATTTTCCCACATGAAAAATATAACACCTCAGAGGGAGTTATCAAAACAGGGAGTTATCCTTAGCTACACTTGAGGAAATAAAAACAGCCTTAAGAAAACAAGGATAACCATTAGGAGGAGTAATGAATAAATATACAAACTCACACATACATTTTGACATTAACAAATCCATAATTCCCATGCAAATAAAAATTAAGATACTTCCTCAAAAAAGTAGAACAATACATCCCTTCACCCTTAAGGTCCTTTAAATATAAAAAATATGGATACTAGAATAAGAGCTGCAGAAGATGTCTGACATGTGGCAGTTGTAGGTAAAAAGACCTTGACCACATGAAGGAAGAGAACCATCCCATTTTTTGAAGAACTTACAACATATATGAAAAAGGAGATAAAAATCATGGAAGTGAAATATAGAAGAAATATAACATTTGTAGAAACAATCCTCTATGAAAGTTAATACCTATGCTAATGTCATACAGAAGGCAAATCTGATCAACAGCAGCAATCAACCAGATAAATACAGCACTCTCATCAAAAATCTAGTGAAACTAAGACCAAACAATTGGTCAAAATTTCAAGAACAGTTGAAAATGACTATACTTGGCTGAAATCTGATAAATAAAACCACAAATTAAACAAAAAGAACCCACAACAAACACCTACACCCCTGCCCAAAAATTATTTGTAGAAAACTTCAAATCTCCAACTAAAAGGAATATCGCAAAGGTCACTGATCTGCCCATCAATTCCAAAAATTGAACATTCTGAAAAAAACACATCACACTTTCAGCATCAAACACCAAAGCAAACAATGAAAAACTAAAACATTCCTAACTTCGCCAATTAAACTCAAACCTTCCCATCAATCCAAAATAAATCATACCCAAACAAAAATGAAACATCTCAAACCTCATCCTCTCAATCCAGAAATCCCTCAATATCAAGATCAAAATTGAAAAGAAAAATGAGAAACCAAATATTGAACGCAACTATACAATATATGATAACCTGTACATATTGAACTATACAATATATGATAACCTGTACATATTGAACTATACAATATATGATAACCTGTACATATTGAACTATACAATATATGATAACCTGTACAAATAAACAAAAGAATTCTGTGTACTGTGGAGATCTAACTCTGAATCCATTTAATTAATTTACAATCTCTGTATTAAATTTACACTATTATCAACACAGGTGGCCAATTTTATTGAAATGGCTCATACATTGTTTTCTGACATAATAATGATATTCTACCCCTACATTGTGGGTGCATATTCTATTTCTTTGTGATATCATAGCAATCATATTGTCTTTCACAACAAACATTAAAATCTTCTCAAGTGTCATCTGAACTTCTGTCATTGTTGTGGTAATCATCATAGCTAATTGTGTTTGTCAATCCTCTGTTGGAGATATTCTCCATCTGTAAAATGTGCACTGAATAATGACTGCAATTTCACCACATAAAATATTGATAGCATTTCAATTACTTTAAATATATTTAATTAACAGACATGTTAATTTTTAGTCATTTTAATTCCATCATTGAAATTCTGTTTATCCTGCTGTAGATTTTTCTATATTTTTGCAAATTTTAGATAAAGAATCAAAAAATACATGAATAATGACTTAAGATTGGAATTATCTTATTCTCCCACCCACCCCTCTTTTATTGATATCCTCACTCCCATCAATATTCTTATCACCCCCTTAGGTGTCTCCATTTCTCCCCATTATTATTATCTTTAACCCTTCCCTCTCCTTAGCAGGATTCTTATTCTCTTCTTCATTTACCTATGTTCTCATTCTCCCCACCCCTTTCTTCCTAATATCTTCTCACCCTCACATACACCTTCTTTTCCAACCCTCATCAGTGTCTTTACCCTTTTCCCTTACCAGTGAACTTATTCTTTCCAAAGTTATCACTATCTTCCTGCCTTTATTCTTTTTTCATTATCCTAAATGGCTGTTATTATATTTCATCCTTTTCCTTTTTCATGAAACAGGATTCATCTGAAGTTGGCAAGGCCGGCAAAACAATGGAGGCCTTCTTCCATGAGTTGGTCAAGAATTACCTCCCCTGTTACACATCCCTCCTGTATCGAGAACTGACCATCCACGACACAACCTCCTCTTCAGAGTCTGCAACCAAACGCAGCCGACCTGATGATGCAACGTCCGCTTCTTCACCCCCTACTATCTTGTAACTGAAGACATTTCCCCACTCCCTCATGCCATCTTCTCTTTTCAGTCTGTCCTCACCCATTGACACCACTTGTTGCTGTCCACAAAAAAAAAACAAAAAAGAAGTTTTGTAAGATAGATATGTTGGTATGCCTCAGCATTTCATATGATAGACATGGACTTTTTCTTAATATTCATATATATATATATATATATATATATATATATATATATATATATATATATATATATATGGAGAGAAGGAGGAGGGAAGAAGGGGAAGGATTAAGGAACTTGCCAATGCAAACTCTCCTCCTTTTTATTCTCCACCCTCCCCAACCCCTGTACATTATTTCTTCCTCTCTATCATCTCGGATTTAAAACAAGATAAACTTCTTCCATGCCTGAAATGTTGAAAAAGAAATGTTTAAAAAAAATAAATAAAATAAACATGCTTTCATTTTTAAAAAACAAAAAACAAAAAAAAAAACAAGCAATTTTTTTTTTTTTTTTTTTTTTTTCCCCAGATACAAAGAGGAGAAAGAGTGGAAGAGAGAGAAAAGAACTGAATGGAAGAGTGAGAGAAAGGAAAAAATACTAAAATTGCAAAAAACTAA
This sequence comes from Sepioteuthis lessoniana, assembly GCA_963585895.1. Lineage (NCBI taxonomy): Eukaryota > Metazoa > Mollusca > Cephalopoda > Myopsida > Loliginidae > Sepioteuthis > Sepioteuthis lessoniana. The sequence goes on from OY757935.1 coordinate 33,468,142, forward strand.
ACAAGGTGAACAAATTTAGGTTAACAAGAAAAAATACAAAAGACCTCAAAAAGAACAGATGTTCGTGTTTTCTCTTCTTTTTTTCTTTTTTTTTTTTTTTTTTTTTTTCCACTTCCTAATATTCTTTTTATTTTATTTGACTTTTTTTCCCATTTTCCTTAATAAGGAAGTTATTACACAAATTTCGGATACCAATATATAAAAGAGGAAGAAAAACAAAAAAAACAAAAAAACCTCTGACCTCATCTAATTTATTTATATCATAAAATGAATTTTTCATTGCTATGGCTGTTTTAGTTTGAAAGTATTTTTGGTTGGGGAGAGAGATGTAAAAAGTACTAATTAAACAGGAGAATAGTTTTTTTTTGTGTTTTTTTTTTATCAACTCCATTAATAAACTTTTTATATTGTAGAAAACAAGTATGAAAAACTTGCCAATGAATCTTAAATGCAAAAAAAAAATTACTAAAATTCACCCGTGACATCTGATGATGATGACAATCACCTAAATTTTCTGATAGGTAACTGGTAGATATATATGTAAAACACATTAAACCTTTTTTAGCCATGAATTGGTTTGATAAAAAGTTGGCTTTGACCTTCAATCATGGTGATTTTTCTAATCTCATTTCCTATTCTAAGGATTTATTTTTAAGATTTATTGGAAATTGTTTTCACTGATATAAAAACAAGGTGAGAAAAATTCACCTCATTTGATCATTTTTATTTTTGTTTATAACTTGTTCATCTATTTTTTTTTCTCTATTAAAATTATCTTAAGTTTTTCAGAAAAATAAAAAAGAGCTTTCTTATCTCTATATTTTCTTTTTTATGACATTTTTATTAACCAAAAAAAAAATTGATTTAACAATTTAAACTGGTCTAATAAAAGAAAGAAATAATTTTTACATCAAGAACATTAGATTTGTCAGACAAAGGAGATCAAATTTATATCCGTAGTTTGGGCTTAGAAAGTTATCAGGTTCACAGGTAAGACTCAATTGAAACTTTCCCTAGCTACAGCTCTTCTTTCAGAATAAGATGATTTTATTCTGTAAAGCTATCATCTAACACATCCTGTGTGTAACTACAAAACTGGGATTACATAATGTTGTTGGTGCTTATATTCTTTGCTGTTCACAGAGATTTTCTGTGAAGAACAGCTTTAAGAAAGAAAAAAGGGACGAGGAAAACTTTATTCTGATTTTAAAAACTTAATCATATTTGGAAAGACTTAAATGAAAACTCATATTCAGATTTACAAAGAGGGTTAACGTCAACATTTAAGTCCAGTACTACATCATAGCCCACATGCGCTCTGGATTTACCTTTCCAGTTTGAAACTGCACTGAAGCCCACAGCCAGATCCATGCTCACAAATGTTCTCTCCTTCTTTCTTTCTTTCACACACACGCACACACACACACACACACACAATTTAAATTACTCTTTAAGCAGCTTATTAAGATATTCTGTGAATCTGTAAAGACTGTAAGTAAACTTATTTTCATATAAAAATAAATAATCAAATCTTTAAATATACAATTTTGTTAAATCTGAATTATCACCTTCTCGTTTTATTTAATCTTTATTTATTTATTTATTTTTTACCATTCTTTACATTTATTAGAGATTGACCACTACTGCCAAGTATATGACCACTAGTGACTGGACACAACAAAAGCTATTACCTATTAACTACAACCTGTCACTGGGGTCTCAGAATTAGGTTGATCAACTGACACTGGGAGAAGAATATCTTTCTTTTTTTTCCCCCTCTCCCAATCATATGACTAAAGCATTTAATTTTTTTTCTTCCAGGATCAGTGCATATTAAAGCTATTAAAACAAAAAAGCTATTAAAAAGAGAGGAGGAATGTTATTTGTAAATATGTTTTGATATTCATTGAAAAAAACAAAACATTCTGGTTATATATATATATATATATATATATATATATATATATATATATATGAAGAGAAAAATATTTAAATGAGGAAAACTGGGGAAAAGAGAAAAAATCTTTTAAATTAGCATCTTTAAATCTGGCCTTGTATTTTGAATACAAAAAGAAAATTTCAATGTCTGCACATATTTGTGGTCATAAAAACAAATTTTAAAATTGTTACAAATTTTAATGATAGCAAAAAACATTTTTAAATTATTAAAAAAGAAGAAGAAAAAAGGGACTATTTTCCTGTTTTTATTCAAGTCTGATTTACAGAAATGTAGTCAGGTGACCAAGCAACTCCTTCCCCATTATTAACAAGGACTTTGCCTGCATAGCATAATAGACATCTGGATCATGACTGATGCTAAACAAATTTTTCATATATTGTGCTGAGATGAAAATTCATGTTATATATGTTTTCTTCTCTTAAAATAAATATTTCAAGAATGCAAATCAAAATATGAGGCCATGTAAAAAAAATTTTAAAAAAAGAAAAAAAAAATTGAAATTAGGGTAACTGTTTGAATGCTGTCATATTGTGAAAAGTGCCTTTGAAAAATTATTTGCCTTTTTAACATCCCAGAAAAAATATCCAACTAAACTATTGCATTGACCAAGATTAAAATTAAGAAATTTTTTCTAATTGTCTGAATGAATATGTCATATCTTGTGTGTGAAAGAGAAAAAAATTAATCAAAAAACAAAAAAAAAAAATCAGCTGCTGCTGCTACACTTACTTTAATGTCTTTAAAAGAATTTAAATGTCATTTTCAGATATTTTTTTTTTATTTATGCTTTCATTTATACATGGCATTTAAAAAAAAACAGACAATATGACATTAAAAAAACTTTTTTGCAATATGGTAATATCCAACATTCAAACATTGACCTTTGTCATTATTTTATGAATTGGAAGAAATATATTTTCCCCACCTGAAGTGTTTTCCTTCTTTTCTTTCTTTCTCCCAGGTCTTTTATTAGACTTCATTGTCTCTGCCTAATAAACAGCATTCTCTCTGTCCACTCTCCCACAAACTATCTGACCCTTTCAGCTCTCTCTCTCTCTAAAAAGATCACTCTTAAAGAAACAGTGGCCAGACATAATTCTTTCTGAAGCTATTATTTTCTTTTCTCCTCTTTTTCCTCATTCCATACCCCAGGGATTAGTCCCTTACTCCTATACCGGTGTCATTTAGTGGGCATCGGGGGAGGCAGGGGAGTGATTCTTCTGTACAGACACTTGCTAAAATGATTGTTCAAGGCTGTGCCACATGCTCTAAATATAAGTTAAAGTGTACTGACAGTTCAATTGGCAATCTCTGATCTTTTTGTCATCATTGGGAAAACCTAACATTTGCTTAATCCACTTTCAGTTAACTTTGAATGGAATATTAATACCTCCCAATATATTAGACACAAGGTTATAACACTATAGCAGGTAATACTTTAACTTTCTCTTTTATCAGAAAGAAAGAGATACAGCTTATAGGATAGATCTGTACCACAGTAAATTCTGGTCCTCTCAAAGGGGGATTGAAATAGACAAATATCACAATATAACTATTCTGTAGTCCAAGTAGATGGAATATGGCCAATGTCTATATAAACAGAAGGGGACACCCCCATCACTGTGCAAAGTAATCTTACTGATAAGTCATGACTGAGCAGAGAGTTTAATCCTCACTAAGTGCCCCATTCTTGTAGCCTTGTGCCAAATCTAAGTTATGCTTAGTTTTGAGGAGCATTTTATTGTGGTGTCATGGTTAATAATCCAGTCTTGATTTATTAGGAGTGAGTTTGATCCTTACTTGGTGTCTCATACTTGTGACTTTATAACAAATTGAATCTACAATTAATAAATAACTATTTAAACTGGGTAAAATTCTTATTCTTGATTTGCATGTTTAATAATTTACAGAACATGGCACAGTATTTACAGGTGAAACTTCATAAAATGGAGTTGAACAAGAATTTTAAGGATGGTGTTACCAAGGCAATATAAAACATCCTTAAGCTAAACTTCTTTAGTGATAAGTTTCACAACTGTAAAAGCTCTGAGGATTTTTAAAATGGCAAGATTAACTGGAAAAAAGCAGAGATTACCTTTGGAAATGTCACCTTTTACTTCTCTTTAGATATACAAGCACTTCGTCCATATGGACATCTTTGCAAATGTCTAATATTTCTCATCCCATAACGACAGAATAAAAAGGGGAAAAACTTTATCCTGTGTACAGACATCAAGTAACTACTGTTCATATTAAAAAAAAAAAAAAAAAAACAACAGAAACAAAACAAATGTAGATTTAAAGTTTCATTAAACAAGTGTTTTTTTCATTCTGTCTTTTGTATTTTTCTTTTTCAACAATCCTTCTTTTTGCTTGTCCTATGCTTTCAAAGTAACTGTTTGCTATTTGATAAACATCTCAGCTTGTACAAATTGTGTGTATACATGTATTTATTGTTTATTAGATCACCTGTGACCTCGTTGGATTCCAATTGTAATGATAGTCCAAAATGTTTCTGTCTAGGAAGGAGTGAAGGATTCTAATTAGCATTTCATAATCAGCTGTCCATGATGATGTTAATGCTTCTATTTAGAAAGGAGTGAAGGATTCTAATTAGCATTTAATTTTATCTCTATTATACTGAGAATTTGGATCATTTAAAAAAATAAATGTTCAGTACAAATGCAGGCTCCACAAAATTATTATTCACTTGGGAATTGAACTGGAAATTGCTTTATTGTATGTTGCTCTAATAAAATTGCCCTATTATGTGCCATTTATACTGGCTAATGGTTGAATATAAATGTGTGTTTATATATATATCCTAAAATGAATGAATGCTTACTCACTACTCTGACAGTCTCATGAGCATCAGTTTCATGTTTTGTTTTGTTTTTGAAGAGATTAACAAGTCTCATTTTTGGATTTTTTAATAATTTTTATCATTATCCATTCATTTTAGGTTTTATCCTACTCTAATGGCCAGTTTTTGTGCACTTTTCTGATTTATGAAAAACCGTTTTTAAATTATTTGTTTATTCAACTATGTATAAGCATGAGAATTTTAGTTCTGTGTGTATATGGCTAAAACATTTATCAATATTCATTTTAAGGACTACTTCGACAGCTCAATGTAAAGTCATGTTATAGAATTTATATAATTACAAATAAATAAGGAACATAGTCTTGAATTAGCATTTGATAGTTACCTCCCTTGATTATATAAACAAAGTTCCAAATTGGATTGTAGATTATTTTATTTTCTAAGACTATTTTAACTATTGTCTTAAAAATCTCTCGACTATGTACTCTTTTCTTTTCTTTTTTTTTTTTTCTTCAATAAGATAGATACAAAAACTGGATTATGATGGAGATTTGTTCTTCAAAAAATATATATGGTCGGGATAAAATAACCATTTTTTTTAACCACAAAATTAAAAACGTTATAATTCAAGCCCAACTTTACTTGTTTAAGTAGTATTAGTATCAAGACATCTGGCAATGGATTTATTCATTCATGCTAATTCAAGTCACAGGGGTCATCAAAACCTTTTTGACCTGTTCCCTATTGGTGTATATCTGTTATAAGGAGACATGTATGTGTGACGCAATTATTATCACCTTAGGAAATGGTCTCAGTGACCTGAGTTCAAATCCTGGACAGGACTGCAATCAGCCTTGTAGAAGGAAGCCTGAAGTCAAACCAGATGTAAAAAAAGTCTGGCAGCCTTAGTTAAAAGTGACCCGAAGGCTCCCTTTTCAATAGCTACTACACCAAGGCATCAGAGAGGGCGCTACTCCATTCCCTGGATTGCTCCACTTTACCCTTGATCCTTACCTTATAATACTGAGTGTTAAGCAAGGCCGCATCAAGTACCACTTTTTGAGTCTTTAGTATGACTTGACCTGGGATTGAACCCCGATCTCGCGGACCATTGGCAAACACTCTAACTCATTATGCCAACATATCCTCTCCGTGACTCAGTGGTTGGATGAATGCATATTGGTGTATATCTGGTGGTATTCTGAAAAAGTCGTTGTTGATAGTGGAGTCTGGTGAAAAGAAGGAGAATAAAAAAAAAAGTCATGAAAATGTTTCAAACCAACTGGTACCTTTTTTTTTTTAGATATACTATTTTAAATGTAAACCAAAAAAGAAAATGTTACATTGTACCAAACTATAGTGTTACATTTCTCGAGGGTAACAAAGGAAATACTGTTTATGAATAACTCAAAACCTCAAGAAACTGATTTTTTTGGTTTGTTTTTTTTTTTTACAAATACTTTTCATTTTTCTTAGAATATGATACATTAACTTAAAAATTTAATAAATAATTAATCATAAGATAAACGAATACTTTTCATTTGCTGTATTTTCCACCTAAAAATAAGGATGCATTTTTAATTCTTAGCTTCTTTTTATTGTTACATTTTCAAAGGGCCAAAAAGAAAATGATATGAATACATTTTTTATCACTGTTATTCAATGTGCAATTAAGAATTGGATTTAAATTTTTTTTCATGTAGTTGTTTTAAAAGTATTTAGAAAAATAGAATTATAATAATGTTTCAAACCACTCAAGAGATTAGGGTTATAATATTTTAAATGTAAGAAAAAAATCCTAAAATGAAAGAATATTGTAATACGTGAATTTTTGGATTCTTTTATGGTTAGATTTTTCGAAAGTAAATATCTTTTTTAAATGAAGACTTTGCTGCTTTTTTGAAAATTATTCACTAGAAAATTGTTCTGTAATTGAGCACTAATTGTAAAAAAAAAAATAAAATTTTTTTGTAGACAAAAAACTCATGAAAATACTTTAAACCTTTCACCAGTATACGGTTATATATGTTTTATATATGTTATTTTAAATGTAAACTTTAAAAAAAAAAGGATAAATCAGTTCATAAAATAAAAAAAGACTTTTTATTTGAATTAATAGGTGAAATATTTCAACTACAAATAAGGACATTTTAAATTTTTAGCTTACTTCTTTCTTCTCCTATTTCCATCTTATTCACAGGTGTTCCTAAAATCTCTCTAGTCTGGTCATAGACTAAGTACTTTTGCAAGTGTGCATATACATATACTACCAGTCAAAAGTATTTAGCCACCCTCAAATTTTTTTATTTCATCCTAAAAATGTTATTTTTAATGACACAAGTTAAGCACTACAATGTTTTTATTCATTATACTAAATACAAGTGTTCTTGAGTAACTTTGAGCCCAGTCAGGTGGGGCTCTGGAATACACCGAATGCATCCCTGAGGAAGGGTAAACACCTCCTCCAACGAGTGTCCTAGGTATGACATTAAACAATCTGATGGTGAGTCTCCACCCTTGAAGATTTGGGGAATGTGGAGTACCCCTTCATTGCCATTACTTCCAGGTCCACTCTGATCCAGAGTGGTAGCATCTGATAAGGTACTATCTATGGATCAAATAGAACAGTTTGACATTTAAACTGTGTGCAAACAAATGACAGGCTAAATTGAATTGTTAGAAATATATCTGTTTGATCATTTAACTGTGCATAAACAAACAACTGATGTTTGATTGAATTGTTAGTGATACATACCAATACTTGGAACCATCTAACTATGTACAAATGAATGAATAGTGTTGAATAGCAATACTTGTAAACGCGCGACTATGGACAGCTATCGATAGGCTATTGGTCATATGGAAGTCAGACCTGACCGATAAAATGAAACGCAGTTTCTTCCAAGCAGTGGTCGTGTTGATACTGCACTACATGGACGCTAACTAAACGTATGAAGAAAAAGCTTGACGGCAACTACACAAGAATGCTGCGAGCAATATTGAGCAAGTCCTGGAGGCAGCACCCTACAAAGCAGTAGCTCTACGGCCACTTACCACCCATCACAAAAACTATCCAAGTTAGACGAACCAGACATGCGGGACACAGCTGGAGAAGTAAGGATGAACTCATAAGTGATGTACTCCTGTGGACCCCTTCACATGGACGAGCAAAGGCAGAACAACCAGCTAGAACCTACATATAGGAGCTCTGTGCAGATACGGGATGTAGCCCTGAAGACCTGCCGGAAGAAATGAACGATAGAGAAGTGTGGCGAGAAATGGTCTGGGGTATCCGTGCTGAAGGCACGACATGATGATAGTTATGTAAACACTTCACTTTGTACAAACGAATGATTAATATTGAATAGAATTATAAGTGATAAATTGCAATGATTAAAACCATTTAACTGTGTGGAAACAATAGCGATACTAGAGTGCAAAGAAATAGGTTTTAATTCATTTTAAAATGAAATTACCGACACACTATTCACTTACAAATTATATGCATATCTATTTAAATGTGTACAAAGAAATGGCTGATGTTAAATTATTACTGTTACATAACAATATTTGAAACCATTTAACAAATGGTTTATAGTAAATAGAATTATTCGTTTTAGAAATACTGGAACCATTTAACTGTGTTCAAAGGAATGAGATGAAAAATGTATCAAGAAAATGAGTTTATAAATCATATATTTTTTAATATATATGTAAAAACAGGATTCGACATTAAATAACCAACAATGTTTGATATGCCATAACACACAACCAAACCAACCTAACCAAATCATTAGTATAACCAGATTTATTTTGAAAAATTGATTTGAAGACATTTTTCTTCTTTAGTAGTGAGCATGAATAAAACGTTTTTCAAAAGTTACATCATACCACCCCTTGAACTCACATTAGACTATATTGTTTTGCTTACGAAATTCTACCAGTTTTACTTATGTAGAGGAAATTTTCATCAGTCTCCAGCTTCTGTGACAACGGAACCAATGTCGTGAAAAAACATGTCAACATCCACTGTGAGGAAAATACTCTGAGAAGCTGGCCTATATGACAGAATTGCTTGTGGCAATACCCACACGGCGGGGGTTGGCATTCGGTCGTCCAGTGAAGACTCCGTTGTTACTTCTTACACCCGGCCTAGTGGACATTTCACAAGTTAAACAAGAAAATAAAAGCAAACAAAAAAAAAAAGGGAGGAAGGAAGAAAAGACAAACACAGATTTAGAATAGCGAAACGTAAGAAGGCGAGGTCTGTGATGTTCTCTGGCACTCTGTGTGTTTATGTGTGGCTATTGCGAGAACTAAGCGAAAATCCTACACAGCTACCAAAAATACGGAGTCATCTCAGGACATCATCTCCACTGCTCAACCTGGCAATCCTGACTTCATGCTGCTCGACACTCTTCTCTGCTCCTCGCCTTGGGCTTGACTGACCGGCCCCGCGTCCTGGATTTGACTGCTTCGTGTCTTTTACTTGATTGACCAACGTCCTTGGTCCTTGCCACCCCTACTTCCAGTCTCGCGGGTTCACGCAAACCCAGCTCTTTGTGTGGTCTTAGTACCAAAATAGACAAAGACCTTCCAGACAATCTGACGCTGCTTAAAAGATGTGTAAGATAAGAATCTCTCTGATTCTGGCGGCCACTCAAAACACACAGAGTGACCCACACACATCTATATGTATATATACACCCTTGAACACACATTATTGTGCCACACTGCTGTCAAGAAACAACTGTTGAGGAAGCAAAGCAATGTCAAAAGGCTCCAGTTGGCCGTGGCTCACAAAGACTGAACAACAGAACAGTGGAATAAAGTCCTTTGGACTGACGAATCTAAGTTCGAAATCTTTGGCTCAAATAGGAGGGTCTATGTGTGGTGAAGAGGTGGTGAAAGAGCTGCTTCTGTATCACATCAACCGTAAAGCATGAAGGAGGCTGTTTTGGTGGGGGTGGGAGCTTTTGCCAATTGTTATTTTTTCGGAGACTTCTCTTTTCTTTAGTTTCTTTATTCTTTTCTTTTTTCTTTCTTGCTTTTTCTTTCTTTGTCTGTGGTGAAAGTTTGTGGTTTAGTTGTCAATGTTTTATTCTTTTTTCTTTCATTTCTTTACTCTTTTCTATCTTTCCTTTTTTTATCTTTTTTTCTTTCTTTTCTCCTTTTTCTTTCTTTCTTTCTTTCTGTTCGGAATTATTTTTTCTTTAGACCTGAATTATTTAGATTTGTTTTTCCTCGAGATAACTAATAAAAAGTGGCAACTTCTAGTCCGCTAGTTTCTTCTAATTACTCAGCTTGACCATAATAGTGAGTTTCAACTCAAAAATCTCCAGGCCTGCATCTCTCAGAAACCCTGTTTCTCTGCTAGACCATTAAAAAAATCTTCTGCTACGAGTTATCTTCAGTACATCTTCATTCAACGATGGGTTAGCGAGGAAAGAGAGCGAAATTTTACTTCCTTTTCCCACTTCCAAAAGAGAACCCTTGACTCTCCCTCCACTACCACCACAATAGCGGCAGCAAGCCCACCGTTTCGACCAATCCGATGCCAATAAGAATATCCCTATTCCTTTCTTCCACCTTCCACCTGGATGAACAAAAACACTTTACAATCCACTACTGTGTAGTAAGAATAGCAAATTGTTGTTCTCTCAGTGAATAAGTTTTTCTCAAAAACATTTTTACATTATGTGAGGGGGGAATTTTCCACTAAACATTTAAAAATCAGTTGGGACGTCAAGTGGGACTACAGACATACATACAAACTTGTTATTTCTAAAAACTACGCCAAACCCTTAATTCCTTTGTTTGAAATATGCATCATACGCACGTGCCTATTTGACAGATACAGCAATTTTCGATTTTATTAAATAGAAAGAAAAAAACTTCAAACATATGTGGAACAATAATGTACATTCATGCATATATATATATATATATATGGATGTGTGTGTTGTGGGTGGCTGTCAGAATCAAAAAGAATTCTTATCTTCAGGATCTTTGGACGGCGTTGGTTTGTCTAAGGGATCTCTTTGTGTTGGTTACAGGTGGGAGGTCTTGGCACCAAAAATAGACAAAGAGCTATGCCAGCGTGAACCCACGTAAACCTGCGTGAGGCCCAGAGACCGGAAGTAGGGGTGCCAAGGACTATGGACATTGGTCAGTCTAACAGTCGCATTCAGGGACCAGCAGTCTAAGACGCATCCTGAGATTCACAGTCGTAGACTCGCAGTTAGAGAGAGAGACGTGGGCAGAGAAGGGTCTCGAGCAGTCTGAGAATGGACACGTTGGTGAAGAAGACAGCACGGAGTCACAGCAGTCAGAAATCAGATGTTTGAACAATGTGAGTCAGCATTTTTGGTTGCTATTTGGATTTTCGTGAAGTTCTCGCGATAGCTATATACACACACACGCAGTGCCAAATATATCGCAGACCTCGCTTTCTTACGGTGTTGCTGTATCAAATCCGTATTTTCTCTTTTCTGCTTTACTCCTTTCCTTTTGTTGTTTTTTTTTTTATTGTTATTTTCTTGTTCGACTTCTGAAATGCCCACTCAGCCAGCTGGGGTCCTCACTAGATAGACGGATGATCGAACGGCCAACCCAACCCACCGTGTGAGGTTATTTTACATATGTCTATTGGATCCAATTCAAACCAACTATATTTAGTTGTTGTTGTTGGCGACTGTAGTCGAGGACAACCAGAAGGCTCCCTTTTCAATAGCTATTATACCGAGGTCTAGGGAAGGGCGCTACTCCTTTCCCTAGATTGCTCCACTTTATCCTTGATACGTACCTTATATTGCTGAGTGTTAAGCAAGGAGGTATCAAGTACCATTTTTTAAGTCTTTGGTATGACGCAATCTGGGATTGAACCGAGGTCTCCCGGACTATTGACGAACACTCTACCCACTAGACCAATGAGCCGGTATCGGTATAATTATTACTATTTATAAGAAATGATTCTCCCAAAATTGTTACCCTGTCTGAAAGAGGAAGGGGCCGGCGGTATTGGATTCATTCAATTCTTTTATTTCTAATGACTTACTCATCATTTGCTTTTCTGTTTCTATTGGACTTTTGGTTTGTCTGTCGCTATCGATTCTTGTCATCTATTCCCTGGTTTGCTAAAATATCATTCAAACATTTAGTCTCGTTACGATGTATGGAAGGCCGCCCATGCAGTAAGTCTCCTCTTTCAATGCCAAATATGTTGGTCAAAGAAAAAACCGAAGACCGATACTGCAGAGGATTATCGTTGTAGCAGGGGTTTACATAACAAGGTTGAATTCAACGTCAAACTGACTTAGAGGCTCTGAACTCATGATTTTAAATTCGTATCTATCCTACTTCTGAACAGGTTAACCAACAAGGCTAAAGAGCCCAGTCTATATATAAGCACGTGCGTAGCGTATATGCATGTATTAGTGTATGTAAGTATATAGATAGATGTGTATAGTAGTATCAAAAGGATAGCTAATCAATTTAGGGGGGGTCGATAGATTTTAATAGATGACATAGAAACAGAATCAACGGGAATGAAAGGGTTATTTTTTAAAATCTCTAATAAACTGCAGTTTTCGCCGCTTATAAAGTTAGAGGTCAATAGACAAGGATCTTATTTTTTATGGGTTTTTTTTTTTGTTTTTTGTGTTTTTTTAACTTCCGTGAGGTACATGCGAGAGGGGTGGTTTTCTTTTCCGGAAGTCGAAACACCATATATTCAAAAGAACTGTCAGGTGTTACACAAATCAGTGCCGATTGGATTGGCTATTGGACTGGGCTGCCGAGCAGGTTTAGGGTTTGTCCTCTGTCCACCGTTGACAGTAGTTGATCACAACCACAGAGGATAGTCGCGGTTCGAGAGCCCGAGAATTAAAAATTGGACGTTCGACATAAAGGAAGAAGAAAATTGACCAGCGCCCAAGTCTTTGTCCGCGTTCCAAAAGAGTGATGGTGTGTACACAGGCTGAAGAACAGTCACATTTCCTTCCTCCCTGGAAGTGACTAAAACCGACGTGTGTATTCTAGAACACGTTTTACTTCTTTTTTTACTTTCTGAGGCTGACCCATGGCTAATACAGTTTTGACAAAACCTGTGGTCGATTTCCTTTTACAAACGAACACAACATGGGTTTGAGATCATTTAGCCAGCAAAACTGGACAATTCACGAATGATACGGTCACAGACGACTCAGAGTGTAGGCATGGTCTCACAGATCTTCACACTTTTCCTACTTACATTGATGCACCCGGTCAATATTTTCCCTAAACGGAATCAATAACTCAATGACATAAACTCCTTTTGAATTAGGTGAGCTGATCACAATATCTGGATGCTGAGTGATTAATGTCAACAGGAAAGACTTTCCAGATATACAGTAACGACCCAGTCAATGCAGCCATCAAACTACAAGGAATTGTTCCTATTTGGAAAATTTACAACTCAGTTTGTTTCTTATTTTATAAAATTTATTGTTATGTATACAGAATTTTCTTGGTAGCTTCACAGTATCTTTCGTTTCTTTCAAAATCAGGGATCTGCCTGGATCTGTGCACGTTGTTGCATGGAAGGTTGCATGAAAGACCGATACTTACCTATGCAGCAAGTTTCCCCTCTTTGGTCCAATGAAAGGGCAAAGGTTGATATAGCTTTGCACTGATGTTATTTCAGGAGCTGTCAGAATATGGCTGGAAACAATGTCAAACTGTTTTGGAGAGACCAACACAAACATGAAATAATTGGCACTGATATGTATAAAGATTTATCTCATCCTTTCCGCTAAAGGCAGGATGTGACACAAGGTCAAGTTTTAAACAGAAACTTTTGTATATATGAATACAGGGTTGAAAGTGGTGCCAAAAATAGCTTAGCTCCATCAGTATTTTTCATTGTGGAGCACCTTACATATCAGGTAATAAACTTTACCCAACCCATTTTTTCTTTGAGGCGGCAGCTTCTCCCTGGAGATGTCGGTTACTTCAAGCTTGGCTCATTAATAATATTCACCTGACACATAAATGTGAAAAGTACAAATGCCGACATTACATATTGAAATTGAAAATATTGCGAAAATAACAAGCTGATTAAATTGTAATAACAAGCAATTACAATTTTTTAAATTAATAATAATAATAATAACAGCGCAAAACAACGCTAAAAGAACCAGTCACGTTAAAGCGAAAATAAATAAGATGCAACAGAATAGCAAGTGTAGGTTATGGGGTGATAGAAACGAAACGATAAATCCCATAATAAGCGAATGCAGCAAACTAGCACAAAAAGAATATAAAACACGACTTGGTGAGGAAGGTGATCAACTGGGAACGGTGCAAAAAATTAAAATTTGACCATTCTACCAAATGGTATATGCACAAATCAGAATTTGTCCTAGAGAATGAGACGCACAAAGTTCTCTGAGACTTTGAGATACAAACAGATTATTTAATCTCAGCCAGAAGACCAGACCTAGTAATAGTTGACAAGAGAGAGTTGACAAGAGAGAGAGAGAGAGAGAGAGAGAGAGAGAGAGAGAGAGAGAGTTTGTCGAATAGTGGACTTTGCCGTCCAAGCGGACTACAGAGTGAAAACCAAAAAAAAAAAAAAAAAAAAAAAAAACGAAACGAGAAACTAGTACTTAGAACTTGCGCGAAAACTAAAATAGTTATGGAATATAGGAGTGATTGTGATACCAATTGTAATTGGTGCGCTCAGTAAACTAGAATAGTTGGATATCGGAGGACGAGCAGAGATCATCCGAACTACAGTATTGTTAAGAACTGCCAGAATATTTTGAAGAATCATGGAGACCTGAAGTGTTTTGATGTTTCTCAGACTCCAGTGAAAGACCATCAGCTAACGCTGGTGAGGAAAACTTGCATGTAATAATAATGATAATAATCATAATAATAAATGAAGATGGACGACATCAAACTTTTTGCCAAAAATGAAAAAAATTAGAAACCCTAATACAGGCAATGAGGATATACAGTCAGGATATAAAGATGGAATTTGGCATAAAAAATATGCCATGCTAATAATGAAAAACCGGCAAATGACGGAAGGAACAGAACAACCAAATCAAGAAAAAATCAGAACGCTCGGAGAAAAGGAAATTTACAAATACTTGGGAATATTAGAAGCGGGAACCATTAAACAAGCGTAAATGAAAGAAAAACTTTAAAAAAAAAGAAAAGAATATCTCAGGGGAACGAGAAACCTTCGAGAAACCAAACTACATGGCAGAAATCTCATCAAAGAGATAAACACCTGAGCTGCCCCCCTTGTAAGATAGTCGGGACCTTTCTTAAAGTGGATGAGAGAAGGACTTCAACAAATGGACCAGAGAACAAGAAAACTTAGACGATGTATAAGGCCTTACATCGTAAAGATGACATAGACAGACTATGTGTGTCAAGAAAAGTATTGAAGATAACTTCCATACATCGATAAGACATCTCACAGACTACATAAAAAAGAGCAAAGAAAGACTGATAGCGACCAGAAACAAGACAAACAACACAAGAATCAACAGAACAACAATAACAAGAAAACAAAAATATGAAGAAAAACAAGTGGTGGACATATCAAGCAACAAACAAGCAAAATATCACACGAGAAGACTTGGACATGGCTAAGAAAGGGAAACCTTACGAGAGAAACTGAATTTCTTCTAAAAGCAGCATAAAACAACGCTGTAAGGACAAACTACGTTAAAGCAAAAGTAGATAAGACACAAGAAAATAGCAAGAGTAGGTTATGTGGTGATAGAGACGAAACGATCATCTATATAATAAGCGAGTGCAGTAAATAAGCACAGAAAGGGTAAAAGATCAGATTAGGTAGGGGAGGTAATCCACAAGGAATCTGCAAAAAAATTATAATTAATCATACGAATAAGTGGTATATGCACAACCCAGAATCCATCCTGGAAAATGAGATGCACAAACTTCTCTGGAATTTTGAGATACAAACGGATCACCTGATCTCGGCCAGACGACCAGACCTTGTGATTATAAGAAAAAAGAGAACCTACCGAATAGTTGACTTTGCCGTACCGGCGGACCACAGAGGAAGAATAAAAGAAAGCGAAAAGAGAGATAAGTACCTAAACCTTGCTAGAGAAGTAAAAAAAACTATAGAACATGAAGTTGACGGTGATACCAATTGTGGCTGATGCACTTGGGACAATCCCCAAAGAATTGGTAAACAGATTGGAAGATTTGGAAATAAGAAGACAAGTAGAGACCATCCAGACTACAGCATTATTAAAGATCGGCCAGAATACTGAGAAGAGTCATGGAGACTTTAGGAGGCTTGCTGTCTCTAAAACTCCAGTGAAAAAACATCAGCTAACGCTAGGGTGAAAAACTCTCCAGGGAGTAGAATAATAATAATGAGATGACCTCGAAATATCTATTGGCATAATACTTTTAAAAATGTTCGAACACTGGAAATAAAGCAATTTTCAGATGAATTTGAAAATGAATCATCATTTTGGGGTGTCTTCACATTGAAAATTATTTATTTCCCTCATCTAAAATCTCAAAATAATATAGATAACGATGAAAATACTAATTACATTGTTAAATAGAAGCATCGGCATTATCATTGACCGCTTTTCGAACAGGAACTCAACAGATTTCACCGGTCATCAAACATATATATATATATATATATATATATATATATATATACATATATATGTATATATATATATATATATAATTTTTTAACAGAATTTTGTAAAGTTTTTTGACAGTATCTTTATCATATATAAGATATTAACGGTACAAGGGAAAATACTCATTAAAATTTGTTTAAAGTTATCTCCCTTAGTAGAGTAATTTCGTTTTATTTTTGTTTTTGGGATGTTTGTGTGTTTCGTTTTTTTTTTCTGAACAGAAAATAACCGGATAATACTCAACAAAAAAGAAATTTTTGAAATATGTTTCCCTTTCAACATTTATTGTATATATATTTTTCTGTATCAATCAGGCATAAGTGCTAATCCATATTCACCCAAATTTGAAAGTGAAGCTAAAACCTTTTTATAGTGTATTAGCGAATAAGGAGACATTCTGTTATCGGAACACAATTCCCCCTCTTGTCATTACAGCAGAATTTTAATCCAGTTGGCTGGGACAATTGAATACGCCTATTACATCTCTGCAGAGAAGTAAGACACACACACACACACACACACACACACTCTCTCTCTCTCTCTCTCTCTCTCTCTCTCTCTCTCTCTCTCTCTCTCTCTCACGAGTGTCCAAGATATGACGCTAAATAATCTGATGGTGAGGCTCCAGTCCTGGAGTTTTAGGAAATGTGGAGTACTTCTTCATTCCATTAGCCCCAAGTTCGCTCTAATCCGAAGTGGTAGTACCGGATAAGGCCCCATCTATAGATCAAATAGAACTGCTTAATCATTTACAAGTCTGTACAAATATATGACTGTTAAATTGAGTTATTAGTATTGCATATCAATATTTGGAACTGTGTGCAAACGAATAAATAATGTTCAATAGAATAACTAATGTTAAATAACAATACTTGAAACCATTCAACTGTGTGCAAATAAAACTATTAGTGTTACATAGAAATACTTTAAACCATTTAATTGTATTCAAACAAATGAGTCCTGGTTCGTTTGGAAATTGTCACCAACAAACTAATTTGTTTACAAATCATATGTTTAATATTTATGTATAAACAGGATTTGGCATTAAATAACCTGAATAAGGGTTGATATGCCATAAAATACAACCAACTAAACAACAGCCGAATTTCTCATTAATATGTAATGAAACTAGTTTGGTTTATTGGTTGATTGATTTTAACAGCACATCAACCAGTCTGGGGTTATTTTATATCTATTTCTTGTACATTTATTTACATTTATTTATATTTTTGTTGTTAATTTTAACGATATGTAAATGTCGTCGGGAAAGGCGTTGAGGGGTTACTTTGTTTGGTATTGATCAGGTTTACATTTATATTTTTAGCATGATTTTTTTTCTCAAAAAGGACAAAATGTCATCTAAATAGGCATTTTCAAATAGATCTTTCAAATTGTCTACATTGAAAAACCGTTTTCTGATGAGGACAAAACCTCCACATTTTATGAAAATGTGTTTAACAGTGCAGGGTGTTTGACATGTTGAACACTGTCGTTGTTCTTGATTGAGTATAAAGGAGTCCGTATGTCTTGTGTGACTGGATATAAGACGTGTTTCTTTCTAGATTTTCTGAAGCTTGATCTCATTCTCCCAAAGTTAGTTTGATTATTGTGGATGTCGTTATTCCAGCGTTGTTGCCATTTTATATGAAAGAATCTATCAATTTTAGGTTTCAAGTCAATATAAAGAATCTTGAATTTGTCGGAGGCCAAATCTAAACTTGATTTGGATGCCGAATCAGCTCTTTCATTTTCCTCACACTCCAATGGGATCCAGCATCTAGGAATCTCTTTAGGGTTGAACAGAGTCCAATCTAATCGGGAGGTTAATAATTTAGAAAGTCTTCCAGTTTGTTTTCTTTTAATTCTTAGTGATAATAAGACAGAGAGCGAGTCTGAGAATATAATAACGATTGGCCATTTATTTATTTTGATGAAGCTCAATTACAGTTGTCGTTCTATTAAGTAAATCTGAGTGTATCCATAGCAGATGACAAAGTCGTCGATGTAGAGAGTCCAGTCGATTGTAGGATTTAAGTATTTTACAATATTATTAATTTTTATTGAGAAGAGAATAACAGATTAGATTCTTCCTTATGGAATACTTTCTAATTGATTTTGGAGGTCAGAAAGTGTTGACCCTCCACGTACCCTGAAGTTTTTATTGAAGACAAAGTTTTTTTTTATGAAAAGTAGCTGTCTTCCTCTTTAGCCAAGATCATGCAGATTTCTCATGACACTTCCAAGTGGTGTCAGATACTTTCTCCAGGTTGAAAAGAATTGCCGTTAGATGTTTGTCTTTTTTTTTTCTTCTGGAGGCTTCCTTGATGAAGGTCTCCAGGCAGGTCAAATGGTCTACCGTTCCTCTCTTTTTAAGGAATCCTATCTGAAGTTTGGTGATGAGGCCGTTTGATTCTAAGTACCACAGTAGCCTGTTATTAATAATCTGCTCCATCGTCTTGCAGAGGCAGCCAGTCAGTGAGATGGGTCGATGATTCTGCAGAATAGAGGTATCTTTACCGGTTTTTCGAATGGATAAAATTTTTTTCTGTCACCATGTTTCAGGGAAAGTGTCACTCCTCAATATGATATTGAAAACATTCAGAAGGCACCTGACAGATTCAATCGGCAATTGTTTTAGAAACTCATGAATTTCGTCAGGGACAACAGTTGTATGTGAGATTTATTTATGGAATCCACTTGTTCTGTTAACATTAATAGCTTATTGTAGCCTTCGGAATTTCCTTAAGTGAACTTTAATTCTTTTTTTTTTTTTTTTCTATGCTCTGCTTGATTTTTAGAAACTTTTGCTTGACCAGACCGGAAGAATTTTTTGAGAATGTTTCAACTAGTAGATCAGCGATAGCCTTTTTTGCCGTTATTTTTGTGTTTGTAATAGAAAGATGTTTTATGTGAGTTATTTGCTTTTCACCGGAGATTTCCCGAATCCTGTTCTTGACTGTTTTTAATTTTGCCATTTTCTCTGTAGAATTTGAAGGAGATTAAATTGGAGGTTGTGGGTTCTGTGTGAATTTTTAGCGGAGCTGCACGTCGTAACCGAATAACCTCTCTACATTCTTTGCTGAATCATGGTTGGTCCCGTTTGTAAGATGTTGAGTTGTGTGGAATACTCTCTTTTGCTATTGTGATCAGTTTTTGTGTGAAGTGGTCGGCGGCACAAGTGATGTCATTTTATATGAGGGATCTGAGGCACAAAGGTCTAAATTCCTCCCAGTGAGTTTTGTTCACTTTCTATCGTAGAAGGTCCACCTCCTGAAGGTTCACACTCTCAATTACAATTGGGAAATGATTGCTCCCGCATGTATCTCATACACCCTCCAGGCGAAATCGGGGAAAACCGAAGGGTCACAAAAGGAGTAAATCAATGGTTGAGTATGTAGCAGAAGATGGGTCAAAATGTGTTTGAGAATTTGTGTTGAAGAGATATTAGTTGTTATTGCAAATGATGTTTTCCAGTGTTCTGCCTTTTGGGTTCGTGGTTTTACATCATATGGCATTGTGGCTGTTAAAATCGCCTAATAGAATATAAGGTGTGAGTAATTGCTATATGTTGTTGAGTCCCTTTTCGTTAATCAGATCATGTAGTAAAATATATAATGGTCAGATTTTTATGTGTAAGGTTGATTTGAGGGCGATTGCCTGGAGTCTAGTGATAAGGTTGAGTTTGTTTTGGGGTATGTCATCCCAAATTAGGATTGAGACACCTCTAGGAGCCATGTGACCAGTATGGTTAATAGAATTGTAGGTTTCATGATTTTTTTAAATTTTAACAGCTTGGTTTGTTTTCGAAAATGTTTTTTGAAGGCAGATAGTGGTGGGCTGTAGGTCTGTCAATAAAAAAAGCAGTTCATTCCTATTGACTTTGATCCCACAACAGTTCCACTAAATTATTCTGTGGTTCATGATTTAGATCTTATTCTGAATAGTTCAGTAGTTTGTTTCTTTGACTTTGATGTTTCGGTAGTTAGTAACTGTTTTCTTTCTCCATCTTTTCTAATAACCTGAATTCATTTGTTGTATCTAGGTTTTCATGACGTAGATGTGAGTGTCTGTTATTTGCACATTCTTTCTGATGGACTTTCTCCGGAAATCTGACACTTGTTGACTCTTTAGATTTAAAAAAAATCTTCTACAGATCAGAGGGACGAGTTAAGGAATTTGTGATGGTAGGTTCTTATTTTGATGTTGTGCAAAGTGGTCATTATCAACAGAAAATCAACATGGCTCTTTTTACTACTTCCACAAGCATATATTATTTTCTGTTATCTTCACAAGATTTGGGGCATATATTATCCAAGAGGAACTTTTCAACAACGAAAGGAGAAAGTTTTGTATTAGGTTTCTCTTCAGATGATTCTAAGACCATAAAATTTGGAAAAGAGATGTCCATATTCTCTGCATCGCTGTTCATATCCGTCTCAGGATAATTTCGCTTGGATATTTTATATTCATAAACTGTGCACCCCACTTGCCTCGGAGCCCAACACTGGGAAGTGATCGAGAGAAAAATTCAGTTACCTTGGCACAACAGGACTACACAGTATACTCGTACCAAGAGAAAGTACCTTCGGTACCTGAATGTCATAATGTTTCGGATTCAAGTATACGGTCACTTAAAAGACTATCCAGTATAACAAAGTCCATCGATACGAGTCAATCATATCGACAGACAAAGGACTTCTAAGTCAAACTCTGTTGGAGTTAATTCCATTAAGATTTTGTTGAATTTTAAACCCGAGTGTTATTCGGTTTTGTATATAAAAAAACCTGTCCTTTTTTATGTCTTAGGGTAACACTTGTAGTTAAGGAAAGGTATTATGGTTTAATATTTCCTCGTGCTAAACAATGTAAAAGAATTCACAATGAATTAACCACAACATATTTATTGCCAGAACAAACTTAAGAGAATGAATACATAAATGACATGAAAGACTAAAAGAGAATATTATAGAGAAACGTCCTATCATGCAGTTAAAGAGTCTTTTGATATGAGTTAAGAGTCCTCAATAGAATAAAAGTTGTTGTGTGAAGATTTAGGTCAAAGCGTGGGACTGTACATGGCATGACACGAGGTTTCCCGGAGCGCGAACCCCTCGGGCGGAAACTACAAACACTTGTTCATACTTCTCGTTGTCAAGGCAGGGCCGGAGAGATACAGACAGACAGAGACAGAGACAGTGACAGAGAGACAGAGAGTAAGTTTGACTTTTCCGCGCTGTTTTATTTGCTACTTGGGTCACGCCATCTAGCGACCAATAAAAGGCAAGAGAAGTAATGCCTACAGATATAACCCCTACACCGACATTCCTTCTTCCTATCATTCTCTTATTTGCAGGGCTATTTAAACACAGGCGAGGACAAATCAAACGAATTACTAATTCACAACAGTCGTCCCGATATATATATATATATATATATATATATGTGTGTGTGTGTGTGTGTGTGTGTGTGTGTGTGTGTGTGTGTGTGTGTGTGTGTGTGTGTATTATATCAGCGTATGGTGGCAAGAAAAGAACGAAACAAAATTGCAAAACAAAGAACACGAAGGCACGTAAAAATTTTAACAATTGTATTAAAAACAAAGTAAAATGTTTAAATAACTAGGTTTGTATAAACGTGTTGATATGGAATTAAATAAAGTAAAAAATGTTCTATGCTTAATAGTGGCAGGATTGTTAGACTTACGCGAACGCAGTCAATCAGATGTTACGAGTGCGGAGAGGAGAGGGGTGTTTTAGTGATTTACGACTTAGTCGCTTCCTTCAAAGCGGAGAAGAGGAAAGTCAATGTGGATGATGCGTGGTTTCGAGTTTCACCTCTCTCTCTCTCTCTCTCTCTCTCTCTCTCTCTCTTAGAGCTGGAGTTTTGGTCTGTGGGTGTCGTTTGCTTTCTTTTGATCTTGCTCCGCTGTCGAGAAATTTGTTTTTTTATAGCGTTTTTGTCTTCCGTTCGGATCAAATTGGGTTTTCTTTGTTTTTTTTACCGCGAAGGTCACGGATTGGCCGAAAAATTACTTTTAATTATTTTTATTTTTTGACAAATTTCATCAACATTTCGCTATGCGCTGATCCTATTCGCAGAAGCCCCTTTTTCCATTTTGAAGAACGTCTCAGCACCGATAACATGCGGTGAATGCTCTCGTGGACGTTAGTTGGAATTATTATTTTGTGTGTACGATAAATCAGAAGGGATCTCTTTCGGTCATATAACATATATATATATATATATATATATATGTTAAGTAGGGACCAGTCATAGTGTACGGTGGTTATTGTTCGGACCGCATTTCTTCGTAGGCTCAGTTGTATCTTTGCTGTGACAATTCGGTAATCTGAGGACACACCCTCAAAAGAGGAATATGCCTCGGAATTCAATGTTCCATTTCTTGTTTATAAAGACGTAGTCTATCTGTGTTTTAGTATTTGCGTAGGTGTAGGTCCATAGTTTTCCCTCCCTTTTCTGAAATTTTATATCGAGGCATATTAACCTATTTTCTAGCGTGACATCTGTTAGATGTTCCCCATTTCTGTTTGACGAGTTGTATAAGCTGAATTTGTGATTTACGTTTTTACCAATTTGGGCATTCATGTCTCCACCAATGACGATGACGTTGTGTTTCGGGATGCTACGAACAAGGGAGAATAGCTCATTATAGAAGGCGACGAGGTAAGTTTCGTCACTAACATTGGTAGGGCTGTAGCAGGAGATGATTGTTGCGTTGGGGTTGCCATTAAACGTAGCTACTATCATCCTTAGTTGTATTTTCTCGGTGCTATTTAGTGATTTTAGGGTCCGTAGGTATGGTTATGCATACCTACGCTTCCTACCGTGGTATTAATTGAGTTTGTCCATGCAGATGCAGTGGCTAATGTCCATCCATTTTCAGTATCGTGATATTTAATATATTCGCTATGAGTGTACCTGAGTTCTTGTATGCATATTATTTCTATGTTATGATCTATCGCCGATACAGTTACACGGACGAGTAAAGGCAGGACGACCAGCTAGAACCTATATACAATAGCTCTGTGCCGAAACAGGATGCGGCCTTGAAGACCTACCGGGAGCGATGAACGATAGAGACGGGTAGCAGGAGAGGGTCAGGGAGATTCGAGCTGGCGGCGGGACATGATGATGATGATGATATATACGTGTTTTCCTAATCCCTTCGTACGAACTGAATTAGGGTTAGTCACCAGGTCAATTTTTTAAACGGAGTTTAACTGGTTTGAATTTAGAGTTTTTCTTCTCCCAGACCGACTGTCACACTAAAATTAAAGAGCTCAGTCTGTCCTATTTTTAATCCATGGCTGAAGGGAAAACAGTTGGCTTCCTACCTTTCTCGAGAGTATTAGCCCTATGTGAAATGGGATTTGAACTCGGGTCGCTGTGTGCATTTCGTTTGATGATAACTGTAGGATTATTAATGTATGAAAAGACAATAGTGCTACAAAAAATAAAGAAATTCATTTCTTTGTTGGGAGCTGGAATGTAGAAGGGTATACAGCGATTCGTGTATCAAGTCACGACCGTAAATGCCAGTTCTAATACCAGCGTGGATAAGATCTTTATCCAAATTGAAATTGTTATATGACACTGTTGTTTGAAAATCAAACGAACACGGCGCCGCTGAGATACAGTTAATACGTATCACTCCGGGTTGGCGTGAGTAACTCATCTGTGCTGTCTGGAATATTGTGTGTTTTTATAGCATCAAGCTGGATCCCGCGCACACGCGTTGACTTTCGAAAATTCTTTGGGCGCGTATTTTAGAAAGCTCCTATTGGTCCTAAAAATCATTTTCAATTGTTTATTTTTTAAACATCTGCGTGAACGTTAGTTGGAAATCTTTGTGCCAATTTTGATCCGTTTTCTCCAGAAAATTCTTTTGACAAGGAAATTGCATCATTTCCTATAATAACCATTATACCACATACGCTCTCTTTTTATATATATATATATATATATATATATATATATATAATTAGCTGACCGTAGTCGAGGGCGACCCAAAGGCTCCTTTTTCATAAGCTACAATACTGAGGTGTAGGGAAGAGCGCTACTCCTTTTCCTGGATTCATCATCATCATGTGCCGCCAGCACGGATATTCTTGACTCTCTCTTGCCACTTCTCCCTATCGTTCATCGCCTCTGGTAGGTCTTCAGGGCTACATCCCGTATCCTCACATAGCTGCTGTATGTATGTTCGAGCTGGTCATCCTGCTTTTGCTCGGCCATATGTGGGGGTCCATAGGAGTACATCACTTATGAGCTCGTCCCTGTTTCTCCAGCTGTGTCCTCCGTGTCTGGTTCGTCTAACTTGGATAGTTTTCGTGATGGGAGGTAGGTGGCCGAATAGTTGGTGTTTTGTGGGGTGTTGCCTCTAGGACTTGTTCAATATTGCTCGCAGCATTCTTGTATAATTGCCGTCTAGCTTTTTCTCCAGCCGTTTTGTTAGCGTCCAAGTAGTGCATCCATATAGCAGTATCGACACGATCGCTACTTGGAAGAAACTACGTTTCATTTTATCGGTCAGGTCTGACTTCCATATGATCGATAGCTTATCGATAGCTGTCCATGCTTTCGTTAGACGCGTGTCGATGTTTTTTTCGGTTGATGAGACACTGCTTCCTGGGTAGGTGAACTTGTCAACCAGTTTCAGAGAGGTTCCATCTAGTGTGGAAATGACACCCGTTTGATTAAAGCACATGTATTCAGTTTTGTGTGCATTGACGTGGAGGCCGATACCTGCGGCGGCTCGTTCCAAACTATGCAGTAGTGTTTCGGCTTGGTTGGGTGTATTTGCCAGAATTGCTATGTCATCGGCGTAGTCGGCGTTGGTAATTGCTTTTGCGGGGTACCTTCTGCTTCTTTTCTTTATCAGCTCGAAGCCGTTTTCTTTGATTTACGTGCTTAGAACATCGATTGATAAAATCAAAGAAAACGGCTTCCCTGGATTACTCCACTTTATTCTTGATCCGTACCT
Organism: Sepioteuthis lessoniana; assembly: GCA_963585895.1. NCBI lineage: Eukaryota > Metazoa > Mollusca > Cephalopoda > Myopsida > Loliginidae > Sepioteuthis > Sepioteuthis lessoniana. Next base: position 33,493,623 of record OY757935.1, read on the forward strand.
TATAATGCTGAATGTTAAGTAAGGTAGCATCCAGTACTATTTTTTAGTCTTTGGTATGACTAGACCCAGGATTGAATTCTGGTCTCCCAGGCCATTGGCGAACACTCTACTCACTAGGCCTATATATATATATATATATATATATATATATATATATATATATATATATTGCTCCACTATCTCTATCAAGATATGTGGCGATTTAGGAATTAACAAAAAAACTCCCAACCGGATATTGACTCGTCGGCTGCCTGATACAAAATGTATAAACGCGTCGCCACGCATAAGGCTCCACGCATCCATCCGGTTAAAATCAGAAAAAAGAAAAATAATAAAATGTAAAGTAGCCAATGATAAGCGGTCGCGCCAAAATTAGAAGAATTTTCGAGTGGCAAATTTGGAGCCGGTGAAGAGAGATAAATACTCAGGTTTTCTGTGAACCGACCTCTTTTCGGGTAGTGACGTCGAACCGACAACACCGATATTACTATCTGGTGTTTTGGGCACCACGCTGTGTCTTGGGACATAGCGTTGGTTTGTCCATTCACCAGGTAAATAAAGGAAAGTATGAAAGAAATGTTTTCGTCTCCTATCTGTTCTTATCTTCTCTTTTTTTATATTTCTTATGGACCTTCTTTGGGCAAGGCATTGCACCGGCCAAGTCAACGTGGGGTAAAACTAAATAACCAAAATATGGAGTCAGACATCTTACGGCAACACCGCCTTGCCCTTAGCCACCGACTACCTAAAAACCTTTCAAACCCCACATTGGTGAACCCCGACGATAAAACCTTCAAACCCCACAGATATCATAAAGATGCATGTTTGATGACCGCAATTTGTGGAGAGCCATGATCACTCAAGTTCAGGAAAGAGACATGCCATTTTCTATTCCTGCATATTCCTAAAAGAAGTCATCATCATCATCATCATCATAAATAAATAGCTTTCAGAAGTTTGATTTATAAAACTTCACAAAAGTAGGGGATATATCAACTTTTAGTTTCGGACATCAATCATCTACATTTTTAACTCATTTTGTAATTTCTTAATATAAAGATCTAGTTTTTAAGTCGCACTTTTTCTTGACGTTTGCAATATAATATCCAAAAATTAAAGTAATTTTTAGAATATCATAAAACCGTTCAAATTTCTTTAAATGGACACAATGAAATTTCGTTCTTTACAAAAGATAAAATTATTTCATAATATAAAACATTTTTATAAGTTTATATTGTTATTTATGAAATTGACTTTTTATGAGAATTCATCAATAGCAGACGAATTATTGAAATCCATAAGTAAAAATAAATCTGAAAAATACTTTTAAAATACTTTAGTTTGGATATATATATATATATATATATATATATATATATATATATATATATATATGTATATATATATATATATATGTATGTGTGTGTATGTGTGTGTGTGTGTGTGTGGTCTTTATCGCCAAGCGGTTGAATATTTTTGACAATAATTTCAAAGTAAACGGAATAAATGAATGAATGAATGAATGAATAGATAGATAAATAGGAAACTAATGTAAAGATTTTCAACCGGCTATAAAATATTTAATGGATTTTAAAACTCAAGTTAGAAACTATTCAGAAAAATTTAACTTTGTCAATTGGAAATCTCAAATAACGGAAGTTCAGATTTTTATTTTGCAAAAAAAAAAGGGTGTGGGAATGCTCATTTTTCAACAGTACAATTTTTAAGCCTAAATTTTGTATTTTTTTAATTGGTTTCTTTGTTGTAGTCATTTCATTCTTTAAATCTATCTGATAAACAACAATTATAGAAAGTAGGGGGAATAAAAGGTTTTCTGCTTGGAAAAGCCGACAAACTTCGCGGAAACTACCGAGTTTTAGCGAAATTTAACGGAGTTAAATTTTACGTTGTATTCTGTTCGGTACAAAACTTTGAGGGCGTGAGTGTTTTTTAACCGTGGATATCATCAAATGTGATTTAATTGTTAAAAAAGGGACCTTTTTAAGGTATGTATTTCTTTGTCATCTTTACTCATTAATCCTTATTCATGGAAGATAGTTTTTTTTTTTTCTTTTTTTTTTAGTGAAGTCGTACTCTCTGTTTTTGGTATCTATTTATTTATATTTCTATTTTCAACACATCAAACATTTTGCTTTTTTATTTTTATTTTTCAAAATCATATAAAATCTTTGCTCTTCTATGAAAAAGTATATAAGATAAAATAGATTCTTGATTTTCCGCTTACATACACTAAATTTAAATTAAAACTTTATAAATAAGCCTCATCCTTATTTTGGGTGTTTTTTTTTAAAACTTAAATAATCAATCAATTCTTTTAATTATTCTCTATTTATTTTTTTTATAATTATCAATATTTAATTCTGGTTTACTTTAGGGATTTTTTTCTAGATAATTTCCACTTAGATAGAATAAATATTTTGCTTTTTCCAACCGAAAAAAACTTTGTTATTTTTTACAATTCACTGCATACAAACATTTTGTTTTTAATACATTTGTCTTTCTGCATGTTTTTCTTTTATCTAATCAAATCCTTTTCTATTGTTTTTAAATAACTATTTTAAAAATATCCTGTTATAAATATTTCAGGAAGTAAAATATAAAGTCTTTAAATTGAGAGGAGTTAAAAAAAAGTTTATTTTTAAAACAAAACATTTTAAACAAAACATGTCAACTTTGTTTAATTTTTAAGTTTCTCCTCATTAACAGAATCATCCCGCTTTGTTGATATTTCATTTTTATACTTATGAGACAATTTTTCGAAATATGTCGGTAAAACAAGGAAAACTACTCTCATTGCATGCCAAATTTTCGAACACTCTCTATTTAAAATCTTGATAGTTTCGCTGAAAATGTTTGCATGCATCTTATATATATATATATATATATATATATATATATATATATATATATATATATATATATTATAATTGTTTTTATTACTGTCACTTTGCAAGAGAAGGCCATCTCCTCGATTCGCTATAAGTTCCCGTGGGAGCGTGTGCAACTCTTTAGGCAAAGTATATCCTCACAAGCCTTATTATATGTGTGACAAATGAGTTAACTGTCTTTTCCGTTGAAAATTGCCTTCGTGCATCCTCATATGACTTGTCAAATTGGCTGTAGCCCTACATACTTTTTAACAAAATTGAGACGAGTTACCTGGAGGTTGCTGCCGAAGGACTTTTGTAAAACAAGTCTTCGATAGTTTGCTGTCATGTGATCTCATATGATTAGGAAGTCCGGCTTCGGACTGACAGATCCTACTGCAGATGTTACCATATGTTCAGACCGTAATGTGTCTGGGACTGAGGTCAAGTCTTACATCTGAAGTACACGATTCTCTCTTTCATACGCTTTATAACTTTCGTAGATCACTTTCTTCCAATCTGATCAATTTGCCGTCATCTGCTCCCAGTCTCCAATGTCTATACTGAGCACTTTGAGGTTTTTGACGACATCCTTAAAAAGTTTCTTAGGTCTATATCTTGGACATCTGTTGCAACTGTCGATCAAGCATATCTATATTTAGATTATAATCAATGAGGTGCTGGAAACTTTTGCATCTACAATTTTGTAATTAACCAAATGGGAGTAACCCCTCTCCTTGCTTTATCGACATTCCCGGAAAAAATCGCTTTTAATGATCAGTACTTTTCAACACTGTTACAGAAAGTAGTTTGGGATGTCACAAGATTTTGAATTAAAATAAAATTGACAATAAAAAGCAAAAAGTCCATATTCCAAAAAAGGAAGATAGAATGTAAGAAAACGCACTTAGCATAGTTTTCTCTTCAAAAAATTTTAACAGAAAAACAGTAAAAGAAGACTTCACTGCTATTAGTTATGAAAATATATAAGAATAAAAAGTTAAAATAAGAGGAAAGCCAAAACATCATATATTTTTGTGATTCAGTATTAGGAAGGGTTGGCTTATCATTGGCTTATCAAATTTGAAGACCCTGACAGACTTGGGAGTTGAGATGGGGGTTGTGATGGATGGTAGTACTAGGTAGGCAAGAGAGGAAGCCATGCTACTTATTAGTCATTTTTTTTTTAGTTAAATTTTTTTTCGTTCCCACTTTTTTTGATCACCTTACCAATTCCGTTGTCTTAGTAATTACGGAAATATTAGGATTGATATATTTCTATGTTAGTTTGTGAAGTATATCTTCTGCACACTATCATACTAATTGCATGAACTGAACATCGCCTGTAAATTAACTAAACAAATCCTTTTGCTTAGAGAGGTGTCCTCGTGGTGTAATGGACTGCGGTATCGTAGTAAGCGAGTTTGTACTCCAGTCATGCTATTACGTTCACTTTCAGGCAAATACTCTTGAGAAAGGTATGAACCCCCTTATCCTCCCAGCTATGGGTTAAAATAGTACCACTACTGTTCTTCTAGGAGAATGGCTTTGGCATTAAATAACCTACAAAGGTTGATATGCCATTAAACAAAGAAACCAAACCAAACCCTTTTGCCTAGTTGATTGGAGCTGTAGAATACACCGACTACATCTCTGCATAGGAGTAAGACCCCCTCCTCAACGAATGTCCTGAATATAACACAAAACAATCTGGAGCTTTGGGGAATGCAGAGTACCCCTTCATCATCATCGCTCCCAAGTCCACTCTGGCTCAGAGTGGTAGCACCTCATTGGGTCCTATCTATGGGTCAAATAGAACTAGACTGTGTACTTATGCTAGACTGAATTGTTTGAAATGGAACTGTTTTTGTATGCTTAGCTGAATTGTTTGAAGTAGAACTGTTTTTGACATTGAAACTGAGTTTTCTTTTTCCTAGACTGGTTGCCTAACCAAGGTTAAAGAACCCAGTCTGTCTTATTTAGCCATAGTTGGGTAAGAAGAGAAGAATTTATGCATTTTTTTTCCAAGGGCATTAGTGCAAAGTGAAAGATAAATAGCATCATCCACTTGGTGTGTAGATAAAGATGAACAGTCCTAAGTACATCAATACTGTTATAGAACAGTATTGAGGTTGCAAAGAAATTCCAGCAACAAACTCTAGTGAAAATATTTTAAATATTTTGAAATATTTTTGATATCCTTAAACTTCTCCTGAAATATTTGTATTCATATCTGTACACATGAAGAATCCATCTATGACTGGTAAAATAAACAGGTTTATGGCACTTACAAAATAGTGAAGTAATATCTATTCATTGGTTTTTACATTGCAAATAAATTAGAGTAGTTAAACCAGTTCAAATTTAATGTTCAGTTTGTTTTCATCTATTAATCAGTACCAAAAGCTTTGTTAAAATTGAATAAATTATTGACTTTTAGAAGATTTTATTATTTTTTGAAATATTACAGAAGCAACATATCCTGTTGATGGGACCCATTCGGCCGGCCGTGATGCGATGGGCGGTTCAGATCGGGTGTGTCTCGTCACTGGATATACCTCTGGTCTCAGGGGGCCATCCCCCCAGGCTTTAACCCTCTTCGGAGGGGTTCGGTTTATCGCCCAGTGCCTGAGGCGCCCCTTTAGAGGAATGCCAACAGGGTCCAAGGCATTTTTGGAAATGCCTGGCGCGTGTGGGCTCCGGCCCTGTGCCCGGACCAACCTTAAAAAAGGCCTTATACCACACTCGTCCGGTTGGTGGGACGGAGGACAAATACCATCACATTAATTTTAACTTTTTGTTGTTTAAAAATAAACTTCCAAAATAAGTACTCTTCATTTCCGTCTTTTAACTCATTTCCAGCTAACACTTCCATTTCTAATATCCACCTAACAGAATTTGTTTTTGCTTTTTTATGTAAATTTGATCTCAAATTTAAAAAATGGAAATGGGGAATTTTGAAATCATTTTTAAGCTGTTATTTGTTTTCTTGCATTAGATAAAACAGAATATACTTTAATTTTTTTAGATTTGAAACTGTATCCACCAGAAAAGCTGCCAATAATTAAGAAATATTTGGAGATAATCAATACTCACTAATATCTAAATTTGTTGAATAAAAGTAAAAGTAAAGTTAGCGACGATTGTCAAGGGCAACCCTTTTCAATAGCTACTACACCGAAGTGTAGGGGAGGGCACTACTCCTTTCCTTGGATTGCTCCACTTTCCCCTTAATACGTACCTTATAATGCTGAGTGTTAAGCAAGGAGGTATCAAGTACCATTTTGGTATGACTTGACGTGGGATTGAACCGCGGTCTCCCGGATCATTGGCGAACACTCTACCCTCTAGGCCAATGAGCTGGTTAAATGAATAAAAAATTTGGTATTTTTATATTTCAATCAGTTTTTGAGACAAAATATTAACAAAATTAACCAAACTTTTCTTTTAGCTTATTAATCAAATATTAGTTACCATTGAAACCAATTCAGGATGTTTCCCATTATCAAAAAGATATTTTAACATAGTCCTCCAGCTTGTAAGAGACTGGGTACTTTTAGCACAATAAATAGCTTTATAAAATTATAAAGGATTTTTATTCTAGATGATGTACGCTATTGATTATCATCATCATCATCATCAAGGTATGCCAACAGCACAGATTCCATTGACTCTCTTGCCATCTGTCCTTATCACCCATTGCTCTTGGTAAGTCCTCTAGAAGGCACTCAGCATCTACACAGAGCTGATGAGTGTAAGTGTTTGCTGGTTGGCCAACACTGGTGTGTCCATGTGTATGAGTCCATAGGAGAATATCATTTATGAGTTCATCCTTACTTTGAGCAGAGCCTAGCATGTCTTGCTCATCTTACTCAGATGGTTTGTGAGATGGGAGGTAAGTGACTGCATAGCTGCTGTTTTGTTGGGTGCGACTTCCAGGATTTGTTCAAAACAACATGCAGCATCATTGAAATAGGAAATAGGAAAAGGAATTCTGCCACACTAGCTCTCTAGCTTTTTTCTCTATTGTTTTATTAAGAGTCCATGTGGTACACCATACAGTAGTACTGACACGGCTTCTTTTGTTTAATCAATTTTTTAATCCTACCTCTTATTGTGTTACAAATACAATATGAATATGATCTTGCACTAAAATTGTTCTCATCAAACAAATATCTTTTTAAAGTACCAATATTACATGTATCAAGCCTAATTCCTTGAATTTTTTTGTTTGTATTCATTTACAAAGAATGAATGCTGGTAACTGACTATTTGATTCATTCGGTATTTGAACCTCCTTAGCCCTCACGTACTCTGTACCTGAGACTAAAAAATCTTTTTAAAAAATTCAAACTTTATTCCAAGATGAAGACATTCCATTTTACTAATAGTATCTGATGTTATCTTCCTGAATCTGAAATATCAGGCTTACAGTGTATAGTAAAATAACTCTCAGTCTGAAATATTTGTTTTACAAATTCAAAAGATTAATAACATTCAGTGCAATTATACTATGCACCAATCTCTTACCCTTTTCACTGTAACAACCTGACACAAATTTAACAGACCAAATATCAAAAACAAAATTTTTTTTTTAATAATTAAAAAAATACTAAGATAAAGTGATAAACTTTATTATTATCTTTTTTATTAATATTTTTTAGATTGATGTGGTGAAGGATCAAGTGACAGTAGTAAGTTCAATCTCATACTGTGCACAGAACAAACATTCTCTTTTAAAGAGACACACAGCTTATGCAAATTTCCTGCATGATCAATGAGCAGCAACTACACAAAGTCAGTGCAATCTTTGACTGAGAAAGGAATAATTTTGGAACACAATAGCAGAAAACATTTTCTGCCTAATTTTGTTGGTGAGAAATAGGAAAAGGAATTCTGCCACACTTTGATGGTGATAAAGAATAGAATACACATCTTTTTCTTTTTAACAACAAGCTATTTTGATGAGAATGGACAACCTCAGTAAAATTCTGTCATTAATCCCAGAGTTGGATGGAGCAAGCCAGTCCGTAGTCAAGTGGCTAGAGAATGCACAACAGATGTGTAACCAATTTTGGGTCACAAAGGGTGTGATCCCATTTTATTTAAAAGGAGGAGCATTCACCATATACCTTCAGTTGAGTGAAGAAAGGTATGACTATAAACACATCAAAGGCGCATTGTACAGAGCCTTTACCACTGACTTGTTTGTAGTTTACTTGCAGTTTGTGAGGAAAAACTCCACCTGGGTGGACGTATTCTTAGAGGGGATTCATATATGAAATAGCCTGTGTCTTCATGGCCAGGCCATGTCAAGCAATCCCTTTGTATCTCTTTCTAGATAGATGCTGTTAGCCCAAGTCAGAGCCATACTACAAGATGAAACAGGGGTGTTAAAACCTGGTGTGATGCTTACAAGACATGTCTATTCTCCAGGGTTGTGGGCATGTGAGTGGTTATGGCATTGTTTGTGTATGTGGGTGTGGTTTTCACTGGAAATGTGAAGATCTGCCCTGTGGAGATATGATACTACTGGTTTTGTTGATAGACAGTTTATCCCTTATGAAAATACAGGTCCAAAGAAAATTTCCAACTTAATGAACAATAACAGTATACCATCATAATTTTTTTCTGGGATGATGTTCTTTGGGAATTATTGGTCACAGTGATGAATCACCAGGCAGCACGAGTGAATGCAACAAAACCAAACCACTACCATGTCAAGAACTTTACCCCTGTGACTGTTACAGAAATAAAAGCTCTCTTTGGATGCCGAGTGACTATAGAGATGTTGATTCACAAAGATCGATATGAGGAATATTGGTGGAAAAAAGATAATTTTTTGACTGTGACACCCCATTTCTCTGCGTTCTTCACCTGGAATAGATTTTTGACCATTTGGAGTTTGCTACATTGTGTCAATGAAGATAACCCTAATGTAAACAAGAATGATAAGATATATAAATCAAGACCCATGTTTGATTATCTGCTATGGAAATTCCAGAGGCCTTACATACAGGAAAGTGATTTTTCCCTTGATAAAGGGATGATACCAACAAAAAACTCCTTGTCCATAAAGCAATATATAAAGGACAAACCAATTAGGTGGAGTATCAAAACATTTCTTGCTTGTGAAAGTGAGAATGGATATATCTGCAATGCAGAGGTGTACACTGGCAGGAGGGATGATGGCAATGCCATTGACAAACTTGGAATAAGTGGCAAATTAATCATGTGACTAGACAGATTCCAGGATCAAAACTCAATTATTATTTGTGGAATATCTTGCCTCATGAAAGACCTTCACTTCTTCCTAGAGTTGAACACAGAAACTTTCTAAAATAGTGTACTAATGCAACATTTTAATTTGTTTGTAACTGTAATGTTGTGTAACAGTAATGTTCTCCTTTTGTATAAAAAGGGACTGCATCATGCCATGTTGGTTAGTATTAGAGCTATGCATCACATTGAGAATTTTTAATAGAGCACAAGAAAATTTTTTTTCCCTCAGCCATCCTACTCTGAAGAGTAGCCCCCTTAGAACTTTTATCTGTTCCCAAAGCTAAAATATGTCCTGGGTCTAACACTAAACTACATCCTGTATATGTTGTGTAAAGTTACCTCTTTGTTACCATTACTCTCAGGTCCACTCTGGCTCAGAGTGATAGTACCTATTATGGTCCCATCTATGGGTCAAATCAGTCCATTTGAAAATTGTATTATATAGGAATACTTGAAACTATATAACTGTGTGAAAACAGATGATGATTAGTAAGTAAGAATCATTACTTGAAACCAAATTATTATTAGATAGCAATATTTGAAACCATATAATTGTGTAAAAATCATTTGTATTAGGAATAACTACTTGAAGCTATAATTGTTTACAAATCATTAGTTACTATAAGTGCTTAAAAAACTGACTTTGGCATTAAATAAACCAACATCATAAAACCAACCAACCAACACTTAGAGAATAAAGCAATTTCCCTTCCAGTTTTACAACTGTCTATTTTGAGATGTCCTGGCATTTCTATTTTTCTGCCTCATTTTCCTCCTCTTCTTCTCTAAAAATAGGTATGGTTGTATCTTTTCTATTATGGCAACACATTTACTAATGAACATCTCTAATAGGTTTGATTTGTTTACAAAATTCAAAAATACCTTGAATAATTGTGATGATTACATTGAGAATTTTTTAATTAATTTGTTTCAAAATTTTATCTGGACTGTTTAAAAGTTGAAGATCTTATTACAATGAATTTCACTGTAATTTATTCCAACTCAAAAAGAATAACTATAATTTTATAAAAGCCAAAATAATGAAGTCTTACTCCGATTGATAAATGTATGAGGTCAGATCCAAAAGTATTGAGAATAAAGTTCTAAATTTTGTTTAAATTTTAGAATCTAAAATTTGTGAAGACCTGTGCATAGGTGATCAATTTATATCATAAAATGATCTCTAAACTGCTGTCTAAATTGACTTTGAAATAGAATATAACATTAAATAAACCCAACAACAACTACAACCAAAGGTAAAATCCATATTGAGAGATCATAGATTTCAGATGATGGAAAGAATAGAAGAAAATGCACTACAAGACTTGCACACTATTTCTCAAAATGAGTTTCAGAATGGGAAAACAAATGCCAGTGAAGAGTATATCAACAGTGGAGAGAATGGGGTCTGTTGTAAAGGAGATAAATCCTATTAGGTTTTAAGTAAAGTATTTTCTGAAAATGTTCAGTTTCTTTTTGGACACAGCTTGTAACTTGCTTTTGTAATTGTTTGCTACTTAACCAAGTGATTTAGATAATAAAGAAATTGGAGCTCTAAGAAAAAGTTGGGTAGGTTTCAAAGTTATGCATCTTAAAACTAATTGTTTAGAGAGGACAAATTGTACAATGAAATGGCTTGCTGACTGAATCAACTGTTCATAACCTACCTTCAAAAAATAGAATCTTGTGTAACCTATTTTCAAGTAAGCACAGTCTTGTAATTTGCAGAATACCCACTCACTTGATTCAGAGCAAAAACTCTGTCCCAGACATCAACTGGCAAACTTGTTTGAACACAGTTATTCCCCTTAGCATAAGACACCTGTTCTAAACTAATAAAAAAATATAGCAAACACTTTTTTTCTTTTAATAATAAAAAAACTGGAATTCATGGCACTGCCTTGGTGATAATGCTTTGACAGTTTATTCTTCTCTAGTATCTATTTATATTTACAAAACCCAATGTGAATTATATAGAATTCGTTATTCAACCTTTTCTCACTACAGACAAATGAAAAATTCTATTGTTATGGTAACAAAGTATTTTAGAAATTCAAATTATTTTTTTTCTACTGTTTAATCTCTCTCTCTATTTTCTCTCACTATAAACTTCTATATTTCAGTCTTCTCACTTCTCTGTGTTATTTTATGTTCTTTCTCTCTTTTTTTAATTTCTCTTCATTTTCTTCTTCTGCTTACTTAATATTGAAAGGGTTTCAGTTGACAGATGCTCACTGATATCATTTATGCTATTATCTTGAATTCATAAACTAGCAAAAAAAACAAAAACAATCCATATGTAAATAATCTCAATATTTATGATGGGTACTAATATAAAGTTTGAATAATTTTTCAAAATTCAGTAATTTTCTAAGGTTTAAACTGCTTATTATTATATATTATATTATTTGTTTATTAATTATTAAGCCTCTTAATTTGATAGCTTTTTGTTTTCAAATACGTCATGCTAAGCAAAACTATTTTAATCAAAATATTTTCTGTGTGTTCACAGCAAGTTGCATGTCTGTCATCATAAGCAAAGCTTAGTTGAGGAGGGGAGGTAACCCACGCATAAACATTACGATACTAATACAAATAAGCTACCTCATGTAAATGAAGACTCCACCATTACACCAATGAATCACTGCCTGGAAAACTACTTAAAGGCAACACTAAAGGTCTAAGACAGTTCTTTTGTTGAACAGCCAAGCTCGCTGGTTGTCCATTTAAAGGTTTCCATTTGTTCGTCTAAAGATTAAATTTTTTGATGACTACATATAATAGATTTGAACATTTCAATTTTTATTTATAAAACAAGACTAGTTCTCATCAAAATGGTAGAGTTATTTATATAGGGATCAGCAATTCTTCCAAGGATCAGTGTGTAGTTGCTGTATGATCTGTTTAGAATCAAGGTGTCACTTCTGCTTGAGATCATCTGCTTTGCGCTTCAAGTTAAGATCCAAATTCTCTTCAGGATATATATAAAATTATGATAATAAAAAATAAACTTTAAAATTTATAAAATTATTTACAAAATTTAAACCATTACATACATAAACCTAATAATTATTGAAATAAGATTTGTTTGGTTTTTGTATTTGTTGTATTTATATTACATTTTAATGTAAATTATGTCAATGTATTAGCAACATGGTCTCACTACTGAGTCATGAGTTGCCTGGTCGGCTGGGGCTGTAGAATACACCAACTGCTTCCCTGCAGAGGGGTAAGACCCCCCCCTCAATGAGTGTCCTGGATATGACACTGAACAATCTGATGGTGAGGTTCCAACAATGCTGGAGCTTTGGGGAATGCGGTGTACCCCTTTATTGCCATCACTCCCAGGTCCAGTCTGGCCCAGAGTGGTAGCATCTGATAAGGGTCCTATCTATTGGTTAAATAGAACTAAACGGTGGTTGGTGTTTACTGTTTTTATGCATTTAAACTGCATATTTCTGCTGAACTGAATTGTTTAAAATAGAATTGTTTTGACATTAAAACTGCGTACTAATGCTACACTGAATTGATCAAAATAGAACTGTTTTGACATCTAAACTGTGTACTTATGCTAAACTGAATTATCTGAAATAAAACTGTTTTGACATTAACTCTGTGTATTGCCTAGTCAGCTGGGGCTGTAGAATACACTGCACCTCTGCAGAGGAGTAAACCCCCCCCCCAATAAATGTCCTGATATGACACTAAACAGTCTGATGGTGAGGTTCCAGTAATGCTGGGGCTTTGGGGAATACGAAGCACCCCTTCATTGCCATTGCTCCCAAGTCCACTCTGGCCCGGTGTGGTAGCACCTGATAGGGCCCTATCTATGGGTTAAATAGAACTAACAGCATACTTAAACTTAATTGTTTGATTAAACTGAATAGCTTGAAACAGAAATGTTTTTGACAATTAAACCGTGCTTCCATTTAAACTGCGTGTTTATGCTAAACTGAATTATTTCAAATAGAACTGTTTTTTGACATTGAAACTGTATTTACACTAAAATGAATTGTTTAACATAGAACTGTTTTGACATGTAACTGTGTGTAAACAAAATCTGTACTTATACTAAACTGAATTAGGTAAATTAGAACTGCTTGACTAAACTGAATAGCTTGAAATATAAATGTTTTTCACAATTAAACGGTACTTACATTTAAACTGCATGCTTATGCTAAACTGAATTGTTTGAAATTGAACTGTTTTTGACATTGAAACTGTACTTACACTAAACTGAATTGTTATATATAACTGTTTGAATAAACTGAATAGTTTAAAATAGAAATGTTTTTGACAATTAAACTGTGTAATCATGCTAAACTGAATTTGATTTGGCGTTAAATAACCTACAAAGATTGATATGCCATAAAACTCAACCAACCAACCATGGGTCATGAGAAACTCTGTTGTTATGGTAACACAAGACACGTTAGTAGCATCGAGTAATAACTCACATCAGCATAAATATCTAATTTCAAATGAATCTGTAGTGAGGCCAGGTTGCATGGTTGATAATATAAAAAGTCATATTGTCTTTTATATATATATGAGGTGTGTTAAGGTATTGAAATAGAACTGTATTTATCAAGATAGAAATGGACAGGTAATTATCCTCAAAATAGTCCCTTTGACATGCAGTATATCTATTCCAGTGAGCTTTTCATTGGTCAAAGCACCTCTAAGACTTCTTTTTTGATATGATGTGAAGCTGAGCTTTCATATTTCTTTTAATGCCCTTCAAGTCCTCAAATTTACATGAATTTTTAATTTAAGAAACAAGAAAAAGTTGCATGTGGTTAGGTAAACATGGAGTGTGTTGCACTTAATTAATCTTGTTTTATCAAAATCTACTATGACTGGCTTCGTAATTTTTTTCCTTTCATTTTGGCACTGACTTGTCTAAGCAACAGTTATTATATAACTTGCTTAGCAATGCACACATCTTTATTTAAATATTAGAATTTAAAAAATTGAAAGTTTCAGTTTTAATATTTTTTGACCAAACCTTATTAGTTGATTCATTTATGAATTAACACAAAGCCCTTTAAAACTTTTTCAAAATATTTATGGATTAGCTTAACATTCTTTTCGTTTTAAGTTAAAACATAACTTTTCTGATTTATCATCGAAAACGTTATAAATAAAGCTGGTGTTATTCCCTTTAAATATATTCTCATTGGCTCTTTGAAAAACTTCACAGCTGACTGCATAGAGACCAACCTCCAAATTGTGTCTTTCAAAATTCCACATTCTTTTAGGACAGCACTTTTTCATATAATGTCTAATCCTCTCAGTAATAGTTGCTATGAAATAAAAAGTTTTAAAATCAATTTGCTTATTGAAACATAATTATTTACCTCAATAATGTTTAACATTTGATATAGAAAGTTGAAATGATATAATTTTGTGAAATTTTATGAGAAATAATCATAAGAAATGATTATTTTTTCATAAAATTTCACAAAATTATATCATTTCAACTTCATTATTATGTACTGACAAAGTACCTGTAATTACATGATATTGCTTTGAAGGAAATTATTTTGTTATTTTCATTTAAACCCAGCGTTAATATCAGCAAGTTCAAATGGGCTTATCAGCAAGTTCAAATGGGCTAAAATCAAATCTGTGAACAAAGTTCAAATTCTGGGAAGGACAATTTGCATTTATTTTGCTCTATTTTGCTCTAATGCTGACAGGCATGAGCTGCTTCTTCCCCCAACTATGGTTAAAATACCAGAGCCCTTTAAACTTGTTAAAAGCAATCCAACTTAGGTTTTCAATAATAGATCAGATCAGGTGTTGTTCTGTTTTACTGGTACCATGTAACCCAAAACAAACTGACATACATCACTTGAAGAGGAGACAGGCACTACCAAATATTTCTCATTTCTCTGAGAAATTACTTAGCTTGGCACATTGACCACTTAATAGATTATGGGGAATATCAGGAAGCTCTTTGGTTATTTTTGTTAGTATTTGAGGATTACAGTTATTTTTATTTCCTATAAGTTATTAATGCAAGTAGGGCTGTTAAAAAAACTTGGCCAACAGAAATAAGAATGTTATCTCTGTATGGAAGCCCGCTAGGCATAGGAAATGGATTCCATGAGCTGAGTTCAAAGCCTGGTCATGGCTGTTTGCATTTCACTTCATGCTAATGCCTTTGGGAAAGACATAAATCTTTCTCTTCTTCCTTTCAGCTGTTAGTAAATAGTAGAGCAAACTGGGCTCATTAACCTTGATGTGACAGCCAGTCTAGGAGAAGGAAACTCTAAACACTTAAAAATTTACTTTGTGTTGCATCTTGTCTGGCAGAGAGTTTGAAGGAAATGCATACATATGTATGAAATAGATGCAAAGATTGCAATTATGATTTCATCTAACCAGTCAATTGGTATATGAAAATGTACTTTTATAAGACTTCATTTTTTTTTTCTACTTAATACACTAAATATATATTCATTATAAGTATTTTTTGGTCTGGACTAACTATTCCACAAGATTCATGGAGCAATCAGTGAAGAATAAATTTACTAATCATAGCCTGGGTGATTAGCACAATAATCTTATAGAGAAAAGAAAATAGTTTCAGAAATTTGTATGACCAATACTAAAATTTTGACACACAATTGTAAAGAAACTTCTAATCACATTGCCATAACCACCTCATAGGATATGGACACGGCAATCCAAGTTTAATTCCTGGACAAGACTGATTGCATTTCACATAGCACTAATACCCTTGGGAAAGGTATGAATCCAAATATTCTCCCTCCAGCTATTAAATGCACTTGTCACACATCAATTTGAAATATTTCTAAATTAAAAGAGGGTCACATGATAATTTATAGATAGATAAATAAAAAAATACCAAGAACTTAGAGAATCAACTATGATCTGTTTGTATCAAACAATCAAACAGGTTCTTCTACAAAGATGGCTTTAGCATTAAATAAACCACAAAAGTTGATCTGCTATTAAAACAAAGAAACAAAAAATCCACATTGCCTGGTTTTAATGTACCATTATACATACATTAATTATAATTAATTACTAACAATATTTCACTTCACTTATAATAGTAGTGTTTTCAAATCCTTTGATTTATTACTTAAATAATCATCTTAAGAACAATTTTGAACATTTATTTTGTTTCCTGTTTTTTAAAGTTTTGCGAAACTCAGTTTTCCTAATTACATTGCTATGACAACTTTATAGTTATATTTCCTATTATTTTTCCTGAAATGAAAAAGATGTTGCAAATCACCACTGATGAAGCTTGTATGGAGTAAAACAATAATAAATATTGGTTTTCACATCTTATTTCTTTTCCTTCATACAGGATGCAACAGCTACCAAAATACCACTCATGAGTCAATCATTATGACTTTCTTAAATGAGAAGGTATGAAAAGTTTATAGGCTGATTCTCAAGGAATGTGACCAAATAAGGTTTATTTTTCAACATAGACCCCATTGCTATCTGCACACTTCTTCCATCAGTGTTGCAATGCTTGGATTCCATTGTTCAAAAAAATTAACAACAGATATGACATCATCATATGAACTTTTCATCCTACTTTTGTATTTTTTCTCTTGTTTATTTAGGTGATTTGAAACAATGTTCCAAAACAGCTGTTACTTGCTGCTGTAGATGAAAATATCTTAATGCATAGTTGGTAAGAATTTGACTATCTTTTTGATCTGTTGTATGACTAAGGGTGCACATATTGAGTCTTTGTAAGACACTTTGATAAAATTTTCTATAAACGTGTGCACTATGTATTAATATCTGAAATAGTTTTGGTCTAATAAAGTTCTGAAAATATCTCTTTTGTAACCACACTTTTTTTTCTATGCCAGTTTCTTCTGTATTTTTATTGTAAAATTTTGTCCAGACTGCAAGTTTCTACTTCAATGATTAACTAAATTTTCATTTTATTAGTGAGTAAAAAATTTTGTTATATTTTGGTAACATAAGGTACAATTCAGTAACTCCTGATGCTTTTGCTTAAATTATGAAGGTGATGAACCACACTGGACTGTGAGCTCGCCTGATACTCTCCAAGTGCTACTAGCCAGATTTGCTTCCGTTTCTTGGAGCATGGCCTCAGAATCTACAGTTTCAGGCCTACTTGATCTTGCCTGATCATTGAGGTTCTTGAAATTAGACAACATTGCATGTTTATCTGTGCAATTTTTAAATCACACATGGAATGAAGCAATGCACAACAAATACTAACTACCATGCTATCACCAACCACAGTAGATATTTTCCATGGCTTTAACTTCATTAGTCACATAATATACACACCTCAAACTAGCACATTCTAAAATGTAAATGACTGGGTCAAGCCTGATCACGGCAACTAATAAAGTAAATAACTGATGATGGGCCAATGCTGGTAATCTGTTGTTATGCACAGTTCCACTTGGGTTGACTGTCAGTGTTCTTCATAATCATCAACCCCTCTGCCTATGTATTTTGATCACAGAAGATTCTCTTATCAGAACTTCCTGGTCATTTTGAATGCAAGCAAATCTGTTCATTTCTCACGACTCAAGAAATAAACCAGACTTTTTTTTCTATCTGAACCTGAGAGTTTATCTAAGTCATTTGATATTTTAGATTTCCAATGTTTTCTTTGCCCAGTACCTTAGATTTTCACAAGAGTATGACGCTATCCTTTTCATTTGATCTGCTTGATTTCAATTGATTAGCTCTCTCCTCCCCTCCAAGCTCCAGTGTCACAAAATACAGCAAAACTTTTAACTCACCCTCATAATATATTCAAGCAATCTATTCTTTTTTATTTGCAGTTTTTCTTTCTGATCACATATTGAACTGTTAGCAATGATTTGTTGGATGAACTTGTTTTTGTTATAATATCTACCTTTGAATTTTAAAAAGAATATTTTTTATTTCTTATTTTCAGAGTGCAAATCTCGGCAAAAAAAAGCAGCAGTATATTTTGAATAGGAAAGACAGATGGGATCTGTTTATATGAGAAGAGAAACTTGAAAATATCATCCTCTTAAGAAAACTTAAAATCTTTAATGGCAGTGCCTAGGATTAAAAAAATTTTGTTATAAAGAGATGGAGACTCACTTAGGCATCTCTTCAATAAAATTTAGTGGTCAAACTATTTCTGAAAAGGATCAACTAAAACCTACTGTTAGAACTTTAAATAGAGAAAGCCCATTCCACTGTGAAATGTGTGGGAAAGTTTTTTACCAGAAAAGTTCTTTAAAAAGTCATATGAAAATTCATGGAGAGAGACCATTTTTTTGTGAAGTGTGTGGAAAAGTTTTTTCAGAAAACTGTCATTTAATCAGTCATGTTAGAATTCATACTGGAGAAACTCCATTTTCCTGTGGAATGTGTGGAAAAGCCTTTTCTCAAAACTGTACTTTGAAAAGACACATGAGAACCCATACAGGAGAGACCCCATATCCTTGTGAATTGTGTGAAAAAGCTTTTTCAGAAAAGAGTACCTTGAAAATACATATGAGAATTCATACTGGTGAGAATCCATTTTCTTGTGAAGTGTGTGGCAAAGCTTTTTCTGTAAAATGTAACTTAAAAAGTCATATGAAGATTCATACAGGAGAAGCACCTTTTCCTTGTGAACTTTGTGGAAAAGCCTTTTCTGCAAATTGTCACTTGATAAGACACATGAGAATCCATACAAAAGAAGCCCCATATTCTTGTGAAGTATGTGGAAAATCTTTTTCTCAAAATTGTACATTGAAAAGCCATATGAAAATGCATACTGGAATAGCACCATTTCCTTGTGAACTGTGTGGAAAGGTTTTTTCTGAAAATTGTAACTTGGTAAGACACATGCGAACGCATACAGGAGAGACACCATTCTCCTGTGAAGTGTGTAGCAAAGCTTTTTCTGAGAAGGGTACCTTGAAAATACATATGAGAATTCATACTGGAGAGACACCGTTCCTTTGTGAAATTTGTGGAAAAGCTTTTTCTCAAAGCTGTACACTAAAAAGTCACATGAATGTGCATACAGGAGATGCTCCTTTTTCTTGTGAATTTTGTGGAAAAGCTTTTTCTGAAAATTGTCATTTGATCATACATATGCGTTCTCATACTGGGGAAACACCATTTCCTTGTAAAGTGTGTGGGAAAGCTTTTTCAGTAAAAGGTACATTAAAAAGACATATGAAAATTCATATAGTGTAAGCTTTTTTGACTTATTAAATCAGGACAAAAATTGCAATATTCCAAAAATATGCAGCAATGTTAAAGAAAAATAATGAAAATTCCTCTTTGTTTTTTTGAAATAAAGACATATTTTTTTTAACTGATAGCTAAAATTATTTTCTGATGAATTTTTCAAATATATATCTTATTAAAGAATTTCCCTTGCCATTTTCAAGATGATATATTGTCTATTCTTTAAGCTATGGATTGGAAACGGCTACCTTTCTTAAGAAATTGTATCGTTATTTTATATAAAAAATGTTAGGAATTTTATAAAGTATTTTAAAAGCAAAAAAAATAATAATTAACAATACTTCCTATTACTCAAACTTTATTATATCCTTATTTGAAAGTAAAGCTTTCCTATAAAAAATTTTTTGTAAAATAGTAATTTCTTTTTCTAAACTTCATTACTCACTAATTCAACACCCTAGATGATTATTCATTCATTGAATATTTCTAAATGTAGGTATCTACATTGACTTATACTGACTAAATAGCCAAGATTCTATATATAAAACTCATCCTTTAAACACTAAAAATTTTTATCAAAATGCAATAATTAGTTGAATTTCTTGTAAATTTCTAAAATGAGTTGGGCTTTCTTTTTTTTTTTTTCATTCAAAAATACTTTAATACAATTACAATTTTTTTAATGTTACATGTACATGTAACAGATTTTTTCAAAATCAGTTCCATAGAATTTATTCGAAGTACTTTTATGACAAAATTTTCTCTAATCTTTCTTCCTACGAATAGGGCAGACTGATGAAAAATTAACTTTTATGCAAGTTCGAGGATTTACCCCAGTTGTTAATTTTCTTCATATCAACTATTATAGCATTATGGTTTAGTTTGGTTTCTTTATTTAATGGCATATCGACCTTCATGGGTTATTTAATGCTGAAATCATCCTTGTAGAAGAACAGTAATGGTGCTATTCAAGTCATAGCTGGAAGGATGAAGGGGTTCATACCTTTCCCAAGGATATTAGTCTTAAAGTGAACATAATAGTTCAACTGGAGTTCAAACTCATTATGATATTGTGGTCCAGCAAATTAGCCATTACACAAAGCCATTACTCCTTCCATAACTTTATGAGATCATGGACATATATGCAACTGGACGTTAGATAAAAGAAGGATGTTAAACAATGCACACCTGTACTTGGTTTACTAATATTTGCCTGTTTAAAGGGTGTCGAAGATCTAGAATAGAGAATATATTGGCAATATAACACATTGCAACTGAAAGTTTTACACTTATGTTATTTATCAAGCAATATTACATTTTGAATATGTATTATGAGATAAAGGTCCATGAAATAACTGGAATTTAAACTAGAATTGGATTTACATTGCAAAAAATCAAAGAAGTCTATAGAGCAATAAACTTTAAAATACCTGTGAAAAAATTTTCAAAAATTTGAGTTAAATTCTATACTTTTTGAAGTACTCAGTTTTTTTCATGCTGTTGGATTTCATCCCAAACTTTGTATATATAATTATATCTTTAAAAATCAACCTTAGAAATGACTACATTTTTGTACTACATTTAAATAAAGATTATTATTATTATCATTATTATAAAAGGGCTAATTTAAAATCTGTAAGTTTGATTTTCAGCTAGTATTTGTAATAATTTGTAAATTAAGGTCTTGTGTAACATTTTACAGCCTCTTAGAATGAAAATTTCTTATTGGCTCTTTTTATTATTCATACTCACAGGTGGCTGTGTAGTTTCATTTTTTATACAACAAAAAGCTATTTGCTAATCATCTATATCAAATAGTTATTTACTAAGCTTTGCTTAGTTGTGAAACAAAATGAGGTGTATGGGGCACCCAATGAGAATCAAACTCATTAGTCTAGTTACTACTCATAACATTAACACAAGGCACTCTATATTTACTCAAACTCACTAACAACAGTTTGCTTTCCTAGCTTGCTAGCTATTACACCATTCAAGATGCCTATATTATTTACTAAGATTAACAGTTTAGTACAAGACCAACCTTGCAACTTGACTTTATAATTTTAAGCTGGTAATTTTCAATTGATATGAGACACCCAGTGAGAATCAAACTAGTGTAAAATTATCTATGGTTATGTTATTTATAACACATACTTCTAAAATATAAAGTTACATTCAGGAAGAAATCCTAAAGACAATTTCTTATGATCTCTGGGGGGAAAATATGGATGTGTATGAAAAAAAAAATAAGTAGATAGGAAGAACGATAAACAGTTAACAATACTTTATTCACAAAGGTACAGATTGGATACTGTCGGTAGCTGGTGGGTGTGTGATGATATTATCCCTTGTTTTTTGAGAATCATCGTTCTCAAGGTATCAAGGCCGACCCATCCAGCTTTTCTACCCAACATGCATCTGCTGTCCAAAACGGAAGTGACTCTGTCCCTTAAAAAACGTCTACAGTCCAAGGGACACAACCATGCCTTCGACTCTTTTTGTTAGGGTGACTAGCCTAACACTTCCCCGTTTTAAGTTTTTAGATGTACCACGCTCATTTAGGATCAACTCGGAGGTGTTTCACCCTTGTGCAATTGCGTATTTGTCCGTACCTGCACGGTCTCTCTTTTCGTTTCGTTTTTCTGAAATGAAAAGTGTCGGAGATGACAATTCAAAAAAGTCCATCAATAGACTGAAGCCTGTTTCTAGCTCTGTCGTTCTTGGTGTATCTGGGATGTATTTGATTTTTGTGCTGTGCCCAGTGTTGATTTCCCACTTGTATATCGTCAATGTCCCTTTTATAGACAGTACCAGGTGTCCAGTTCGGCTAACCAGACTTGTAATTTCTGACAAACAATGGTGTACTAACGGAAAATGTTTTCCTTTGCTTTTGGTTTCTGTAGAATTGTTGCTGTTGTAGTTGGGGCCGTAAGGCCTTCAGTGTAGTATGGAGTTTTCGACCCCTGAGTGTTTCAGCTGGTGATAATCCATTTCTTACTGGTTCATTTGGCGTTGAGCGATAAGAAAGAAGGAAAGCGTGTAGTATCTGCTCTGCTGTCGCTCTCTTCCGCTTTGCCTTAAGTAGTGCTCGTTTGAAGGTATCCATAAACCGTTCAGCTTGGCCGTTGGATTGTGGGTGGTATGGTGGTAGCCGGATGTTTATTATGCAGCACGAAATGCAGAAGAGACGGAACAACTCAGGTGTTAACTGAGACCTGTTATCTGAGAATAATGTCTTAGGCAGGCCGTGTTGGTTAGAGTCGTTACAGAATTGTTATGGTAGACCGAGTATCAGTCTATTGGATTGGAAAGGTCTTTGGCCATTTTGAATGGGTATCAACAACTACCAGGAAACTAAGGCCATTGATAGGACCTGCAAAATCGATGTGTACTCGCGACTATGGACACTCTGGGTATGTTCACTGGGAGTTGCCAATCTGAGGTGGGTTCTTTAGTGCTTCCTTGCATTGGGCGCAACTCTTAATAGAATTTTTACGTCAGTGTCTATGTTGGACTAGTACACCACAGTGTGAGCGATGGCTTTCATCGGGTTAATACTCGGGTATCCAGAATGTAATTGAGAAGTCTGAGTTTAGTAGGGACCATGAAACGATCCTTGGATATCAGATAACAGGGACACTCTATCTCTGATAGGTAGTCCCTGAGACGTTAAAACCTTTTGAGGACTTCGGTTGTGTTAGGAGGCTATAAATGCTGGAGAAATCTGTAAAGTTTCTTGATGACTGGGTCTTGTGTTTCCCGTTTTATGTCAGCTCTTGTCACCGGAATTGTTGGGATGCAATCAGTGAGTATATGTTAGAATTTGTCTTCAATACTGATGACAGAGATGATGGTGTCATCTGGCACTGTTTATGTATTAATAAGCTGTGACAGAGCCTCAGCCTGACCAAATTCCGTTGTTTTGGGGTAATGTATATTAAGATCGTATCCCAATAATATGGTCGCTCAACGTTGTAATCGGCTGGCTGTGTATTCAGGAATATCCTTTTTTGAGCCAAATATGAAAAGTAACGGCTTGTGGTCTGTCAAAAATGTGAAATGACGCCCAAGTAGCTTCTCATGAAATCAAAGATCAGTGCGAGTGCTTACTTTTCCACTTGACTGTAATTACATTCAGCAGCCGCCAGGTAGCTGTATGCATGATAGCTTTCTCTTTTGACAACGAATATATGTGAGATTACTGCTCTCAAGCCGTGGCTTGAAGCATCAGCTGCCACTTATATTGTAGGTCGTGTCGAAATGTGTGAGAAGTAGGTCTGAGTTTAACAATGATTTGATTTTGTTAAAAGCTTGCTGGCAGTCTAAGGGTCAGAACCATTTGGTGTCTTTCACCAAGAGCTTATTGAGTGGGGGACTTAATTTGATGAAGTGAAGGTAGCAAATTACCATAGTGACTCACTAACCCGATAAACTACTCATGTTTTTTTTTTGGGGGGGGGTATTCGTTGAATAGCTGCGACATTTGCAGGATCTGGACAACGACCTTGGTGGTCAAAGATAAACCCTGGGGATTTTATTAATGGCAAGTAAAACTGGTACTTTTCTGGTCAGAAATAAAAGCCAAGGTCTTAAATGCTTCTAAGGACATTGCTGATCCGTTCAGTCAACTTCTCGTTTTATTGACCAACCACTAAAATATCTTCTAAGTACGCCGCAGCACCATCTACCCCGGTTAGCATCATATCTGTGATCTGCTGGAATATCGACGGAGCTGTTTTACCCAAAAAGCTAACTTTGTAATTTGAAATACCCCACGATGTATGTTGATGGTAAGCAGTTCTTTGGCAGCTGAGAAAACTTACACTTGTAGGTTGGCCTGTGAGATAAAGTTTTGCAAAATAGGTTCCGCTATTGAGTATCGTGAAGAGATAATCGGAGACCAGCAATGGGCTATGGTGGTCCTTAGACGCAGTATTGAACCCAGTCGAAAAATCAGCACATAACTGAATTGAGCCCGTGGTGTAATGGTTAGCGTCATAGGAAATGGACACGACGACACGAGTTCAAATCCTGGACCAGGCTAATTGCATTTCACATAGCACTAATACCATTGGGAAAGGTATGAATCCAATTATTATCCCTCCAGTTATGGGTAAATAGTAGGGAAGACTAGGTTCTACAGCCTTGGTGAGGCAACTAGTCTAGGAGAAGGAAAACTCTGAATTCAAACCTGTTAAACTTCGCTTACAAATTGACCTTGTGTCATATCCTGCCCGAGCGGAGGGGTTGGTAAATATGCATAACTGAATTGAGCTGCCCATTGTGACTATGTTACTGGAATGATGACCTTCATTTCCTTCAGGTGTTTTAATTCCTTGTCAACCAGTAGCAAAGCAGCTTATAGTACCAGTCGTAAACAAGTTTAGTGGATGGTTTAAGAGACAGTGTAGCTTCTGCCTAAGTTCAGTAACCCAAAATATTGTTGAAGACTGCAGAAAAGTTTTTGATTATCTGTTTGGTCAAGAAGGTGATGGATCTCTGGGATGAAAGTATGGATACAACTTTGCACACAGAATTGAGTGGAATATCGAGAAGTCCCTGAGACTCAATGAAATAAAGTCCCAATAAATTGTGGCTAAAGTTTGATATATAAATAGTACCGGTCACTGTATTATCTTTAATCGTGATGGTGGATAGTAACTCGCCAAGGATATTGACGCAATCTGCGGATGTACTTAATGCTACATGTCTTCATGGTGTTAGCAAACGGGGGGTATTGTTTTCCAATGTTTCTGCGATAACAGGGTTGTCTCTGAGACAGTTTCAATTTGTAATCGAACCAGATGGCCGTTCAGTTGTACTGTCACATATTTGTGATTTGACTTCGGATTAAGAAGAAAAGTTACTACTAGACTTAATGCGCATCTTCCTCTGTTGATTTTGTTTGTTATGTGGCTGTCCTGTATTGGGTGTTGGTTTTTGACCTGGTAAGATACCCGATCCCTTTTTGTGTCCCAGTCGGTTACATTCTCGACAGTGAAGTAATTTAAACGAACAATAACGAACAAAATGCCAGCTGCTGCAATTCCAGCAAGAAGATGGTGTATGACTGTGGTATCTTTTAACTGTGTTGACCCCTGCCGAAGGTACCGACCACTAGCATCGTTGAATCATATTTTAGATTTATCAGTCGTTTGAACTTCACTGGAATTTGTTGCTGAGTAATTTCAGTGTTCTGTTCAGTTTTAGGCAGAATCCCTGCATAGATGACTGCATCACATGCCGACCTCAAACCGCATACAAAAATTAGACATTTAAATTGAGCGTCTGTGATTGACAGAATTTTAAATCGTTCTCACTCCTTGTTTACAATGCCTGCATACGTTGCATAATTGACAGAATCACATTTTATTGAATCGTACATTAAAAAGTGAAGTTTGCTCACTGAATATTTGCTGCAGAGTGTCAACCGTCTTGTCAAAATTGCAGTCACGTGGGTGTTTTGACAGAATGTAATTAGTGTACCGATCGTGCTCCAAAGGCTCAAGTTTTTTTTTTAAGTGAAGCTTGACCTTCCAATCATCCAGCTATTCCTTAAATTCAACCTGGAAAAGATCCTTAAATCGCGAAAACCATGCACAGAAAGTTAGTTTTGCGGCTGAGTCGTAATGAAATTCCGTAATCGGACGTGTTACCGCTTCTGTTGATATTGTTATTTTTGTGTTCGAAGGCGTTGAAAGGGTCATTGAAAATTTCTCTGAGAATAATTCCATCAGCCGTAGTTGCTGTTGTAACAATTGCTGTATCCATCTTTGATCCTTGAAAGAGAAGAAAAAATGTCTGTCCACGTGGTTCAAACGTACAACGTCGCCAGGTTATTATGGTCCCAGGGGAAAATGTTTTTATGTTTGGAAAAAATATGTAGATTGTAAGAAAGATGAACAGTTAACAATTCTTTATTCACGAAGGGACAGACTGGATACTGTCAGTAGCCGCATGATGATGTTATCCCTTGTCTTTTCGTCCTCAAGGTATTATGGCCGACCCATCCGTCTTTTTTACCCAGCATCCAATTACTGTCCAAAATGGGAAGTGACCCTGTTCCTTTAAAATGTCCACGCTCCAAGCGACACAAATAACCTTTCGACCCTTTTTGTTAGGATGACCGGCATTATTCTTATTGATGGGTAACCAAACAAGAAGGAAGATAATAAAATAGAAGACTCTGTGTGTGTGTGTGTGTGTGTATGTGTGTGTGAGAGAGAGAGAGAGAGTAAAGAAATAAAAAATCAGTCCATTTTACCTACTTGACAAAAGTGTCCTTTGGTTGTTTGTGATTGGTATTTACCTCTATGTTGTCTTGCCATACGTTATAGGCCAATGGTATAAAGTGCCATTGTAACTGTACCAATGGCACAAAGGCTTTGATTCTCTGAAAGGACCATCCATGGATAGATGAACGGATAAAAATCATCTTCCTCTTATAACCAGCTCGCCTAGAGAACATTATCTTTGTCTTTTTTACCTTATCGATAGGGCAATTACTGATGGCAATCGTTCAGAAATTTCATCCTGCAAGAGCAGATAGTCCAGCACTAATAATGGTCTGCTAGCGAATCTTGTAAAAACACCCTGGGTCTTTTTACCATATTGTTAATATCATCTACAAAAAAGTTGACATCAAATATGCTTAGAAATTTTGTCTAATTTTGGGCCGCACTAATATTATTTTGTAACTGCAATGTCACTTACCTAATAAGTTACTGGAGAGGAGACAGGCATCGCCATTGCTCAGAGAAATCCCATGACAGTAAATGGTTGGTTTTACTGTATGTCAGCCCTTGTTAAGTTATTTTCTATCAAAGTCAGTTTAACAATTATGATTTCCGCTTATATACAGTACAAAAATATCTTCACAATGATTTTAAATAGGTAAACACTTCATATTTAGTTGTAATCTCAGTATTTTAAGAGCTAATGTATTAATATAGTTCAAAATCAATTTAATTATCATCTCAAGCAGATCTGTTTGACCCATTTACAAGACCCTAACAGGTACTACCTCTGGGTTAGAGTGGACTTGAGAGTAATGTAATATAATAGCCGAGGGATTTCGGTTCATGCCTTTGGGTTTAGTTAGGCTGCGAACCTTTCGGCTCAGCACATGGGTTAGTTATGTGCAACCTTGATGCAGGTGGTAACGCGTGCGCGCGCACAGAGCAGACATGTCACTCAGAGATGTCACAATGGCCTGAGATGATGAAACGGGTGACAAAGTGCGGGTGACGTCACGCACCGGAAGCGCGCGGAGGATTTTGGGGATTTCGAAGAAAGTTAGAGAGTTGAAACTAGACGCCGAACGAGGAAGTTCGACTTTGGGGGCTCTCAGAGGCGAGACGAATTCGCGCGCCATGGGTGCCGCACGAGATAGAGGCCAGATAAAGAAGCCAGCATAAAAAGATTGTGTCTCTCTCCTTATGTCGAAACCTTTAACTCAAAAGTAATAAAAAGTTTTCGCACCTGTACAAAGAAGTCGTTACGTGTTTTCGTATTTCGAGATTCCCATGTTCTATGTATATATGTTACCAACATTCCATGTCCATTCCGCACATGGCGTTAATTGTGGCTATGTAACAGTAATAGCAATGAAGAGGTGACTCCAAATTACCCAGAGCTCCTCACTTCCGAATTTAGGTAAATATTTAGCATAGCATAGGGACAACCTATTTAGGTTATGGAAAATATCTATCCATTATCAGCCATTATTAATGACTAGATTTTTGTTTTTTTACTAGAATGTCTTTCACTTTAATATCACTTGCTTTTCATTGCGATTACCTAAATCACCATTCTAAGGCTTTCGATAAAGAGTGCAAATTGGACACAATCAAAAAATTATCCTTTATTTCAAATCTACTTGTTAAGATTCTATCTATTGGCCAAAAAGAACTTATTTATGATACTTGAAACCATTTAACTGCGTGCAAACAAGTGATCAATATTAAGTTGAATCATTTATATTACATAGCAATGCTTGAAACCATCTAACTGCGTGCAAAAAATGAATGATATTAAATAGAATTATTAGCGTTAGATAGCAATATTTGAAACCATTTAACTGTGTGCAAATAAAAAAAATGAATGTTAGATAGCAGTACTTGAAAACTGTGCAAATAGAACAATGTTATATTGCAATACTTAAAAATTTGGCTGTGTACAAACAAACGAGTTTTGGCTCGTTTAAAAATATGACCAACAAATTATTGCGTTTACAGATAATATATATATAAGCAGGGTTTAGCATTAAATAATGTACAAGGATTGATATACCATAAAACCCAACCAATCTGAAATCTGTAGCTGAGTTGATATAGCTATCTAACCAACACTCTACAGTGCTGGTATATGACATAAGGTTGGTTTAATGTGGGGTGCCCCGCAGAAAGCAACCCTCCTGAACAAAGGCTACTAAAAATTGCTTAGTTCCATCTGAATTCTTTTTTAGAGGCGCCTCTATCGCTGGGCGATAAACTAAGCAACCAGTCTAGGAGAAAAATAACTTATATTCCACTTTAAAATCTATCCTGTGTTACATCATGACCGTGGCGGATAGGTTGGTAAATTGATGCGAGAAAAAAATATTTTTAAAAGTTATGGTTCAAATTAAAGAAATCATTATACTCGAGCATAATGTTTATTGCTATAAAATAAGAGATATTTTGTAATTATGTTTCATTAAAACTGGCTATACAAAAAGTTTTTTCTTAATCTACTTAACGCCATGATAACATCTGATGCCAAATGGATGGTCGCCAAAACAGTTTTTAATACCGAAACGCCTAAATTCTATGAGCTACACCAAATCGGACCAAACCTTTTTAAAAAGTATATTTTCAATTACCCTGAACTGCAACACGTCAATGAAATGGAAAATTTATATATTAGTTAAATAATTAATTAACTATCTCATGTTTATAAAAAAAAAAAGTTTCAGAAATCTCTTCGAACAACATTCAAGATTTTGACACTCCTCATTATGCACAATTTTATAAAGAAATTCTCGAAGGTCATTATAGCTATTACTGTCACTGATTCCGTTAATTGGTTTGGTCGTAGAAGTGCTACTCATGTAGCGTGTCTTAGGCAGGAATAACTTAGTGGGTCCATCCCTCTCCTGGTCTAATATTACTGCTGCATAATCGTAATTTCTGTACAAAAGGGCAGACGCATAGTCAAGATAAAGATAGAGTTATAAAGTCTCTAATTTTCAGCAACGAGTCAACATTCCACATCAGCGAGAAAGTACGTTTACATATAGGATTCTGAAAATCCTACGGCAACAATAGAACATGTATGAGATTCCGCAGAAGTTAATATTTTCTGAGCTATGTCCTCAAAAAAAGTGTACGGCCCATTCTTCTTTTTCTGAAGAAGAAGAAGAAGAAGAAGAAGAAGAAGAAGAAGAAGAAGAAGAAGAAGAAGAAGAAGAAGGCACTGTAACAGGAGCTTCTTATCTTCAGATTCTACAGAAGTAGTTGATGCGGCAACTGCACGAAGATAGTGACAACTTTATTTTTCAACATGATGGAACGCCGTTACATTGGCAAATTCGCTGTTTAGAATTCACTGAACTTTGCGTTGTCTAGCACAAAGGTCTCGGATTGCTTACAGTAAGTTGATGCAAATCTTTTTAGACTCAAGATTGGTCACACAACAACTGTCAACATGTCACATGAAATCAGATCTGATAACATGAGATTATTTTTATGGGATTATTGTCCCACCTATTTTGATAATTTAGATGATCTGAAACAACTTATTTCAACAGTTGTTGCTAGTGTTGATAAAGATATCTCTTGACGACTTAGTCAAGAATTTGGCTATCGCGTTGGTACGCACATCAAGTACCTGTAAAATCCCGCAATAAACTTCAACAACTTCTAAGCAAAACTGTGCATGAAGGGTATCAATATCTTAACTAGTTTTAGTCTAATAAACTTTAGATATTATTTCTTTAGTAATCATCATGTATGTGTGTGCAGCTCTTCTACTTCTTGGTGCATATATTTATAGATGCGTGCTTGTCTATATAAGTATGTATACGTATAGGCGTAGTATATATATACGTATATGTATGTAGTTGCAAACATATGTATATGAGTGTATGGGCCCAGATGTAGTGTAAGTACATGGATGTATGTATATAGTAGTATCAAAAGGATAGCTAACCAAATTAGGAAAGTTGGCAAATTTTAACAGATAATAAAATAGAAAGAGGATTTCTCGATGGGGATGAAATATTCGCAATAAACTAAAATCTTCGGCGCTAGTGTGGTCAGAGGTCAGTAGATAAAGATCTCATTTCTTGTAAAAAGTACTTTACTTATGGGAGATCCACGTGGGAAGGGCGGTTTTCTTTTTCCAGAAGTCGGAGCCCCATATATTCAATGGACTCGTGGTTGTCTGAGCCGTGGTGGTGAGGGTGGCCGTTGGACTGGGCTCTCTCTCCCACCGTCCATTATATTGGTATCAAGAAGAGTCAAGTACAGACTGTTAGTAATCCGAAAAACCAAAGTTAGATTCCACTCCCTTTGGCTGAAAAACCAAGTGTCACACGCACTACCCGGCTACCTGGACTGCTCGAAGAGTGAATAGAAATGACAAGTATATTCTTAGGTTCGTTTGTTCTTTTTTTTTCTTTCTTTGTGGGGCAGATCCGTGGGTTATACAGTTTCGACCAAAATCTGTGATCGACTAACCTTTTAAAAAACAAACACAATGTGTTATTGAGGTCATTTAGCAGGTGCAACTGGATAAGCCGTGGACGATACTGCTAAACACACAAATACACCCACACACACACACACACACAATCCGTCAACATCGAGAGATTGAATCTAGGCATAGGTCTGGTTAATATGCATATCATGTTTCGTGGAAGAGACTTTCCATCTTTGTCTAGTTTTCATTGAAACAATGAAGGGCTTAATTTAAAACTAAGCTGAACACATGGAAATTATATATAGTGGCCAGAGTGGCCAGACACGCGAGATGCTTCAAGTTGGGATCGAAACCCGGCTGACGTAAAGTCAGCCGGATATCTCACTGCAGAGATATCGTCATTCTCAGCGAAAGCAAAGGAATCTTTTACGTATATATTTCTACATATACGCTATTAGTAAGCGGATTGCTCAATTCATAAAAAGAGCTTTGTATTTGCGCGTATGTGGCAGCCGACAATTCCCCACTCAAGTGCTCAAAGTAAAGACACTGGGGTGAAGTGGGATATATATATATCCACTTCACTCCAGTGTCTTTACTTGAATTACCAGACCTTTCCGTCCGGGTAAGTTCTATCTATTTGCCGGTCACTCAGAGACAGGTCCGTGGTGTTGGTGAGTGTTTAGTTGGTTTGAAATATTCACTGCCATCTACCTCCCTGCCTACGTTGTGGTTTTGATTACAGAAAGGTGAGAATGCCACTGTTGGAGATACTGAGTGGCGCATGGTTCGACTGTTGATGGCTATACAATATGAAAAATTCTTAAAGAAAAAAAATAATAATACGAAAAACTCGACTTCATTGAACAACTGTAATAATTCTGTGGTTTATATACAACTGTGATTAAATATAGAAATACAGTTTCCCTTCCTAAATATTGTTAGATTCAGTGACATGGACTTGTAACCCTGTTGTAATAATTTGAGTTCTTCGTCCTCATCTCTGGCATAAGGTCTGGATTTCAAGAGTACTTCTCAAGTGACATAGAGTTCAGTGACAGTTGACAATGTTATATTTAGCGTATGGTGGCAAGGAAAAGACGAACATAGGTTGAAAGTTTTTGAATAATTATATTAACAAAGGAAAAAGACGGCGATGAGGCGAAGAATCAACTGTACAAAATTGTAGCGTACAATATCAAGTGAAGGAGTGAATCGAGGTGTGTATGTGAAGGGTGATAAGGGTATCAGATGATCTCGGTGGTAGTAGTAGTCGTGGACGGGGTGGCGTTGTAGCTAAGTCAGCAGTTGTCACAGCAGGTGGGTGTTCAGATGAGTTTTTATGGCTGTAGCGTGTTCTTCCCTTCCACCCTTCTGGTCAGTCTGATGCCTTTGCAGATCTTCGCTGCTTAAATAGCTACCCCTTGGATCAAGTCGGTTCTGGGAAATTTTTTAGGGGGAAGATTTATGATTGGCTGAAAAAAAGGGTATTTTGTTAATGAGAATTAATTTCTTGCATTCACGCCCGGAAGCCCTGCGCGGAGCCTCATGCGCAAAGACACATTTTATTCATTGTCTCGGCAGCAGCCGTCAGGCTAACATCCGGTCGAATGCTACCCTTCTCCAGCCACGTGTATGTTTTTTGAATGAAATCGTTAATCGGGAGAGATCTGAATCCTGCTATATAGCAACAACATCCTTAGCTTATACGGAGGGTTGGACCGACTAAGTATTGAGTTAATCAATTTTCCTATTGGAAATTTATTTTAATGACTCTATTTTCATTTTCTCCACAAGTCAACAACTTTGATATCTGAACATTGGTCAACCCATATTCTCATTTCTCATTTGCCCACTTTCTTCGGGGCCGTTCCAACTGTCTTGATGAAAAATCTGATCAGCCATTCATTTTCTTTTCTGATCAGTGGTTCTCTGACATTCACCTTTTGTCATTTAAAGTATTGTGGCATTATACCGATCAGGCCACAAAGGGAAGAACAAGGCGAAAACAGAAAATGCTAAATAAATGTTTTTGGAGAGGAGAAGAGTGTGACTCTTCACAACTAAATTCCTTGACTAAAAATATCTTACTACTCAGCCTATCTGTATGTCTATCTCTCCCCGCCCAACCAATCTTTTCTGTTCCTCTGTTTTTCTCAGCACATCTTTCTCTGTCTCTGTCTCGTAGCCGATTTACTTCTTCGTGTGTCTTCTCCGACTGGCGTGCCTCTTCTAACTGCCCTGTTTTTGTCCCTTTTCTGACTTATTGGTCCCTCTGCGCCTCTCCTCCGGTGTCGATCTCCCCACACTTCCGGTAGCAGATTCCCTCTTTTTTCACTGTTCTCTGGTTGACCTTTGCGTTGTCCTCTGGTTGACCTGTATATATGGAGTGGCGAACATTCCCATTTCCGGACCCCTATACAAACATCCTCACACATACGCGTATGTATAACCATGGCCAACACAAAACCACACACACACGGACACACCCGCACGCACACAGTATATACCAGATGTCTATTGCTGGAGTTCCATGAAATCGACTGCCTGCAAAACAGCCTTATCTACTCTGAATATTTTCTCTTTATAACATTCCCTTCTTTTAAAAACAAAGATTTCAGATGGGCTTATAATTTTATCTATTTATTTATATTTTCCTTTTCTGGATTTTCAAAATAAAATAAAATAAAATAAAAGAGTCACTCAGTACTTTTTATCTTCTATACTTTACACTTACTTTGAGAATTCTGAGTTTTAACCCACTTTTTATTTACTTTGAAATTATCAACCTTACTCTCCTAAGTCCACAGTGTTTTATATATATATATATATATATATATATATATATATATATATATATATATATATATATAAGAATGAGTAGGTCCACGAAGAGATTTGTATTAAAAAAAATTTTTTTTAAGATTTATTTTGTTCTTACATACGTGTATGTTTCCAGCTAGTTGATTTCGTTTGAGAACATATATGACACAAGGCCTTGTTAAAAGGGTACTAAATGAGATTTGAACTCACTCGTGTTTACAGTTTAAATGGTTTTCAGTGGGTTTTTAAAACTTAATAATAAACAATATTTCTAAAAAGTAATTTCTATTTTGTGTCCCGACGTTGTTCGATACTGAATTGCTCACGTTTTACTTTAACATAAAAATATATGTGGATAAATTTTCATATTTAAATAATAGATCATAATGACTTGTTTGTTAACCAGTGTTGATATTTATTGACCGTCATTGCACTCCATCTTTGACAGCGTTTGTGTTTGCTAAAAAGCAAAATTAAATCTTATGGAATTAAAAGTTAAAGCAAACAATTGTTAATTAGAGTTCGAATAGATTTGTTGTACTTCAGCAAAAGCGAGGGAGCATGTTAGAGAGCGGTTAGCTGGGGCAGGTGTTACGGTGAAGAGCTGCTGAGCTACGAATTAATTTCAGAACCTGGCTCGACTACTCACCCATATGTGTGTAGATATAGGGTTTAAGTTTTACCTGACTTTATCCCTCTCACTCTCTCATCTCTTGCGTGACGCACACTAAATCTTGGGGACGAAGTTTGGTAGGTAGCAACGGCGATATTGATATATAGCTGGTTTGCTCAGTTTTTACTTTCTTACTAAGTAACACTTGTTATTTGTAAGCTTTTTATGTATATTGTGATGTTCGCAATGAAAATTTAATTATCTCTATGTCATCCACTCACGTTGTGAATTCTCCTTTTAGGACATATGTTGAAATGGTGGTTACTCATATATGGAAATGAGGAGAATAGGAATCTAACCCGAAAAACAAAACAAAACAAAGAAAAACATCTTCCTAGCAAGTGACTGCTTTTTCTTATTTGAAAAAATACATTTTTATGTTAGTTGGAATGTATAAGAGAAGAAATGATTCCTTACTCCCTCCTTACCGATCGTGTGTATTCTTTATTTCACACATCATAAATTTATCATTGGTCCTGAGTTGACAGGTTCTAGAAACCTGATGCATTTTTACATACAGTGAAAAATAATCTATGGGACAGTTCCACCCAAGAATCTGTTTTCCCGCCATTTATTTTCCGCCTTTTCATCGCAAGAGTTTTATAGATAATAAAAATTTTGTATAAAATTGTCATGCAAATTGTCAGAGGCAAAGACGTCTATTGTACATGTCTTCAATGAAGTAAGTAAAAGTAAAGTTGGCGACCATAGTCGAGGGTGACCCGAAGGCTCCCTCTTCAATAGCTACTACACCAAGGTGAAAGGGAGGGAGCTACTCCTTTCCCTGGATTGCTTCAATTTACCCTTGATCGGTACCTAATAATGCCGAGTGTTAAGCAAGGAGGCATCAAGTACTATTTTTTGAGTCTTTGGTATGACTCGAGCTGGGATTGAATCCAAGTCTCTCGGGCCATTAGCGAACACTCTATCATGCCAATGCCCGGTTCACAATTTAAATATTAAGCCGTACTTAGTTTGCCATACAGACCTCAGTTTACTTACATTGGTGCTTTATGCGTGACTTAACTGTAGGTCAAGTATTGTGTTGTTTTTAATATTCTGATATGCAAAGAATGCAGGGTATAGTTGTCTGCTTGGATAGAAGTATGAAATTTTATGTTCCCATTGCCTTAAATCCAGAGGTTGTGGAACGTTTTTATTTATTTTGCCCATTAATTAATATTATAAAAGTTACGCAAAGCATTTGTGTTATCCAGTGGGTTGGCAAGGCACCGAAAGAGGCAGGGTTCTCTTTTTTGTCGTTAAAAGTTAAACTTTTGGTGGAAGTGAAATTATGGAATATTTCATTTTGTTGTTGTTTTTTTTTATTTAAACTTTATTTATCAATTCTCCCAATGTCTTCTTTAATACGGAGTAACAAGATTTCTTTGTTCGGACACCGACCTCATCCAGTTGTGTTAGCAGTATAGTTTTAATGACCAGGGAAGTCACAGGCAGCTTTCTCAAACATCACCTTTTAATTCAGCTGCAGGAATTATTATTCCTTGACTGACCTTGCATGAATTCAAAGATAATTCTAAGTTAGAAAATTTAAACGCTGAACGATTAGGTGCATCTTGTAGCAATATGGCTTCACGTTAGAGACAGCCCTCTTGATAAGACCTCCTCTTCTGCACAAGGAACTATTTCTTTTTTATGTTCAAAACATCCTCTAGGTCCAATAACTAAGCATGGCTCATTTAGTAACTCTGCATCAAACGGTTTGATTATCTTTGTTGAAGTTAATAAACTTGCACTCTAAACTGGATTATCCATTGACGGTCCTTGTTATTAATTCAACTTTGCTTAGGCATACAGACCTAAAAATACTTACCGTACCTGCTGTTACTAAGTGGTCACTCAGTTAAGTACTGAACAGACTCATTGCTGATTACTTTAGGGAAGTGTCCATTTTACCTTCAACTTATATAAATATGACCTCCTAAGTGCCAGTTTAATGAAAAATAAGATTTTAAATATGAATATCAGGAGATTGGTTTACTATTCAATGTTTGATATTAAAAAATCATAAATAGTCCTTTTATTTGTGTAAGCGTATTAGAGTGTTCGCCAATAGCCTGGGAGACCTGGGTTCAATCCCAGATCGAGTCATAACAAAGACTCAAAAATGGTACTTGGTGCCGCCTTGCTTAGCACTCAGCATTATAAGATAAGGATAAAGGGATAAATGGAGTAGCGCCCTCCTCTACACCTCGGTGTAGTAGCTATTGAAAATGGAGCCTTCGAGTAAGGTTGCCAACTTTACTTTACTTTATTAGAGCTCATGATGAAATACATTGTTATTTCATTAGAAATCGATATAAACCGACACGGGACCAAATATGAACTGGTAGCAGCACGGGATATAACATTGTGGAGTCATTCCTGGTTAACACGGTATAAAATCTTGCAACTGCACCAAAGATATTACACACTCATTTATATTGTCCCGTATATCTCATTGTTCTGGTGATAGTTTCAATACCCACATATAATACGTGTGTTTAGGACAGAAATATGTGTAGTAAACATTTATGTTATCCCGGTAAAGTAATATGACATCTATTATTTGAGTTTTCTTCTAGTCGTTATGTTTATCCCAAAAGAATATTAACTTCACCGGAGAGCCACGGTAATTTTTCTTAAGGAATTCGATTTAGAATGCTGCCTAAGAAGAGAACTGACTCTGCTGGTAACAATGACACAAGAAAAACTCTATTTCAGCTTTTAAATTAATGTTGATTTAAGTCACACACACACACACACACACACACACACACACACAAATACAATCATTGAATTATTGACCTTTTTTTTTTCTTTTGAATAATAAGCTTCTTAGTAATAACAGAAAGTGTATTTTTCACTCTTTTTTTTCTTACTCTTTTTCTCTTTCCAGCAGCAAGTCTCTTAGAATCAATACAGAGGGAACATCTCTCCCTTACTTTTTCACTGCTATGTATGCATGTGTGTCGGCGAGGAATTTCGGGTTTCCCTGTCCAGAAAGCAATTCATGGTAATTTGACCAAACTTCAAAAGCGCATTGTCCAGTCATTAGTGAGGTCAGTGTCCTCCCAGCTGAATTTTCATCACTGTCACTTCAAAAACAGTCAGAATCCATGATTTCTACTTTGGTAAACAACCATAAATAGAAATTATTCACATCTAATTGTTAGAAAATTTATCTTTTCCAAACTCAAATCTAATAACAATTTTGGTTTAATTCTTTTCCGAACCAGCATTCTATTTAATTTTATAAGTTCAAATCCCAATTATTGAGGGGAAGTTCCCCGAGTGTAGTGGCTAACGTGCTGGAATCTGACATTGTAAGCTAATATAACTCAACCCAATTATTGATGTCTTCCTGGTTATCACCCTTCTAGTCATTCAATAAAGCTCCTTAGGTCTTGTCTAAATCATTTCATAATTAAGTCATATTAAATCACCATTTGAGTTAATAAAAGGGTATGGTTTATGTTATCCATGCATTCATACGCAAGCAACGTCTCACCAGAGCCAGCAACCTATTATATAGACTTGATCTTTTTTGGAAGAACCAAATTAAGGAATACATTTTATTTAATTTAAATAAGTAAAAAAATTAAGTCAAGTTTAAAGGATCATTAATATAAACAATATTTTCGTGAACTTCTTCAGACAAAAGTGTAAAAATTGTTTTCTAAATTGTCAGTAGATTGATTTATATTTTGGGATGGTTTCGTCAGGGTGCATTTAAAAAAAAATTTATATATTTATATATATATATATATATATATATATATATATATATATATATATATATATAGTCATCCACAGACAGACCTGTTTCGTTCTATCAGAACTCTTCAATTTGGCTAGACAGGCTAGATACCCGAAGCTGGGATCGAAACCTGGCTGACTGAAACGCCAATCCTATATATATATATATTATTAAATTTGAAGTAAGTCATGTTATGTGTTTGCAGGTATTGACTAAGGAGTTTATGGGTAGTGGTGAGTGCCTGTATATACTTTTTGGGAAGTGATGACTCATTTGGTTGAGAGACAGCGGTGACAATGATTCCTTGGATGAAACTTTTAGGCACTGTCCAACCTAACCTAAAACCCGAACATCATCATCTCTCTTACCGACAAAAGTGGTGGCGTTGTAATCATGCACAGAGATACATCGACAAAATTAATTCACTTCTTAAAGACGAAAACGCCTATGGGATATCTAACCTAACCACCATCAACAAAGACATTACCTCCTTCAACAAACTCTTCAAAAAACTCGTAAAGAACCAAAAACCTGGACACCATTCATCGAACACTACTCTACAAGCCCAACATTATATGGCTTACCTAAAATCCTCAAACCAAACACCCCCCTACGACCCATTATCTCCAGCATCAGTAGTGCCACCCACAAAATAACTCGTGCCATAGCTAAAATATTAACCCCCGACTCGGCACAATCACTCCTTCACACGTCATAAACTCCGGAAACTTACTTAATAAAATCAAGGACATCATACCCATCAAAAATGCCTCAACCTTCTTGCTACTCACTTAAGAAAAATTAAATTCGACTCACCACTGCCCAGAAACTCCCTAGTCAACAGCTGCAAACACACACACAAAGAAAAACCTTTAAAAATTATTCATATTTTTTGAAATATTTATTTCAGCAGATCTTATATTTCAAACAATCTGCGTCTTTCTCTGAAGATTCAGATAGTTTGAAATATAAAGTCTGCTGAAATAAATATTATTTCAAAAAATATGAATAATTTTTAAAGGTTTTTCTTTTATATGGAATTATTTGCTCTGTAATTTATTTTATTATTTTACATTCAGCTCTCTTTTGGATTTTGAATTGCTAGGATATTGTAGATAGAAAATCCGAAAACAGAATCGTTTCCACCATCGGCCGACTCGGCGTTGAATATATGTGTGCGTGTGTGTGATTTTATTTTTTCCTAACGAAGTCAAATAAATTACAAAGTTGTCTTATATATTGATCTGGAGAGGGATGTGCTCCGTCAGGGTATTCCTGACCAAGAAACACTACGAATAGCTTCCTCGCGACCAACCCAGATTAAGGGACCGGTGAAGAAGACTTTGTAGTAACAAGTAGAAAATAACATATCCAACTAAGTGGTCACTCATCTAAGTGTTGAAAAGATTCATCAATGCTTAACTTACTCCGGTGGAAACCGGTGCTTTAGCATGATGTGGGATGTATTGACCATGTTTATACCGGTGTGTTTTATTTATGTACAGTTTTAATGTAAGTACAGCAATTGTTTTAGGAAAAATGTATTCAAAAAGTCTGAGGTGCTTGTTTAGAAAAGCCCACCAATTAATTTACGTTAATTTTGCGGTAATGTACAAATATATATATATATATATATATATATATATATATATATATATATAAAACAAATGATGTAAAATCATATGCACCATCCAGATAAGATTAAATTTCAGTCATTTGCCCCAATTGTTTTTACTGTTACAGTTAAAACCTACAATTACAATCCTGTCATTAACGTATTCTTAGTGATTGGAAGAGAAGTATGGCCTATGGCTGACTTGTAGCTAATTAAAAACGTATTTTTGAAAATTGTCTTTTCGATTGGTAAAAAAATAAGAAATTAAGAAAATGACTTATTTGGATGGTGATTGTATCACATTGCTATAGAATTTGATTATACATTACCACAAAAATGACAGGCTATGACATTCAATAAATTTGCCTTAGATTAGGTACAAGGTCAGAAGTGTGGAGCACCCAGTGAGAACTGAACTCACTAGTAATTGTTTGTTGGCCTAATTCACTAACCATTACACTATGTGAAGTATACTTAAAAAAAAACTAAACTTGCCTTAGATCTGGCACAAAGCCAGAAGAATGACGTACCTTATGAGAACTGAACTCCCTAGTAATAATCTGTCAGTTTAGTTTACTAACTACTGCACCAAGAAGAGCTTCTAAAAATACAGCTTAGCTTGAATTTGGCTCAAAGCCAAAAGTATTGAGTGCACTGTGAGAATAGAACTCACTAATAATGGTCAGTTAACCTAGTTTACTAACCATTACACTAAACAAGGCACCCTTAAAAACTATGCATAGCTTATATTTGCCATAAAGGTGTAACACTATGTAGGTGGTCCGCCAAGTAGACGATTCCTTTGTCTGTTTTGGCGCGAAACCAGACAAAGGGTTTTGGACTTGAGATCTCGGCGTGACCGGAAGTAGGAAGGGAACGCCAGTCAGAGAGTGAGACAAAGGGACTGAGAAGTTGGCAGTTGGCGAAGGGTGACGCAAGTGACCAGTCGACACCGGAGCAGAGAGACGAGTCGGCATGAGTGAGGTCCAGTACCAGTGAAAGAAGACCGATCAAGATGGGTTGGCATTCCTAGTAGCGTTGTAGAATTTTCGCTAGAATCCACGCTAGCGTTAGTCTACACATGCACACAGGAAATGCAGTGTTGCATAACTCCTTTCTTGCGCTTGAATTAACCCAAGCATTTTGTTCGTTTGTTCTCTTTTCTCCCGCTCCCTCGATTGTATTTCTTGTAGTGGTAAAGAAATGTGCGATGCCCTTATCGGACCCACTAGTTGATCACCGGCCGTAAAGAAGTGAAATGGTTCGAAGAGGTTGACGTATCGGGGGGGGGGGCGAAGGGGGTAACGTCAGAAAGGTGCATAGAACACTTAGTGAGGAACGAACTCACTACATAGTAGCAATTGGTCCACAAAACTGGCTTGCAAACACTCACACTCCAATGAGGTACTCAGTCTGAAGTTAGTTAGGACCTTTCACAAGAATTTTTTGATGATTTAGAATATTAGCTTGGAAATTCAGCAAAAAGCAAATTGCTTCTCATGAACCATATATAAAACAATCTTTCATAGAGATCCAATCATTGCTTGTGATTTTTTTTATGGTACTGGAATATTAGCCTGATAACCCAAGATGAACAACCTTATTAGACTAAAGAGTTCCATCTGCCCTGCTATTTATTAACAGCTGGAGGTGAGAAGTGGATTCATGCCAACATGAAGTAAATGCAAATTGTCTTAGTTAAAATTTGAACTGTTCTGATTTCATTCTTCATACACTTATCCATTAGACCAATCACACCGCCAAAATTCAGCAGGATAGGTCAAGTTTATTAGAGCTTTTAGTTTCCTTATACACCCCCCTCTCCCCAGCTATATCAGTCACTGAACATTCTACAGCACCCAGAAACAGGATGACCAAACTGTGGCTTAGAACCATGAGTCATGAAATGTGTTGCCAATGCCTTTTCTTTATTTGAGTAATATAAAAGATCAACTAACAACAATCAATAATTCCTCTCTCAAAATATTTGGAACTAAGTAGATGGGAGAGTAAAACAATGTGGACAGTAAAGATATCTTACAATTTCCATTGCTATGAAAATGAAACTTAAAATGCAATGTGATTTGAAAAAAAAAATAAAATAAATAAAATATATATATATATATATATATATATATATATATATATATATATATATATATATATACACACACAAAGGAAATGATTCCAACTTACTCTTATTTGGATAGCATATGCATCACCTTTTTATATAATTTGTTTGTATACTAGCGCAAAAATAATGAAAATTTTAATGGTTGGGCTCTGACATTTACTAACTTCACTTTAGATTTGGCAAAAGGCCAGAATTATGGAGTACACAGTGATGATAAAACTCATTAGTAATGGTCTGTTAGACTAGCTTACTATTGCCCTACAGGAGGCACACTTAAAAGACTAAATATAATTTATTTCTGATACAAGGCCAGAAATATGGAGCAACCAGTGAGAATTGAACTCAGTACAATAAGTTATCTGCAAGGATTAGCTTGTTGACCAATACACCATGGCAGTATGCCCAAATAGTTATTTGGTCAGCCTTGCTTAGATGTAACACAAAGTCAAAAGTATAGGACACTTAGTGAGAATAAAACTCATGAGTCAATAGTAATTGGTTTGCAGGACTAGCCTGGTAACCATCATACTATGAGGAAGCATCAAAAGTTAATCCTTTGATCCAAAAGCACAATATAATAGGATCAGGATAGTTTGATCCAAGTTTTGAGCAACTCGTCATGGTGTAATGCTTAGCAAGCTAGTTAAACAGATCAGTTAGTGAGTTTGATCCTCACTAATTTTGGGCTAAATAAAAAAAAAAAAATCATTAGTAAACTATCTGCGTGACTAGCTTACTCTGTACTGAGTTTGAACCTCACAAAATGTTCTAAATTTGTGCCAAATCTAAGCTGTATTCTTTTAATATATTGTTGTGGTTAATGAGCAAAGCTAGAATACTTACAATGTCTTACACTTCTGGCCTTGAGTCATGCTCATCTTAATAAATAATAACTAGTTAGTAAGTGAACCTTTTTAAGTGCTCCATACTTTGTATCTATATAATGCAGATGGTTAGTGAGCTAGTCACACAGATCAATTACTACTGAGTGGTGAATTTGAACCTCACTAGGTACTCCAAACTTGGGTCCAATATCAACCATGTTTTTACCTCATGTGGTGTAAAGGTTAGACGAGCAGTTAGAAGAAATGAACAAACTTTGTATCCAACTCAAAACTTCTACTCCCTCTTTCTGAAATGCAAGAAATGTTCAAACTACCTTTTGAATACAAACACACACAAATTTCAACTAACAACAATTTCATTCTCGGTTGGCTTATTTACTCCTACTATGAATTAACATGCGAGTATATTAACCTCAAACACTAACTTCATATTTACCAACCCCTCTAC
The DNA here is from genome assembly GCA_963585895.1 of Sepioteuthis lessoniana. Classification (NCBI taxonomy): domain Eukaryota; kingdom Metazoa; phylum Mollusca; class Cephalopoda; order Myopsida; family Loliginidae; genus Sepioteuthis; species Sepioteuthis lessoniana. The sequence goes on from OY757935.1 coordinate 33,536,973, forward strand.
TCGGGCAGGATATGACACAAGGTCAATTTTTAAACGGAGTTTAACAGGTTTGAATTCAGAGTTTTCCTTCTCCTAGACTAGTTGCCTCACCAAGGCTGAAGAACCTAGTCTGCCCTACTATTTATCCATAGATGGAGGGAGAATTATTGGATTCATACCTTTCCCAAGGGTATTAGTGCTATGTGAAATGCAATCAGTCTCGTCTAGGATTTGAACCCATGTTGCCGTGTCCATTTCCTATGACGATAACCATTACACCACGGGCACCTCAAACACCAAGTTATACACTAGCAAAATGATATGAATCTAAAACTATCCTATTATTATTAAATCATTTAGGTTCTCATATTCACTTACAAATTGTGCTATATGCAGGAGACAACAGAAAGCTTATAATCAAATTTTTTTATTCAAATTCTTATCATTAGCATAAGGTCTTCTAAATTTTGTCAGGCAATTTATGACTGTTTTAAGTATTAAAAAAAAAAGAAGAAAAAAGCAACCTACCTCGGGGCAATGACAACTTAGTCTTTTTTAAAGCACTTTCTCTGGGACCTCATACACTTATCCTATTGTTCTTTTTATGACAATCAGCAAAGTGCTCTTTAGAGATCATCAATTGTTTTGTTATATTCTTCTTAATCTCGTTCAGTCTCCATTTGAGCTTTAGGAAAAACCAGAAATTATAGACAACCCAGGATAGTAATAACCATTTACTAATCTAAGCTTAGTCTGGCACAAAGCCAAAAGCATGGAGCACTCATTAGTCTGCTAGCTTAATTTGCAAACCATTGTACTATGCAAGGTGCCCAAACCTGGGGGATGCAATATTTTAGAAAATCTACCACCTGCATGAGATTAAGAATAAATAGTTGAAATATGACAAAAAAAAATTAATATCATTATAATGATGATGATTAAAGACATTTTTCTAAACACGCACTAATAGTTTCCTTTGTGAATAATAATCTAGAGAATGTCCATGTCACAAATGCTTATATGAATTCCCAGATATAATAGTGCTGTCAACATATTCAGTTTTCTCTGATTGCAGCTCAGATAGTGTCAACATTTTCAACTATTGTCTTTGTTAAAGGTATTTCAAGATGTGAAGTTCTTTCAACCGATTGCTTACAATTTCAAGTATTGGTACTAAGATTTTTATCTGAGCTTTGCTTATTGATACACTCTACGAATATCAAAGTTTCAAGCAAAACTTGATATATATTTACTAGAAATGTCATAGTCATAAAATACAAGCTCACTTAATGGTGTTTCATTGCAAATTGAATAATTCCATGTGCACAATAAGCTTTATGATTTATAGTCAAATCACATTAAAAACCAAACAGCTGTTTAAGATATCCAAAATGGCTGGATGCTCTTTCTGTGTGTCTATATATGAAGTGTGATCAAAAAGTATTGAGACCAAGTCCTTAATTTTTAAAAGATTTTAAATGAAGAACTATATGCAACTTACATGAAGTGATGATTTCCAGACAAGACAGCACCAATTTGAGTAGAGGAGAGATATAAGGTCACTCTAGATGCTTTTTGAACAGCAATAATTGACTTATTACATGGTTGTGCAAGAGTAGCACCCTCCATACTCACTCCATGTAGCTTCTTGTGACCATTTCCTCAACTGAAAATTCATCTCAAGAATAAAATTTGAGGGTTGTGCAAGATATTCAAAATATAACACCTTTATATATAAAGAGAAGTTTTAGAGGCTTTGGCCAATAGAAAATTTGCTGAAATAAGTGTGTTGAATGCCAAAGGGTCTATTTTAACAAAAAACTAAAGTTTTTCATTTATTCCTTTGCATCTTGGAAAATACAGCATCAGTCTCAATACTTTTAGAACACCTTTATCAGATAATTCATTTTACTTAGCCTCATCAGTTGTTCAACGTATAAAAATGGTGCAAACTGCGGCCCACTGCACTGTTCTGTGCAGCTTGTGGGAGCCTCAAAAAAATAAATAAATAAATAAATAAAAAATAAAATAAAATAAATAAAAATAAATAAATAAACACTTGCACTTGAATTGAGACTAAATCCTTTTGATTTGAAAAGATGCAGCCCTTTGATAATTCATAAACCAGTGATGCGGCCCTCCCACCAAAAAGTTTGCCCACTCCTAGCTAATATATGAGGTGCTAAAAGGTTCTTAATACAAACAAGAAGTGAATTACTGAGGAAGGAGGAAGATAGAGAATTCTTTTCTTGGTTAGGCCAAGAAGTTTTCAGCTTTTCTTTTAGTGAAATGATGAAATCACATTAAACAAAGCTGTCTGCAACCCAAGTAAAGTGTCTTGTGCTCTTTTTTTTCTTTTGGGAGCTTAGAGGCAATGTTCTCTCTGAACCAGAGGCACACAAATGCTGAGCAGCAAAATTGTAATGCCATATATGAATTTTTAATGATTCAGATAGAGGGAAAAAAATTCAATCATAATACTATGTAACCAAACATTTGCCTTGACTTTTTTGGTCAAAAGTTAAAGAAACAATTATTGAGATGCCTAGAAAAGAAATAGTTTTTAAAAGATTATTTAAAAATAAATAAGATATTGACATTCATAATACAGTTTTGTAAAGAAACCAAGTTTATCATCCTAACTTATAATTGATTCATCACATAGGAATCATTATGTACAGTTTTGTTCTGGTTACATTGCAAGGAATCATTTTCAACAGTTTCCATACTGGTGTAGAATTTGCAACTCCCGACCCCTCCTCTTTGTAGGGTTTTTTTTTTTTTTGGATGCATAGGTAACTTGCAAAAACATGCTTCAATTGTTTTTTTTTTAAATACTGATAGTCTTTCAAGGCTTTTATCATTAAACAAACATCCTGTTTCAAATTTCTTGTATAAATAGCTGGTGGTGATTTCCCCCAAATCATATTCTAAAATGCCAGTACATGACAGCATTTATTTTGCTTTATGCAAGTGCACAAGCTGTCTAAGCATGTAGAGATTTTGGCACTGACTGACAATGGAACACCAGGTGTAGCCAAAAGACTTAATAAACTAAGTGAGTCTACAAAACTGTACTGTATCATTTTTTTCCTTAAATTTTTAAAACTATTTCTGTTGTAGATACTTTGTATTATTATTATTATTTTTTTTTTTTGCACACTCAGCATTTTCAGTTGTTCACAGGCATTTTGGTCCCACACAAGTCATGGGGTTAAAAATAAGTATTAAAGGGAACATCGGCTACAGGGTATTCAAAGGATCAATGAATATTTTGTTTGCTTCACATTGAAAATAGCAAGCAGGCAAGAGAAGGGTTAAAATTAATTTGCACAGAATAAAAAAAAAAAAAAGAATAAAAAAAAAGGGGGCAAAGTAGATGTGGACTGCAGAGAAAAAAAGAAAAAAGAAAAAACCCAGAGAGAGAGAGAGGAGAGAGAGAGAGAGAGAGAGAGAGAGAGAGAGAGAGAGAGAGAAACAAGCAGGAGACAAAAATATTTCAACAATATATTTAATACATTTTACAACTGTTTTGCAAGTCTTGATAGTTGGGTTGTATATAAACACCGTGCACAGAGTTAAAGCTGGAGAAAAAGGCCCTTAAAAAGTTTCTTTTTTTCAAGTTGCCAGTGCATAAGCTATGCATGCATTTTTTTTAAAATATAGTTCTCTCCCTCACCCTTAAGTTCAATTTTTTTTGCACAAGGTAAGAACAATAAATACAACAATAGTGACAACATTGAAAACAACAAAAGGCTAAGACATTGGAAAAAAAAATACCAGAAGCACAGCCCAACGTTGCAGTCCAATGTTGCAATTGGCTTACAATAATAGCAAGTGACAGATGTAAGTAAACTGCTGTAGTTGCAAATTTTTACAATCAAAAAATATGGAGGGTTCATTTTTCTCATATCACAAAAAAGACCTTTATTATTCTGATAAAATCTTAGGACTTTTTCTTTCTCTTTGTTTTAGACAAAAGCCAATTCTAAAATTTACAACTAAAATTGAATGCCAAAAATTTAAGAAACAATGAGCATATTCATGAAACTTCAACCCACTAAGTTCATTACTTGCAGAAATTTTCAGTTTTTCCAATTCTAGTTAGAAAAATGATTTTAGAATTGCTTCAATGATGAAAAATTTAAGAAAAAAAATCATATAAGGCCTTTTTTTTGAATGAGATAAGAGAAAAATGATATTTTCCAATTCTGTGTAGGATAGAAAATGGCAACTGGCTCTCATCTTGATTGAGTTTTGTGTGTGTGTATATAAGAATGTTGCTGAATAGAAACCAAGTATGTTTTGGTGTAAAAAAAAAAAATTCCAATGAACTTGTATTTTGTTCTGAGCTGACATTGTTTTTCTTTCATAGAAAAAGAAAAAATGCTAGAAGCATTTTAAGCGGTGATGATCAATAAGAGCTTTATGGCAAGAATTAAAACCAATAAAACAACTGAGGTCACTAATGTTGTCCAGATTTATACCACATTACCAGCTGAGGATTTTACAAGCACATGAACTAAATATAATACACCTGAAGTGGGAAATAATTGACCAGGATTTTTTTAAAGAGCCAAATCCAAGCCATTTGTAGTAGAAAAATGTATATATATATATATATATATATATATATATAAAATTGACCCTCTGAGACAAAAGCCATTCAACTGCATCATTGCAGATTTTACTAAAAAATGAATGGAATGAATGCATTAGGAATGAAGGGACATGGCTAAAGACTAGACAGACTGTCGACCAGTTTTTGGGTGACATGACCGAGTTTTTACCCAATGTATAATAACGAGAACAGAGCCCAGTGCACAGTACCCAACAAGTGTCTACATTTAGTAGCAATACTTGCAAGGCAGGCTGAATTGAAATAGAATTAATGACAAAACAGAATAACGGCTCACCATAACTGTCAATAGGATAGGGGTGGGTGGGAGGAGAAGCCAATAGTAAGGAATCATAAGGGAAGGGGATTTGAAAAGGATATAAGCAGTGAAAGGAGAAGAAACAGTATGAGTGGAGATGAGGTGGGCAGAAAAGATAAAAGCCAAACAGCAAATGGAATACAAGAGGCAAAAAAGTTGGACTTGTTTTATTTATTTTATTTTATTTTCTGTTTTGTTCAACTTTGAAATTGCTCAGGTGTGTCACGCTGCGAGGAAAAAAGCCACATAATGCAAGACAGTTTTTATTATATGTATAAAACATATATAATTTTCTCATAAAAAAAAATAAAAAGACATAAGTTAAATCAAGTTTTAATAATTTTTACCACTTGAAGCTTGCACACAAGGTTTGGCTTTTTTGTAAAAAAAAAAAAAGAAAAAAAAAAGTAGTTTTTAATTTGTAGTTTGCTTTTTAATATTTTCCTCTCTCAATACAAAAGAACTTAGAGAGAGACAGAAAGAGAGAGGTTATATTTAAATATATCTATAAGTTAATAATGGTCAGTTCTTAAGTGTTTTTAAACACTAATAGTTGGAGAGAGAGAGAGAGAGAGAGAGAGAGAGAGAGAGGTTTTATTAATTTGACAACACCTCTAATGTGCACTTAAGTCGTACTTACATAGTTCAGAAGCAGAGGCACAAATTTGGTTGGAGTAATAGTAAAGAGCAGACCTAAAGAACATTCCTAATCAGATACAAGATAGTGATAATGGTGGTGGTGGTAGTAGTAGTAGTAGTAATAATAATAGTAGTAGTGGTGGTAAGAGAAGAAGATCTAACAGCGTTTGGTCTGTTGTCAAGGTGATCAGGGTAATTCACAAGTAGATAAGACTGGCTTCTCAATTATTCATTCAAGTAAGAATACATCTTGAAGGCTTTTTTTTAAATTTTTTTAATTTTTTTTTTAAAAATTATTTTTAATGGGTTAAACATTGATGGCTTACCACTAAATCATCATGACACAGCAATATTGATGGAGGAACTTACTACATAAGGAAAAATATTTTTTTTGTTTTAATTTTTTCTTACTTGGGGAGGTTGGGGGGTATTTAGAGAAATAAGAAATTAAAGTTCTTTAAAAAATTAGAATAGTGAGATACACTTTAAACAGTGCCAACATATAAAGAAAATATTTTTAATGAATGTTAGAGATTAAAAAAAAAATAAATTAAAAAATAATTAAACTGATTGCCTAAATAAGTTGAGACATGATACAAACAAGTCATTATTAATGGCCTTAGCCAATTTGTTGGTTTTTTTTCCATTTTTTTTTTTTCAACTTTTCTTTTTTTCTTCCAAACTTCATATTAATATTCATTCCCTTAATTTTCTTATTTTGTTGATGATTCCTTCTCTCTTTTTTTCCCCACCCCCCTTTCATCCTAGTCCATGTGCTGACCACTTTGATGAACATGGTAGGATTTACAGCTGAGATCTCCCATCTTTCACATCCAGCCTCCTTTTTACTGGGCCTTAGCTTTCTTCTTCAAAAATGGCAGTTTTGATTGCACCCTGGACAAAAAAGAAGACAGTCAAAATGATAACAGATATGAAAGAAATAGTAAATACATAAAAAGGTTTAGAAAAATTATACAAATAACCAATTGAAAGGAAAATAAGAGATTCAAGAAAAGTTCATTTGTTATCTCACACTTAAACTAAGATATATCAACAGTGATCCAAGAGAAAGGATAAAAATAGAGAAAAGAGGTCAAAAAGAAATAAAGATAATTGTTTACAATTGTTTTAAGATTTTTTTTTTTTTTTTTTACAAATATCTTTCATTTCATTTGTTGCCAATTTCTGAGCTATACTTAAAATGGCAATAGAATAAGAATTTAAAAATTATGACCCCCCCACCCACAATAAAAAAAACAACAGAGATAAGATTAAAGACAAGTCAAAATTAATAATATTGACTATATTCCATCTAGGAAATACTTGGAGTATTCATAAACAAACTAGATTATGGCAATGTAGCAATCTAGAGAAATAAAGAATACTGCTATATGACTTATTTGAGTAATATCTGTTGATTAAATCTGTAGTCAAATCAATAACATTGCTGTCACAAAAATACAAGCTTCCAAAGATGGGAGTTTGAATCTTACTGGTAGCTTATTCTACATTTCCAATTCACACTGCTCATTTAAAAGAACAGTTATAGAGAATAAGGATCTGAAAGTTGCAATAAAAAGCAAATATAGAAATAAGGATAAGTGAAATATTGATAAGTATGCATTTTTTTCCCTAAAAATCATAATACTGATTCTAACAAAAAGTAATGTTAATTGAATTACATAGTTTTAATCAAATTATCCATTTCAGATGGAGATTATATATAAGTAAAAAATAGGCTGGCCATTTATAAAATCAGTTATGGTTTGTTGTTAGCTGAATTTTTAAAACTTGATTCTACTCCAAGTTAGTTGGTATTTCATTTGGAGCTGCAAAACTAAAATAATTATTGTTTGTATCAAAGCAAAGTAACAAAGAGAGAAATAAAGTTATGATAGAAAGAATATATTAATTACCAATATAAAATTGAGAAGGGATGTTAATATGTAGATAGGTTATGAGTACCAATGAACTGTCCTGTCACAGTCATCTATTCTTGCCCACGTCTGTCAATTTAAAACCGTTTACCACAATTCCATATAATTTTCACAAAGCCAATAGCAAGTTTATAGATAGAGAAAGGAGATAACCGGTAAATAACAAATAAAGCTAAATAAAATAAAATAAAGCAATCTTCTCATTGACAGTTGAATTTGAATAAAAAAGAAATTAGGGCTAAGATATCTACTTCAAATAAAGGTATTTATTAAAACTGTACCAATCAATGATATTCACAATATAGTAGGTACATTTTGGGGCGGTACCTATTAACCCTTATCCTCCCATGTAAATTTTTGATTTTCGAAGATCATGACACATGCAAATCAAAAGGCTGTAACATTTCAAGTTCTAGGCATGATCAATCGCAATCAAAAGACACTTTGTCACAAAAAAAACCCCCCAAAAAACTCAGTCCAAAACAGTAATTGGTCAAAAGAAGTTGAAATTAGTAGGATATGGGTTATTACAGCATTCATTTATTTTGTGGGTAGAGAACTGAGTAAAGACTACTTTGCAAGTCTTATAAGATAGAGATTTAAACATCTAAGCTTTAAAGAGATTTCATTTGCCTGAAAGCAATTTAAGTATTTGGCTTGGGGAAAAAAAAAATCATTTGTATTCAACAAAATTGATTCAACCCTTAAAAATCTATGTTAAAAAGAGGAGAGAAAAAAAGCAAAGTGATCACTGGACAATAGAACTAGGGAACTCATACTGTCTAATATGGACAATAACAGAAAATATACAATTGCTTAAATGCATACATAGAAAACCTATTTTATGCTATATTACAGCATCTATTACTTCATTATGAAGTAGTAAACCAGCTGAAAAGATACAATTTGGTAATTTGGAAAGTTTTTTTTTCTTTTTTTAAATAAATAGAAATGTCATTTTTTCCCGCCCTTCAATCACTTGTCTATTAGTCTGAGTGAACACCAAACAACTCTGATTTGGATAGTTTGTATTGTTTAACATATGCTAATAGGAAAATAATAGTTTCAGAATTTAATATAAGAGAAAATGAAATCACTTCATTATAATTAATCTCAAATTATTGACTCCAAAGAGAATTTTCAAAATGAGAAAGACTCAAATTAAAACACACACACATTATATATATATATATATATATATATATATATATATATATATATAAAGCTCATTTCAATCAATAAATGACCCAGAGGAGATCATGCAGATGTGATTACATAAGGTTGTCATCCAGATGGAGGAAAAACTGTCAAGGTGAGGAATATGGTTTAAACATTAATATATTTCGATTTGAAATAGTTTGAAGTGGTGATTGGTCAGAGATAAAAGCAAAGTGAAAAAGAAACCAACACCAATCCAATATTTAGCATCTGTTTATAGAAATTATGTGCAGAAAGAGATGACCCAGAAATACCAAGATATGAGAGAAAGAGATAGAGAAAAAAAGAAATACAACTGGATGTCTTTTAGTTTCCAATATATTAATTAGGAAAGATTTGGATTATTACTCTCACAATGAACACCAAGATGTTTAAAAGATCTTACAAGGGACCTAAAAATTCTTTTTGGCTATTGCTAATGTAATGATTAGTTATTTTCTCAACCCTTAATGATATTTTTTCCAGACTTGATTTATTTTCAAATAGTTATCTAAATACTGGTCTGTATTGGACATTATACAGTTCAAAACATAGTTTGTTTCTTCTTTTTAAAGTTTTGTGGAAATTTCAATTTGAAATATACAGGAAGGGGAAATAAAGATAAGGTTAAAAAAAAAAAATAATAATAATGTAAGTTGCAATCAATATATATATGCACAAAGAAATAAACAAAATATATCTGTTTTTGTATAAGAAAACAGATTTTTATCAAGATAAGCTGATTTCATGTGGACAAGACATTTCATTGAGACAACAGGTAAGTAGTAAACCTTGTCATAAGCAAAATGAAGTTGAATGCTGGTCACATGGACCAGCAGAATTTTTTTCTGAAGAACTATGCTGAATTTTCATTTTCAGTCGAAATTTAGAAATATCAAAAGTGAGAAAATTGGTTTTGATATAAAAAACCCAACTGATTACAGAAAATTCTAAGTTCTTTTTAGGATTCTTGATCAGCTCTAAAAGAGTTTTGAGGAATTACTTGTTGATCAAACAGTAATATTTTCCTCTTTTCTGAATGGTTGAGATTTATTCAATTTCTAATGGGCTGGAAAAGATGGCTGATGATTTAAGCTCAAACTCAAGTTACTAAAATGTTGTCCATGACAAGTTGTCTGAGAAAAGGATTTATTCCAAACAGAACTAATTTCAATTTGTACAACTTTTGATGATAGTTTACAAGATATATGTGCACATGTACAAACAGGACAATTGATACTGTCTTTTCCATGTTTAAGAAAAATGGAAGCTTTGAATGGGATGTGGGAGTATCATTTATTTCTAATTGCTATTTATAAGGCAGCAACCCAAATAAAAAATTAAAAAAAACCCAAAAATGTTATATATATAAAAAAACAAAAAACTCACCATGGACTGTTTGATAATAGAGAGAGAGAGAGAGAGAAAAAAAATTAGAAACTAAGAAATTTCACTGAAAGCAAATCATTAAGAAAAAAAAAAAAGAAATGAATTGTAAAAAGCAAAACAGAATGAAACTAAAAAGCAAAATATTTTATTTTTGTACAAAGGATTAAAAAAAAAAAAAAAAAAAAAAAAGAAAAGAAAAAAAAAGTGTGTGTGCGGGTGTGTGTGTGTGTGGGGGTAAGATTGCATTTTATTCAGTTACTTTTAATATGATGCTTATTTTTTTATCTCATGCTTCAAGCTCCTTCTCCAAAATGTTTTAGCCCCACCATTGAGAGAAAAAAAAATCATCAAGAATAGGCAATAAGAGTTATTTCATTTTTTCCCATTCAAGAATAGTAAGACTAATAATTTTAGTTAGATAATCAGGTAATTCCAATGGGATAGAGCTAAAAACAATTAATGCTTTATAGATGATCTTTGCATTTTCTTGTTTATGTTTACTACTTCTATAATATTAAATAGAAAATAAAATTAAGTAAAAATGACAAATGATTTTCTGCCCTGTCTCATTGCTATAAATGGAAACAATTTTAATAAATTAAAGTTTTTAGTATATACATACATGTATTTAAACATATTTTACTTTAAAAATCTATCACATACACACATGCATATGTAAAATATGCATTTTTAGTAAGTACTTCTCTCAGCTAAATGTTCTGTCACCAAAAATTTGAAAAATAATATTCAAGCCAGTACTCACTGATAATAGAATTTTAGTTATCAAGTTTAAAATTAGTCTTATATTACCAAAACAGAATTTCTCATTACTCTGCAGGATTGCATGTAAAATGATTTGACTTTTGTATGTTATCAAAATACAGCAAAAATGGTACACCATAGCAAAATTTTTGTTAGAGCATTTTCATACAATTACACTAATTTGAAGAATAAAGCAATTTTTAATCCATCTGCAATAGTGAAGAGCTTAGAATTTTCACTTACCCAGATCAATCTCTTAAAAGAGATAGTTATTAAATGGTCATTATTGAGTACTTCCTCTTTAGAATTTTAAATATAAATTGTATAAATAGAATTTGACTCAACAGAGGATAATGGCTCCCGAAGGTGACCTTTAAGCAAGTGTGTGTGTGTGTGAGAGAGAGAGAGAGAGACAGACACATGCAGTAATTTAATTTTAAACATAAATAGATATCAATTTTTCCAAACTACTGGCAAGAAAAGCAATGAATACAATTTGGAAGAAAAAGTAAAAAAAATGAAGCAGAAGAGGATGAAAGAGAGAAAGAGAGAGGAAAAAAAAAGATAAATCAAAAAAGGACTTACTGCTGAAGGATTTTGTTGAACTGACTCCTTGCCATAGCCAAGTAATTGTCAATCTGGACCTAAAATAACAAACAAAATTCATTTTCAATAGTAATAAAATTTTAAAGGAATTTATTGTGTGTGCGTGTGTGTGTTAAAACCTTTTCAAAATTTACACTATTATCAACATTGAATTTTCCTGTTCTCAGTTGCTCTTTACAAAGAAAAGAATTTCTATATAGTTTCCTAAATTAGTTGCCTTCCCAAGACTGAAAAACTGAGCATACTCTACTATTTTTCCCATAGCTGGTCAGAGGGAAGATAGAAGTAATTTGTGTTTCTCTCCCAAGGGGTTTTAGAGCAAAGTGCATCCAAAGAACCTCAGCAAAATTTGAACGTAGATTGCCAATTTCATTTTCCATGTTGATAAATGTACATTCATATTATAGATACAAACAAATATATACAGTATACTTATATAAGTTGATGGCATGCGTAGGTTGGCTACTGATTTATAGTCACAAAATCATTAATTTATGGAATTATTTTTAAGTCGTCATCCTTACAATTGAATTTCAAACTTAGAAAATTATTAATGTGTATGCTAACACTAATTATTTTGCAAAAGAATTGTCTTCAAACTTTGATCTATACATGAGTATACATTATATATCTCCTGAAATGTTTGTATTTAATGAACCAAGAAATAACAAAATTGATGAAATAAAAAACTTAGCAGAAACGTTAGGATATTTTGATAAAGGCCTTTAAAACATCTTTATTGTGGATATTTCACTACTATACACATTGGACTAAGGCAATAAATAAAATAAACCACAATTAAATTATTTCTAAGAGCAAATCTAACTTGAGAAATGCAAGTGAATCAGTGCAATTTTGGGATTAAATTATGTAATCCTGACTCACAGTAATCAACATGGCTTCTTACAGTTAAACTTAAGTAATCAACTAAAAATAAGTTATGTATTGCAGTGAATTATACAGGCATTTGTCAGTTTTTAATTTAATATTTTAACCTATAGTCAACTGTAAATATTTAAACCATGTGCAGATACTTTATTATTCAAAAGGAAATATAACAGATTAGTACATTTTTTAGCACCCCCCCACCATGATAAAGATTCAGTTTTCACTAAATTTATTTCAAATAAAATAGTGTATCATTATTACACACTTAAGGGTGCTAAGAATGCTATAAGAATACAATGGTAAGAATGCTAAGAATACAAGCAAATTTATATGAAGTGTATTAATGATTTCTTTGTTATTTTGAGTGTTTACTAATTCTAGTTTTTAAAATAATGTACCAAAGTTGTAATGTGCAGTTGCTGTAAACTAATCTTTGATAATAGTCTTTTAAGGCTATACAAAACAAACATGCCATTAGAATGCATGTGTCATTAAATAGTGGCAGCTGCTAGAACAGCAGGAGACCTTTTTATGAGAGTATGCCTACATTGGTAATAATTTTCTGGAAAATTCCCCTCATGTGCTCATAGGTATTTTATAAAGAAAATGGTTAGCCAATAAACAAAAATATTTGTTTGACAAGTGACATAAAGAAAAGAATCCTTAAACTTTTATGAAAAGTTTGGTTTATTAAGGAAATATTTGTTCCTACAGTATCAAAAGTTTGAGAAAATACCCCCCCCCAATCATTTCCCTTAAATTATACTTTATTAAAAGTAGATATATCTTTCTTAAATCATTAATAAAAATGTATTTTTCTACATGAACTAATATATTTTTACATGCTATTCATGTTAGAACAAGTGCTATTAGAATCATTATGAAGTCCCGCAGTCAGATTTATAAACAATTTACTGATAAGTTAAAGTATAACAAGGTCACTTGTTGACAGGTAAAACTATATAAACAAATGTATTTAGGTTTCAAAACTCAAGAACTAGAGGCAGTATGAAACCCAATCAACCAAGTGGCATAACAAAAACAAGGATGCACTGGAGATTATATAGGGGGAGGAGGCTTTTGGGTTTAGTCAAGTGAGAAAGTTGCAGTCTAAGATTGGAGAGGTTTCAGTTCATCAAAGACTAGAGAGGCATGAAACACCAAATAGAAAATAAAAGCTCCAACTCAGCCAACAACAAAATATAACTCCATTTCTCATTTTAACTTTTCAATGACTGAAGAAATTGAATACCAAGGGTTCTGTTAATAGAACAGTTTGTTGTATTGACTGGCCTCTCCTAACTACAAATGATTACTGATCATATTTAGCTGATAAACACTCCGAGACAATTAGAGTTTACTGCATTTTCTCTTTTGTACTAAATGGATCCACATTTAAATTTTGAAAACCTTTTTATTAATTCTGATAAGAGTGTTGCTCTTTTGATATCCAGTTATTTAAGTATAATTCTATACAAATTATCAATCAAATATAAGTAGAAACTTGTTAGTTGAATTAAAAACAAATATTAGACTGGGTGTAGTGGTTCAAATAAGAGTAATGTACTCAAACACTAATGGTCAAGTTTTGAAACTAGGTAAAATATCATAAATTCAAATGCTAATTTTTAAAGCCAACAGACCTTTCCATACTTCCCATGTTAAACTAAATCAGAGTTTTTTATTTTAAAAAACTCATGTACGACAGGACAAGTAATTCTCACCTTGTATGTTTCATATATCTTCGGAAGAGTGAAGACTATCACAACACCTGGAAAGTAAAAAGAAAATTAATTTTAAGCAAGATTATTTCAACGACTAGTAAGATAGAGAAGACAAATTCAACAGAAATGATAAAATTATACATCACTAGAGTAAAATTATACATCACTAGAGTAAAAAACAATAAGATTATACCAACAAATTGAAAGATAATGTCAAGGGTGGGTTTATAAATTTGGTTTTGCAGAAGCCTAATTCTGTATAGAGTTGGTAATGTCACTAGTATAGATAACTAGGTTTCCCCTGAAGAAAAAGAGAATGAAAGTTAAGAGATTTACAGACAGTTCATGCATAACTTCTAGTTGTTAAAGAAATAACCCAATTAAAACTGGACAGGTTAGTACATCCTTTGATGTTAAATTTTTTGGGGGTGGGGTGAAAGAAAATTCTAGTTAAAATTAAAAATAAGAGGTTCAGTTGTTTGAATTGTTTTTGATATGTATACTAAAACTCAAGTTTGGCTCAAAATTCAAATAAGATTAATGAGAATTTTATAAAGAGTGCATTATATTAATTTTTCTAAAAAGGAAATAGGACAAATATATTATATAATACACCATTTCACAAAGTTTATTGCTTACAAAATATATAATCATTTGAAGATATAATCAACTGAAAAATCTTTTGGCATCCACAATTATTAAGCTAACAGTAAAATTACTTTATAAATATTGAATGTAACATTTAGCACAGCATGTCTACTACTACTATTACTACTACTACTACTGCTACATAGACCTACAAGTACAAAATACATCCTTTTAAGTGATATACACTGGCTAGGAAGTTTAGTTTGGTACAAGACCACAACAATGAGGACACCTGATAGACTGAACTCTAAGTTCATGAGACTAGCTAGTTAAATATTATAGTATATTCAATAGGCACCCACCTTCCTTTTAACAGACATAAGATTATCAATAGGTCATTATAACTAGACATGGGTGGCTAATTAAAAAGTTAACTGAAGCTCTTTAAAATTCAGGCTGTTTTATATAGTGATGATAAAATAGCAAGTACTTACTGTTGATGATCAGTGTCATTCCATTGAACCAGGATCCAATGTAAGTCAGCACCCACAGCAAAAGTCCAAACTAGAAAAAAAAAATTGTATCATGAACACACACACACGAAAATAGTTTTCCTTCTTTCTGTGTGTGCGTGTAAAAACATACCAAAGTACATTAATAAGACTGTGGCTTGACAGTTAACATATCACTCAATAAGTCCTGGGCCAGACATATAGCTGGGGCCATTAATAAAAAAAATCATGATTTTTATAAATCAGTAACCTTCAAATAGCACCTGTCAAAATTTGTGCCCAATTGGATTATTAGTTTACAAATTACAGTAATTTAAGTGAAGCTATTGTTGCAAATTTTCAAAACAATGAAAAAATCTGAATTTTGTAAGTTGATAAAGCATTGCTTTCTGATGGGAAAAAATACTGTTCAAGCAAAGCAATGGCTTAATAAGTGTTATTCAGACTGCTCTGTCAGAAACAACAGTTAAGATGTAGTATGCTGACTTTAAACGTGGTCATGCAGACTCAAATGATGCTGAATGCTCAAGTCACCCAAATCTAGCAGTTGTCCCGGAAAACACCAAAAAAACTCCACGAACTCGTTTTGGCCAATAGTAAATTGAAGTTGCATGAGATAACAGAGAAGATGAAGATATCAGAAGGTGGTGTATTCACCATTTTGCATGAACGTTTGTCAATGAGAAAGCTGTGTTCAAAGTGGGTGCTGTGTTTACTCACAGTCGATTAAAAACAACAATGCGTTGACCATTCAGAGCATTCTTTGCAACTGTTTCAACGCAACAAAAAGGAGTTTTTTGTGTAAATATGTGATAATGGATGAAACATGGATCCACAACTTCACTCTGGAGTCAAATCAACAGTCAGCTGAATGGACAGCAGCAAATGAAAGCTGTCCAAAGTGATTAAAGACACAAACATCAGTAAGCAAGGTTTTGGCCTCCGTATTTTGGGATGCACAGGTAATTCATCAATTACCTTGAGAAAGGAAGAAACATCAATACCAAATATCATATAGCATTATTAGTGTGTTTGAAGGAAGAAATTGGAAAACAAAAACAAAACAAATGGCCACAAATGAAGAAAAAAGTGCTCTTTTACAAGTCGATCATGATTGCAAAACTACATGAATTGTACTTCGACTTGCTTCCGCAGCCACCCTATTCTCCAGATCTGGCTCCCACCGACTACTGGCTGTCTGCATACTTCAAAAGAATGCTCCAATGAAGAAGTGATATCGGAAACTGAGACGGATTTTGTGGCCAAAGAAATCGTTCTACAAAAAAGGCATCAAATTGTTAGAAGTGTTGAAATCAGTGTAGCACCATAGAAGGAGACTATGTTGATAAATAAAGTTGAATTTTGCCAAAAAGTTATTTCATTAGTTAGGCTCGGGACTTATTGAGTGATGTTATTAATCAAATTCTTTTAACTGAAATTAAAATGTATAATGTTTTATATGATTAATAGAGAAATGTTGCATTAAGTGTATTGGAAAAGAAAGATTATGTTGAAAAATATTTTGTGTAAAAAAAAATTAAAAAAATTTTTTTTTTCTTCATCATTAGGCAACAGGCTTATTGATACACACACAGTAAGGTAATCTATAAACATTTTTCATTAATTACTGATAACGTGTATCTTGATGTCATTCAAAAACAGCAAGTAAATACTTTTAAATAATTCTTTGCATAAAATATTTTTAAAACTATTTTTATATAGTTAGATGCTGTTAAAGTGTGGTGGTCTGATCTAGGATTAACAGAGTAATAAATTAATTTCTGCTAAAGAGAAATTGAGAGTTGGGAGGGGGAATACATCAAGAAATTGACAAAAAGAAAAGTGAAGAACGGAAATGATTAATAAATAAATGAATAAAATTTAATTAAAATGATACAAAACAGTAGACTGATTGTTCATGTAATTTTTTAAATTCATTTTTCATCAAGGTCAAAGTAGTGAGAGTTATCTGAACAGTAGAAATAGCAACTATAAAACATAAATGAGTTATTGATTTTTTTTGGTCACCAAATTTCCTTGGCAACAAAGTTGTTTTGGCCTTTCTCCAGAAATTGAACAAAATTAATCAAGATTCATCTTTTCATTTTAATCAATTTGATGCAAGCAATTTGATGACACTTCCCTCAGATTAAATATATATACAAATGTTATTGATTTATACAAATCATTTCATATTCATGATGAATGATAGATACCAAGAATACTAGTGAAATCATTAGACTATCAATGAAACACTAGTTGAAGAATATTGTCCATCAACCATTACTTAAGAGAACAAAATCAAAGAAACAGTTACCATTTTATATCCTCAAAATAATAATATTCAGAGCTCAATGTTGAGTCACATAATTGCAGATCTCATACTTATTTTAATTGAGCTAACAAAAATCTTTCTACAATGTGCCATTTTTGTTTTAAAAGTAAAATCCAAACATCCAAAATTCAGCACGTTATAATAGAGATATTAGTTTAAAGATCATTTCTTTTCGTGAAGAGAGCCTTAAATTCCAGTTAATTCATAACAATTGAAAGTTAAAGTATTTTATAGTTTTATTACATAATATTCTTTTCTATATCAATTTAAATATGCCAATTAATACAGAATTATGCATTAACCGAAAAGCAATCATAACATTCTTAGAATTCATTCAGATTTTATCATAATTATCTTCTGAGTAGCATTTTAATTTTCTGATTTGATATATTTGAATGGGATTTTTAAAAAATCTTATTTCTCTAACATACAAAATATTTCAAAAGTAAAAAAATTAATAGGTAAATTTTTTTTATGTACTTCAGACCAAACACAAATGAAAAGGATACATTTTCTTTCAGAAAATTATATTTTCATTTTCTATCAAGTTTTTCTTTAAACATGTAATATTAAAAGTCAGGTTTGAATGCAATGTCTACAATGATATATATATATATATATATATATATATATGCTTATTTATTCAGTAGTGTAGTTCCCATCATAAATGAGTATGCTCGTCAATGAATTTGAGATTGTGGCATCTATTGTGTTAGGGAATTAAAACTGCAGGGGCATATAGTGACTGAAATCCTTTCAAGTCACATGAAAAGAAAGTGATGAGAATAAGTTGAAAAGAAAAATTGAGAAAGAGCATAAAGTGATGCAGAATTGAGAGAGAGAGAGAGAGAGAGAGAGAGAGGCCTGACTAGTTAAAAAAAAAAAAAAAAAAAAAAAATGAATACATTTACATTTCTAAAATGCCTCATGTTACTATAAATTTATTATTACTCACTAGTGAGACTCAGTTGACTGACTATATAAAGTCACATTTTTTTATAAGTAGATAAGGCATATTCATTGCATATTGGTTCAGTGCACAAATGTGGAGAGCTAACATTTTAAATAAGATTCCAATTTTCTAAAGTTGTTTTTATCTTTAAGAATAACATAATGTAAAGAGAATAAGTCTACCCAAAACACACACAAATTATTTCAATAGAGTTAAGACAAGACTGAAACATGAGACTCCTATGAGTAATTGATGCTTTTTTTCATGCTTGAATTCAGTGAAAGAACTTACTTCATAGAAAGATTAATACTAGTAAAATAATTTACACAGCATATCTCTTTACAAACTGAGAATTTACATTCAACTTTAATAAAAAGCCTTTCAGTTATTGTAACAATCTAGACATTCAAGTAAACGTGCATTGAAAAATAATATTATCAATAATAGATTTAAAAAAATTATTAAATGCTAGAAATTGATTTTTTTTCTTCTGATTCTATACTTGAAATTTAGTCTATTATAATAGTTGTTTATTCTACCATGTCACTGTGATCTAACCAAATTTTTTTTCAATGAATCATCCAAGATGGGGGAGGGATGTCCAGCAGTTTTTAAGCTTGGATAACAATCTTTTTTCAGAGTGATATGTTCTCTACATGTCTCCCATAAACAATGTAGAAAACCCTATTTTTATCAGCTAAACACTTTAAAAAAATTCATAATATTGAAATGTATAATAACCAATGCAAGTATCGTAAAATGATTCATCAATCTTCCATCCTCCTCACACATATTTGATGCCAACATTTGGTTCATGGCCGACTTCTTCCTGGCATAGACAGTGAAGAATAAATATTCATACACAATTATTTTGCACTTTAATACATATGCAAGAAGAACTTCATATGTAAGCACCATGAAAAATTTGATACAAGAAATGAGTCAACCATGTGTTTAAGAACATTGAGGAGGGAAGATAATGGTTTTAATAGCATCAACAACTCCAGCTCACAATAGTATCTTATTCACTGCATCACTATGAATCTGTTGATCATGCACTTTTAGAAAATGGCTAAAAACACTGTTGGCTAGTGACCAACATCTAAGCAACATTTAAATTTAGATTTATTTACTCTTTTTTGTCTGCATGAATATTTGATATTTGCTGATAGATATTAAACTATTTATTACAAATATCAAAATATTTCGCAATAGGAAAATTTGTAGAAATCATTCTATCCTTTAGTTCAACCAATAACATTTATAAATAAAACATTAAAATATATCTACTAAAAGCAGAAGTACTAAAGCCTTTGTGCTTCAATAAGCACAAAAAGTTTACAGTAATTGATTTTCAAAAATTATTGATAAATAAGTCACCAATTTAACATCCTTAAGTTTCCAGTTAAAATGTTTACATTTTAATATTTTTTATTAACAACCCCTATATAATTAATGCCAAAAATTTTAAATGCATATCAATTAATTAAAATAATTCATATACAAATTGCTACAAATCTTTGCTTACTAATCTAGATTAAAAATGCAGAAAGAGTAACCCAAAGTTAAACCTATTTAGATTTTATTTTTCAATGCAGGTATCATTGGGGAATGAAAAGCGTTTTGGTAAATGGGTCAAGCTTTAGCGCACTTTTAACTTGGACTACAAGAAATGCCTATTCATAGCCTTAATTTTTCTTTCTTTGATATATTTTTTTTAACCAGATTGTTCAGACCGAGTCAAATCACATCAGACACTAATAATAAAAGGCTTAATATATGAACTATTTAATCATTTTCTGTTCTGTTAATGGAATAGTTTAATCTAACAAAAAAGCTTGATTCTTTAATGGGTACAAGAGTTATGTTTTATAGAACAGATATAATCTAAGTTTTCACTTTATTTACTAATTAACTCCATTATTTGTCTAATTGGTTTGACAGAATAATTCTTGTTACTAAATATCAAAATAAAACACATCCAACAGTTTTTTTTTTCAAAGTTGGATATCAGTAGACAATTTATTTTATATGCAGAATGTGTGACATTCATAGTTAACTTGAGTTTATAGAAATTTTTATTCTTACTGCAAAAACTAATTCTGTATTGTAGCCTGGTAATTAATATGCTTTATAGGACATTGAAGAAATTAATGCTTAGTTATGAAAGGTTATAACTGGGATAAAACTACATTGTATAATGCTTGTAACTGGTTACAGATAAATTATATAAAAACCTAAACTTTTTCAAATATGCTACAACTAGGAAAAATACTAATAGAAATGGATATAAAAAGAAACTGCAAAATCTGTTTAAAATAGCATTAACAAACAATACTGTGCATGACAAAAACTACTTAAGGCTATTCAGTAAAATCATCATATTTACTTGAAATTCATGCAATGATATAAAAAATAGATACATTAATCTGAATAACTGTGTGTGTGTGTGTGTGTGTGTGTATATATATATATATTACACACATACACAAATAATATGCCACAAAATTAACACTATAAAAACAGTTAAGCTCCACATAGCTTATAGTCTATTTAGTGAAACATGACTAAAAGAGCATTTTCTGTTCCAATATGCATCATATATAATTCAATTTGATTCTTAGAACTTAGGATACATGAAAGCTCAATGATAATTCTTTAACTTAAAATTCTCAGAATTAGTGGAATCTCAAAAGTCAATTTATATACAAGTAGAGTAAACTGAAGTGTTCCTTGTATAAAGCTGATAAAAAGACGGCACAAAATAATAGAACAAAGAAAAATCAAAAGATCTAATGATGCCTTCCTTCAAAAGGCACACAACCTACATGCTTTCATTTAGCATCTACCTGTTGTTAAAAATAACAACCCCTAAATAATACCATGTATGACCAAGTGAAAGTAAACAGACAAAATCCAAGGCAATGGTAGCAATATTCCTACACAAGACTTCACACTATACTTAAGCTACTCTGGTCTATAATTAAATGACACACACCTAAAACTGATTCAACCAGTCTTGGTTCTTTTCTTCCTGTTAGCTACCATCAAATGCAGCATTACCTGCATTCCTACCCCTTAGTCATGAAATGCTGCCATCAACTGAGTAAGACCTAAAGACCTGAAGTTACAGCTATGCATGGCATGTTAAAATGACAAGCACTGTAGATCATAATGACTGATGATAGAACTTGGCTCACAGTTGACTTCTTTTTTTATTTGTAGCACCTAGCAAGTGTCAAAAGATGGTTGATAGGAAAATCATCATATGGCTACCATGGTTGTGATTTAAGATAGAACATCACTGAATCAGTTAATACAGTCACAGTGAAGTCCAAATCAGAATTTGCAGTTTTCATTATGAATCGGACATGGAAGTGTCTCATAACCTAATAGTTAATCAGGGGTGACATACCTAGTAATTTGTCTTCATGGTACCTTTCTGTGTAATGAGGATTACTTGGCAGTGCCTAACTCTTGAAGTAACATTACTTATTGCACTGGGTAATATGGTACCAGTAACAAGGAATAAACCTTGACCTAACCTATGATTGGACAACCACATTACTTTTTACAAAGTTAAAAAAAACCCAAACTAACTACCCTGTTATTTATCCTTAGTTGAGGGGAATTGAATTCATTAGTATAAAGTGAATGTAAACTGTTGCAACCAGAGTGAACCCTGTTGAAATCCTATTCCCATTGCTGTTTTAGTGGTTGGGCCTCTGCACCTTAACTATAAGAAATTAACTGTGTACTTGGGGGAAAAAACAAACAAAACAAAAAAACACATAAATTGGACTGAAATGAAAGTACAGACCTTTGAAGTCATGTTGTAAGAAAGGTTTGTATACCAACTTGTGCTTTTTTTGACTCATAATATAAATTACAGTTAACAACAGTAGAGGCTAATGTAGTATATATTTTAGAAATAAAGAGGTCATAAAAGTAGCTAACAGACATTCAGTATATATGAAATGTCAATTGCTGTAGTTTTTTCAAAGTCCAAAATGTTAAGTTGGTAGAACTTATTGCAGAAAACCATGCAAACAGAACAAAGGAATTAGCTTTAATTTCTCAGTTCAAACACCGAGTCCCAAGAATATACATACAACCATGATAGTTCCTTGCAGAATTACATCTCACTTATCTGATCAAGTATAATCTAAATGCAATATACCAAAAGAAATAAAAATCTAAGTATTGATATCAATATTAGATCTACAATAGCATCTTATATTAGCTGCAAACACTGATCAGAGATAGTTGAGGCTTTAATAGTAAAAAGAAAACCTACAATAAGATCTTTAGCTTGGGAAGAGGTACTTTAAATAAATGATTAATAAGATACACTAAATCAAAGCAGATATCTATCAAAACCAGTTCAAAATTACTATTTCCCTATAAAATGAGGCACCAAAGACTGTTCAGGGTCTTAGTTTGTCCAAAGATGAGATTCTAATTCTTTGCAATGCCCAGAGAATGGCTGAAAGCACTTTCATGCAGAAGGAAAAAACTATGGAGAGTTCTTACACTTTCTTAACCTTTATGTTCCCTTGTAGGGAAATAAGAAAAGTTGAATAAAGAAAAATAAGTTTCTTGTTCATCATATTCAATAATATGCATGTGTGTGTGGGGTCCACGAATTTTGCAGCCCAATACATAATTCACTGGTTTATCAATCACATGGATCAAAATTCAGCTAATAAGTAGCTGTCAGGCTATGATCATGTGTGTAAGTGTTAAAGAAAAAAAAGTTATTAACTTATTGTTCATGCTAACAATATTAATACCTATTATCTATTTAATGATATCTAATAATGGGAGTTATTAGTAAAAATGCAAGAACAAATATTTAATTTTTGGATGAATTTACATAATATACATATTCAATTGCTAGAGATTTATCTAAGAGATTTGATCCTCAAAACTATCACTCTTCATACACGTAATTTAGACCCCCCCATGATTACAAGATATTGATCAAGCATAAGTAAATAGAAGATCAAGCAAGAGAATCAGTTTGAGGGCTCTAAGTTACATCACAGTCAATAAAACAAAATAGTTAACTGAACTTTAGACAGATTTATATTTTGATCCATTATCAATGATGGAAATGAATATTATTCATAGAAATATAATTGGGTTTATAGTGTCAGTTTAATTTTTTTCTTTAGGAATGATGACATGTACAAACATAATACTCATTTATGCTTAATGCTAAATGCAAATTTTTCTGATAATGTGTTAGGCCAATACATTTAATGAATAATCATTCAGAATAATTACATTAAGAAATGAATGACAATTCCTAATAAAGATCTAGCAACATCAAGTTTCAATAACAGTAAAAATAGATTAGTTTGCAGGAGAGTTATTACAGATAATCATTTTCATTTTTTATAATAATATTAGGTTGATTAGAAAATAATGGCTGGTTTTATGCATTCAAGCATAAAATTGGCCCATCATTTTTCAAACCAGCTTTTATAAAGTTGTCACTAAATTTGTTTGCCTACTCAAATATGTCATGTTGAAACAAACTAAATGATATAAAATTCATAATTTAGAACTGGCGTAATTCAAAACCCCATGAATAGGGTGTTAGTCTAGCACCAGAACACTTGATAAAATATATTGGTTTAGTTTCTTTGTTTAATGGCATATTAATTCTCATGGATTATTTAATGCTAAAGCCATCATTGTAAAAGAACAGCAATGGTACTATTTGACCTATAGCTTGGGGTGGGGGAAATAAGGTGGTTCATACCTTTCCCATGGGTATTAGTTCAAAAGTGAATGCAATACCATGACTGGAGTTCAAACTCTCTTACTATGATGTTGCAGTCCAGCATGTTACTCACTACACCACGAGGACTCCCTAATAAAATAGATTCTAATTTCTATGTTAAAAGTTGGTACATAATTATTTTAATGAATCATTAATTCTATAATTAAAACTTTTTACAGAATGTCCCTTTTTAAAATAAGTATACCAATTTAAGTTGTTTTGAATTCTGAATAATGCAAATTTTATAAAGTTTCATAGAAAATATACAAGAGAAATTAACCAGATAACACACACATAAGAATAGTCCTTTTTTTTTATGGGTACTATGTTTGTTTATATCATAAATGATCCAATTTTCATGTATGCTAATGTAACGGCAAATATGGCACATTGTAGAAAGATTTTGTGAGCAATGCTTTAGCTTAGAGAATAAAGCCCTTTGCAACTTAATATGAAGAAAGGGGTGGGTGGGTGGTTGAGTGTTTGTGCTCAACCCAGTCATACTTTCTCAAGGGAGATAAATATGAAATGATAATCATAAAGTACTTGAATTTGAATAGTAAAATAAAACGTTTACCTTGATAGAATCTACAAGGTCTTCAACAAGGAACAGTCTTCGCAATTCTCGCACAGTTGCATTGAAGTGCTTCATGACAAGCTTCACTACTTTCTGTGTTTTCTGGTCATTGAGCTCAATGTCCCACTCAAGGTATTCCCTGTAAAACCCAAAAGTTTAAATTTAATGAATATGGAGTAAAACATCAGGTTATTGAAAATGTTAGCTATCCAGTAGTAAAGAATAAAAGAATAATTAACATTCAGCATAGAAAATCTGAAAAGTTCTCAGCCTGATCAAGAAGGAAAAGACTTAGAGCTATGAAATGTACATGCTCTTTCACATATTCCTCCCACGTTCTAGGTACACCATTTCTCAAGTTTTAAGCCAACCCCTTCTTGGTTGGATCAAGAACTTTTCAGCAACCCTTTGAAAAAAAAAAAAAAAAAAAAAAAAAAAAAAATAGAATGGAAATTTTTTTTTTTTTGAGAGAGAGAGAGAGAGAGAGAGAGAGAGAGAGAGAGAGAGAGAGAGAGAGGGGATAGATATGTAAAATACAAAATTTTTCGTAAAAATAAATTAAACAAAATCAGTTAAGATAGCTTAGTTTCAATAAAATTATGCAAAATTATTGATACAGGGACAAATGAATTAGAGTCAAAGATTACTATGTGAATTGTGATATACAAATACATTAACTAGGAAATCTGTGAGTTCAGTTTTTTACAGCTACTTTAGAATCAAAATTATATATACTATGTAGTGCCAACTTATGCAGTAATTATAGGCATATGACAAGCAGACACAAGAGGGTGCTGAAAAGTTCATGGTCAAAAATAGTCCCCACCCAACCAGGATTAAAAGAAACTTGAAAAACAATCTACCAAGTGTATTGAATGGCAGGGTATAAAGGAGTAGAATGTATGTTTTATGGCTTTAGGTTGTTCCATTTTTGATCAGGTAAAGAATTTTTCAGCACTCTCAGATCAGTAGCCACAAACTATTGAAATGTTAAATATAGCAACACACACACACACACACACACACACACACACACACACACACACACACACACATCCTCTAAGTTTCCCATTTTTCAAATTACACATAAGAAGGGAGGGAGACATATTTATTTTTGCAGTATTAAAAATAGGACTAATAACTTTCTCAAACTCCCCATTTACACTTGCTGTTGGTACCATGTAACCCAGAATAACCTGTCTAATATTAACTTGCATGAAGGTGAACACTCCTAAACAACCCCTACCAAATTGAGAGATGCTATAAAGGGAAATACTTTATATAGTACACTGAAAACCAAATAAGTTATGTGAAGCAGGCATTTTAATGTGTTTTTGAAGATGATGCTTTTTACAAATTTATCAGTTGTGAAAAGTTTTAGTAAATTTAAAACATGAAATCTCAATGCTAACAACCATTACACTCTTTATCATATCTGTCAATAGCTGTCTCTTAAGTTTATTCTAGATTTTAAAGTAGAAGGCTACAAATCATTTTTCAGTCTTTATTCCTCTTATTAAGCCACTTCACTTGGTCTTTAATCAAACAATGTGACCTTATGGTACTTTTAATGTGTATTCCAATTGGTATAAATTCCATTCACTGATGAATGCTTAAAAGGTGGAACTATTTACAAAACACCAAATAAACAGGCTACAGATATTAGTAGTTTTATTAATAGAATAAAATAACTAATAAAATATTGGCTCATAAAGTTAATCTTGTTTCTCCTTCAATAGAGCCAGGTTGTTATTTAATAAATAACAGCTACATCAATAGGCAAGAAATTTAATTATACAAACTTAATTGCTATAACACAAGACCTTTAAACATAAGAGTTTCAAATAATATCATTAACACTTGATATAAAATATTTTTCATCATCAATGCATAAATATTAGTTAATATTAAATAACTAAATTTTACAAATACAGTCAATATATAATGGCATCAGAAGACACAAGATTTACCCAACCCCTCTACCACAAGATCAATTTTTAAGTAGAGTACAATTGGTTTGAATTATGTTTCCTTTCTAGATAAGTTGCTGTATCAAGGTTAAAAAGCCAGTTCAGCTCTACTATTCATCAATATCAAGAGGAAGAATAGTTGGATTGATACCTTTCCCAGGGGTATTAGTAGTATATGAAATGCAAACAGCTGTGTTCCAGAATTTGAAATGATTGCAGAGTTCATTTCCTACGATAAGTGGACTTATTATATATACTCATGTATAAGTCAATCACTGATTTTTCATTTTTGAAGTTAAGAACGGCTTCAAGTCCTTCCTCTTATGTTTGAATTTCAATCTTACCAAATCATTATCAATGAATGAGAGACTCCTAATTTTTTTGGTGAAGGAATGTTTTGGGAAAAATTAATGAAAAATCTTTTACACAAGCAAAACATTAAGGGCTTAAATATTTTGTAATTTCTTCCCTAAGAACAGCTCAAAATGAGATTTTACAAGGAAAAACTGATTATTTGTCATTATAAACAGCTTAAAAAGTGACTTACTTGAAAGGATGTCCTTCTCCAGACTTCTGCACTGCCTGCATGATGTTCTTGTAGACACGAAAACTGAGCGTGACCGACAGAATGGCCAATGAGAGGTATGCAATCACACTGAGCACAGAGAATATGGCCAGAGAGAGGAGGATGAAGAGCATGCTGCCGAAAACAACTCCAGTTTTTTTGACATCCCTCCAGTATATGAGATCCAGAACTGAAAAGACAAAAGAATAGTTTAAGAAACACTTAAAAGAGAGAATTCGCAAAGATGAAAATGGAAGTAATAACAACTGAAAAATCAGAAAGCATGTCTGCCAACCCATCAATTTATAAGGAATCCAACAACATTTTCAATTTGATAATGCCATCCAGCTGTAAAAATGAAGAAAGTTTCTAAGAACTTGGCAAAGTTTTCTAATAAAGACCCATTTTGAAATGATAATTCTTGATTACTTAAAGTTAACTTTTATGCAGTTTGGTTTTATGAGAATTTTCCAAATTAAATTCTTCACAAAACATTCTAAATGGTTACTTTTGTGACGTTAAAAATCGATAAAACCCAAGTAGCATAAGTATTTCAAAGTAATATTCCAAAATGATATTTCATTCTGATTAGAATTAGCTCCAAATACATTAATATAAAGTAAGATCAATTAACATTGAATATATCTGATATACATTTGCTTTAATACATTAACATCATTTTTAAAGGAAGTTTAGTCATAGCAGACCCACATTACTATATAAATTGGCAATTGGGAGTATTTCTTAAATTGTAAGCATTGTTATTATGAAATCAATAACATTCTTAAATATTTGATTGTAACATATTTTAAAGACTTAAAATATTTGTATACTAAGAAAGGGGTCAGCACTTTTAGTCTGTGGGTCAAATCTGTGTGGAAAGGTAGAGCATCAATTAATTTATTCAATTAGGTCTTCAAAACCTGAAAAGCAATTCTAATCTGACCAGTCTCCAAAAATGTCAACTCTTGAACTAAAATTTGTGTTTGGAAAATAGAATTCTTTAAGTAGAAAATATCATACTCTAAATAAACTAATCTATAATGATTATACTTTAGTAAAGATCTCTCTTCAAAATATAAATATATATCTTTTCAAAAATTCAAAGACCAAGAATACATAATTCATAGAATAGCAAAAGTGATAAAAATATTAATTCATATTAATTAAACTTTTTTCTAAATCCAATCAACTTCATTGTTTTATATATGAAGATTTAATAGGTTTTATATCTGGTTCTACAAAGTAAACCATGATGGCTAATAAGCAATCATAGCAAATGGTACAACAAAGTACAAAAATTTTGAAGATATCACAAAAAAAAAAAAAAAAAAAATTTTTTTGTTGCCACAGTTTTAATTTTTTTTTTTTTTTACTGATGAACAAATATTCGACACAGAAGTTGAAAAGGATGAGTTTTGATCATTGTATTAAAATTACTAATTTCGATTTCAGATTATTTAATTATGAAATAAAGGAATTTTAAAATCGATAAGCAGAATAGTTTAGAAGTAATAGGACAGTCAATAATAACCTCATAGGATGATGATGATACCCCATTATTTTTGCCCTATCCTGTATGCTAGTACAAACAGATGTTTACAAACAAACAAATGACTACACAAACCAAAAAAAATAACCAAAAAAAAACCTTGAATTTTTTCTTCATTGATAGATAAAAATGTTAAAATATGATTAGTTTTTGATAAACATGTAAATTTATAAGCTGCACAAAAGATAAAGAAATAAAAAAAATCTTAAAGTCTTTTAATGTCATGGTCCAAACGAGTCAGTAAAATCTCACACTTTTAAGCATATCATACTAAGTGTGTATGGGGCAGTAATATGATGAGAGAGAGAGAGAGAGAGAGAGAGAGAGAGAGAGCGGAAGCCATCCTAAGGCCAAAAGGGATAATTAGTCATTTGTAATAGGTGTGAGTATATATATATATATATATATATATATATATATATATATATATATATATATATATACGCACACATAAATTTAGGTGACAATTTGTTAATTCATCCCAATTACAACTTTTCTTTAATCAACAGTAATTTATGAATAGAAAAGCCAATTATATAATATTAAAATAAAAGAAAAACTTTTGCAAATGGCAAATACTGAGTAATCCCCAAAGATAATCTTATCCTCAGAGTGGCCAGCAGCTATGGATCATCCCTCCACCTGCAATGAGTGAGGGAGAATTCAATTTAAGCCTGACCTGTTAGAGGTAATAGAAAAGATGTAATCTTATTATACTAAAATGTTCAAATATAAATCAGCTTATTTGATATGAAGCATTCTAAAGTGACAAAAGAATACTTAGTACTAATAGACATGACAATAAAAATGACTAAGATCAAAAAACAATATCCTATGTACAACTTGTTCATCAACTACATAAGTTTATATAACTCAATGTCATATAGTCAATATTGGTTAATTATACAAGAGAATGTTTTAGAAATATATGAGTAATACTAAATTATAAAAATTAAACAGAACTAACAAATGACAATTGATCTTAATACTAAGTTTTCTGTTCAACATTGTTTCAACTTTCCTAGTATAAAACTTACCAATAATGCAAGAAATAAACTATGCTTTTAGCTTTTCATGGTAAATGTATTAAGACAAATTCAATGAGCCTATTTATTTTAAGTGAGAATGGACAAACTTTAAAAAGAAAAAAAAAAGAAAAGAAAAAAAAGATAAAGTCATAGCACAGTCATTTTTTACAGAAGTATTTAATACTATACAACAGTGTGTTTAAAATCTATAAAGATTAATCATTTGGAAAATTCAATCTGAGGTAAGTCAAGTCCAGAAGTGTAGAAAATATTTATGAATAGTCATGAATACAAGATTAATTGTTTGTTAAATTTTAAAAAGTACTTACGCCATAATGGTTCAGAAGCTGCTTCCATAGTTAACCCCCCCACAAAAGAAGTAGTGTAACAATGAGTGGATCAAATGATCTCAGACTGCAACATTTAGACCACAGGTAGAATGAAAGGTAAAAATGTAGTGGCAGTCACCGTATCTGCAAGCCAGGTGATGTTAAAGGAAAAATGATTAACGAAAAGAGTCCAGATGGTCAGCAAATTGTCATTAAACCTAAGAGGGAGCCAATTCCAGTAGGTCACACACAAATAGTTCTTCTCCTTAATCCAAGGATACTGGAAAAAAAGGCACACTGCCACCACAACATGTGACAAGATGTCAACCAGAGATGCTCTTTTGTCACCTAGAGTCAACAAAGAGAGGAAAAAATTAAAAAAAAAAAAGTTGGCCCAATCAGAACAGGAGATGTGACAATAGAGTTGAGAAGGTGGTGGTAAGAGTAAGAAGCCAAGTCAGGTCATAGATAATAAAGCCTACCTACAGTAGAAGGTGGCCAACAAGTAAGGTACATGCTTAGCATGATAACCTAAGGCAGTAATCATAAGGTGAAGTGTTACTGGTCACAAGTCATGTTCAAGTCAACAGATCCTTGATGCATGAGGGGGAAAGGGAGCAATAACAGCTGATTAGCATGTACCTTAATAATTTATGTATGAAGTAGCAAAATTAGGCTAGCAGACTAACAGATATATATATATATATATATATATATATATATATATATATATATATATATATATATATATATGTGTGTATGTGTGTGTGTGTGTGTGTGTGAGAGAGAGCATGTAGAAATAACCATAAGACACTCCATGTATACAGCTTGTAAATTGAAGTATTGATCAAAGAATGTAACTAATTTATTTCATATTGTATGAGTAAACACACACACACTTTTAAAATTAATTTTTACCTAAATGCTACTTCTATATAAATTTTAAAGAATCACATTCAAAGGTTGAAAAATCAGCTTTTTTTAAAATAATATTTTAGAGTACAATTCAACTTTCGATGTACTTTGAAGGTGACAACAACCTACATTGATATAATTTGGGTAGCCTTCCTTGTTTCTTAGTGCTACATATTCCCAAATTCTTCAAAGATTGCAAATATTAGTTCTAGATCTGTTCAATTTTGGTGTAATATTATTAGGACTTGTTAGATTCAAGAGTTAAACTGTCTTTTCTTCAGTGAAGCATGTTCCTCTTGATATCTTAAAAAGTAAGGAAATGCAATATGCATGTTGTATAGACCATTTAAAGTGACAACTAGAAATACTAACAAAGTCAATAGAAGTTCTTTTAATTTTTTGAAAAAGTACAGGAGAAAAAGATATGGACAGGTACTTAGAATTGATTTTAAAATGAAATTATTCCATTTTTATTTTATATATAATGAAGTCAGTTACACTTGATTACTATTTGAAATGAACAAATTATGTTGCAGTATATATTGAATTATACCACGTTAGAATAAACAAAAACAGTTTGAGCAATCAATATTTCAATAATAAATGAACTAACAGTGATGTGAATAGAAATATTTATAAATCAACCAATCTTTGCTTGTTATTCAAATATTGATTATTTATAAGACTATTTTTTCTAGTTACTTTTACAGTTTAGCATTACTTTTGGTAAGTAATGTATTTTTATAAAGTCTTGAATTTTATTTTAATACCAAATTTAAAATTTCAATTTTTGTCATCAAATCATGAATGAAAGATCAATATACTGTCAAAATAGTCAACTATTCATTAAAAAAAAAAAAAAAAAAAAAAAAAAAAAAAATCCTTATATCATGCCAGCAAATGTTCAGGGCCTGTGATAAACTAAATAAAGCAGATTCTATAAAATTTTTATTGTCAAAGATTATTGGACCAGTTATTCTTTCAGCTAATTTGTTTTTACAATGAAGAGATACTTAATTTTCCCACCTCACAAGTCTTTAACCAAAGAGATTTTTTGAACATTTATTATAAATAAGTTATAGTAAATAAATCAAATTAAATTATAAGTGGTTATTCAAAGAGCTTAATTTGATCCACTTGTTGAATTAGTGAGAATTTAAATGTATTACCCCTACCCAATAACAGATCATTTATGGCACTTATATTCAACCAATATGTTTGAAAACTTAATGAATCAGACCATTGTGTGTGTGTGTGTGTGTGTGTGTGTGTGTGTGTGTGTGTATATATAAATAAATACTAGACAGCCCTGTTTTAACAGTAGTTCATGATTTTTCTATTAGGAAGTAGTGAAGGATTGTAATTACCATTTCATGATTATTTTCACTATATTGAGAACTTGGATGATTTTAAAAAGAAGAAAAAGACATTCAGTATGAAAACAAACCCCACAAAATTATCATTCAGTTGCAAATTGGTCTGCACATTACTTTAAGTTTGAGCATTTTAATATAGTTCTCTAATAAAAATAAAAATCACTCCATGATGCGCTGTTTTTGTTGGTTTATGGTTACATAAAAATTTACAACCCAGACCTATTCTAATAAAAATAAATAAAAACTAAGCTTTATATGACATCAATTCTAAGATTATAGTAGATAATATGTCTGCTTGTTCATTATTTTGATTATCAGTTTAATTTTTTTGTTAATAAGATTAAAAGAAAATGTACTGGTCAGTTCAAAATTAGTAAAATTAAGCCTCCATCTTTTAATTCAATAAAATGTTACCAACAAAACACTTGACTAAATTAATATTTTCTAAACCGAGCTAATCCACTTTAATGCCAACAGAAAAAAAAAAAAAAGCTCTTAAAACTGGCTTTAAATTTATAGTCACACAATACTCAACCACTGACTCATCTAATTTCAAATGATTGTTAGTTTTCATTTTTATAATAGAGAAATTTCAGACATCTTCAGAATTTTCTGTCAAATTAATGTATATTTATCAAGTAAAAAACATAGCACCATTTTATCTAATGAATGCTTCAAAGTATGTATTGAAAGAAAAAAGTGTGTGCGTGTGGAGCAATTTCAGATATCTAATAATTCATCTCAAAATCCATACACTAGTTTATTCTGACTGCATCAATTCAAACTTAGAAACTGTATAACCGGGACATTGGCCCAGCGGTTAGAGTGTTCGCCAATGGCCCGGGAGACCTGGGTTCAATCCCAGGTCGAGTCATACCAAAGACTTTAAAAATGGTACTTGATACCACCTTGCTTAACACTCAGCATTATAAGGTACGGTTCAAGGGTAAAGTGGAGCAATCCTGGGAATGGAGTAGCGCCCTCCCCTACACCTTGGTGTAGTAGCTATCGAAAAGGGGGCCTTTGGGTCACCCTCGACTATGGTCGCTAACTTTACTTACTACTTATAATTTAAATACAATAAATTATTATAACAATACATGTTTTAATAGCATGCTTGATTTTATATTTTTGAGATTATAGTTAGGGAACAGTTGATAAAAGTTTCAGTACATTATTTTAAAAACTCGGACTATTGGTCTAATGACTAGAGAGTTCGCCAATGGTTCGGGAGACCGGGGTTCAATCCTAGGTCGAGTCATACCAAAGACTAAAAGAATGGTACTTGATGCCACCTTGCTTAACACTCAGCACTATAAGGTGAGGATCAAGGGTAAAGTGGAGCAATCCAAGGAATGGAGTAGTGACCTCCCCTACACCCCAGTGTAGTAGCTATTGAAAAGGGAGCCTTCGGGTCACCCTCTACTAAGGTCACCAACTTTACTTTTACTTATTTTAAAAAGTAAAATTAATAAACTCTTAAAATGATGTTGCCTAAAGTAATACAAAAATCAGAAAAGAAATTCAATAAAAGTCTTATTGATTAATCATAAATTGAAATAATTATTAATAGATTGTAGAGGCGCACTTAATGTAATGGATATCGTAGGAAATGGAATTGACGATTTGAGCTCAAATCCCAGATAATGCTTGTGTTTCATTTCATGCTAATGCTGTTAGGAAAGACATGAACCCGTCAATTTTTCTCCAGCTATGGACAAATAGTAGGGGAGACAAAGTTCTTCAGGCAGCCAATCTAGGAGAAAGAAAACTCTAAATTCAAACCAGCTTTACGCCACTTAAAAATTAACCTTGTGTCATATCCTGCTCCTGGTGGAATGATTGGGTAAATACATACATTATATAAAATCAACCTGTTGTAATGGCACTTAAATTCTCAAGCGTACCATGATAATGGGAATCTACAGTATTTTGTTTCTCTAAAAAGACTAATTGTAATGGCAAAAATATTCAGCAATGACAATTGTACCTAAAGCAAGTTGTCTATTTTCTAATTAGAACCCAAGGGAGGTAACCCATTTTCTATTTGTATTGAAAATAAAAGTTCCATAAACTCTCCATTAAAGAAATTTAGAGGACATGCCAATACATCCTTTCAAATAAAATGGGTTAAGGCTGATAAGAGAAAAATAAAGTTCCTCTTCTCTAACTAACAAGTGAAATAATAGCTATCATTTGATGTTTTCCATTTATTTTAATAAGTATATTTTAGACGAATTTTTTGTCTTTTTCCTTCTGGTAGTTTATTAAAGAGTATTAACGAGTCAAATGTTGCTTCATCATGAACAGATAGCATTAAGATTTCCCAATGATTCATAAAATATATCTTGAATTCTCAATTATAGTAATCAATACTCTCTAGAGATTCGAGATCAATAATTTTAGAATAACCTTCCCACCTTTAATAAAAACCCAGCATTAAATGCATTCCCTTATTTTTCTTTAAGACAGTAGAGCCAATGCTTTATTCAACATAATTATAACAATACTAACAACTTTACAAGTAGAGCATACAAGAACTGAACAACATACAGCTTTTATTTTCTGCCAGTTTATCCCAACTCCAGACTTCATTTCCTCTCCTCACATATTTTATAATGAAAAAAGAAAATGAAAGTGAAATACAAAAGGAGATATTTCCTGAAGAGAAGAAAGAAAGTACAAGTAATCTATAGATGATAAAAGTAGATGACCCATGAATCTATTGGCTTCCTGTTTAAAAGTGGTCCATGATGATATTGAAGCTTCTATTTAGGAAGGAGTGAATGTTTTTTCATAGTTACTTTTTATACTGAAAATTTGGACAAATACAAAATGACATTCGTTGTGACTAAAGGTAATAAAGAATTATTATTTATTTGCAAATTGGGTTAAAAATTGCTTTATTACAAGAGCATTTTAAGTGTATTGCTCTAATGTCCTGGTTATGTTAGATTATGGTGTGTATGTGTGTGCATAGATATCACACAATGAAAATTTTAATAGATTTTTTTCCTTTTTTAATGGTATATCAATGTTTGTGGGTTATTTAATGCCAAATCCACCCTTGTAGAAGAACAGCAGTAATACTATTTACCCATAGTTAGGTGTGATAAGGTGAGATTTCATACCTTTCTTAAGTGAATGTAATAGCATGATTGGAGTTTGAATTCACTTATTTTGAGGACACACTCAGGACTTTAACCATTAGGCCATGGAGACGGCTAGCAAACATACACGAGTGAGTTAGAGTCTCATTGGGTGCCCCTTTCATATGGCCTTGTGCCACATCTAAGTAAAAAGCTTAGTAAATTTCCATTAGGCCATGGAGACTCCCCACTTTAATAATAAATATGGATAGATTATGAAAGTGTCCACACTTTTATACTAATTCTTGAAAATCAATTAAAATAAATAAATGAATAATAAAAAGTATGATCTATTTATTAGATAGGTGAAATTTGTTAGCTAACTGCCAAACCAAAATATGAAGCTATTTAGCAAGAAAGAAAATTTACAGCTGTAACATATCTGAATACTATCTATACACATTGAAAAATCAATAGAATTGAAATAGTTCTAGTCAAGTTGAATAATGCTAGAGACTGCTCAGATTTAAGTGAAAGCAGACAACACTTCAGCCTATTTTCTCTTTCTCTCACACACTGAAATTTTACAGGAATGCTTAACATATTTAATAAAAATGTCATTTGATATAAATTATCTGAACATTTAAACTTAATCATTTTTCATATATTAAAAATGTTGTCATTTATCAACTGCATGTAATTAAACATAATTTACAGAGAACAGCTCATAAGTAAACAGTATGTATAGTTGTTTTGACAATATAAAGACTGTATAGAAGTGAGGGAGTAGTAAAGGCTAAGCATCAAACCAGGAAATATTACCTCCACGTAAATAACTAATTATTTATGTAAGATCAAGTTCTAATGCCAGACTGGGTTTGTTAACAAGTAAACAACGAAAGTCATCACTAATTCCTAAAACAAGAAAATATGAAGCTATTTAGCAAGAAAGAAAATCTAGAGCTTTAACAATCTGGGAATATGGTGTATACAAACTGAAAATCAATAGAACTGTATTGCATTTCTAGCCAACTTAACAAAAAGGGTATGACATATGTACATATTAAATATTACAAAGATGTCAGAAATATATAATTATTTCTAAACAGCTATTTACTATTACTGCATAAGTCAAATAAATAATCCATGACATTCAAAAACATACAATTCATGTAGTAGAAAATAAATTCATATTAGTTTAAGAAATAATAAAAAGCATGCATGATACTGACATATCAAATGCAAAATGAATGAAAATAGATGTGTTTTTTTCCTGTATCAGACCCTACCTGCTTTTACTCTGGCTTCCATCTTAAAAAATTTTCTTCTCCAAGAGTAATGTATTTAAATCAACAATAAGACAACAGCTGAAGACCCCACTTTAACTTGCATAAATCAACTGGCTAAGTGGAACTGGTGGTCAATGGTCAGTCTGTTGGTCAGGCAGCCAGTGGACATTTCAAGTGGTGACAGCAAAAAAGACCAAAATTTATCAGTAGAATAAGTCACCAAAATGGACAGTAGTGCCAAAGACAGATGCTACAGGAACCTTTTTAAAACAGATGAGGCTGTTGCTGCTACTTGGACAGATTCCCCCTGTACAGAAATTATATTAGAAGGGCTGCCACTAGAAATAGGAAGTAGGAGGAGGAGGAGGAGGAGAGAGAGAAAATGCAGTTGAGAAAGAATCTCAGGAACTAGTGGCAACAGTGATCCATCAACTACTAAAGGAGAGATGAAGAAGCAGCAAAAGAGAAGTAGAGAGGAAGAGGTTAAGGAAAGTAAAACAGTGTCTTAGTAATATTGTCAGCAGAAGACAACAGACGCTATATGCTTTACCTGTAAGTATTTCAGAGATCAGTACTGAGATGAGCTGAGGAAAAATGCAGAGAAATTCTACTACTAAGTTTACTACTATCATATTGGGGTGAAGGTGTGGCTCATCAAATGAAAATGTTGGTTAATTTAATTCATTTTATTTCCTATGCTGTTTAAAAAACAAAACAAAAAGACACTTGAAACCAAGAAGTATGATAAAAATGAGGCCAAATTGATAAATCAGGAAGGGTCAGTTCATATTTTAGAATCCTCATTCTGATTACAGGAAATTAATGTGCAAAACAAGTTTAATGAAAACCAATTCCAGTAAAACATTAATACTAATTCTTATAACCATTTTATTTTAGTAGTATTGTAAATAAAATTAAATCACTTTTCTTAGGAAAAATGGTAATAATCTATGTATCATTTTCATAGTAGTTAATTCATACATAAAATAAGGCAGATATGATAATCAAAAGACCATAGCTATAAGAGGAACCAAGACTTGTAGAATTCAAAACATTCATATACAATTGTAAATATCTGAAAAACACCAATAATCAATAAAATTTTTAACAGAATTTTAAATGGTGTGGGGGCGTTATTAGGTAATCATCTGATGCAAATAATTTTTTATTATTATAAAAATAATAATAATACCACCACCCCCTCAAAAAGACAGTTTTTTTCTTTACAAGTGAATGTAGAAAATGAATATACAGATAGATGTGCTCAGTTGTTTCATATTTCAATATACTGATGTACAGGTTGAATTTTGTAAGGTATTCAAGCCTAATAGGAAAGACTAAAAACCACACTTCAAAAAAATAATTCAATAAATTAATGATTTCATGACCATAAATCAAGGTCTGAGCTGTACATGAGAGGCTTATACACAAGTACAGATAGTAATTCACTTTTGTAGTATTAATTTTTAGTTACTCATTTTATTTCTATCAAAAAAATTCAGAAAATGGAAAGGCCTGCAATTCAATATTTTCTTTTCTGCCTTTATCATTCTGTTGACACGTCATTGGAAAGCAAAATAAATAAAATAAGTAAAAAAGAATAAAATAAATATTGTGAAAAGCAAAGAGTATTCCTGCAAAAAATTGCTCTTTCATGCAGAATAGAGAAAGTATCTTATCTCCAAATACACTGAACCTATAAAAAAACCCAGTGAGAGCTGAAACTAGTTCCCGGTCACAGTGAAATTTTTCCAAAAGAGCAGGAGGAACAATAAAGAGACCCCATGAACTTTGAAGGGTTAAGAATAGAGTCAATCATCCAGCCAGCAAAATAAGGAGCAAGATGCAACATATTCTGCCACAATTTTTTTTTTAGGTTTCTAATATCTAACATGCATTCTTTTTGTGTTAAAAAAAGTAGATTAAATATAGAGTCAGGAAATGGTGATACATTTAATTAGTATATTTGATGAATATATTATAAGACATACAAAAGGTAATATAATTAAAATATCTTTAAAGCAATTTAATTTACATAATTCTTTCAATTGAAAAAGCTCATACTATCACCAATACCTCTTTATCTAATATGTTAGAAAAAAAATGAAGTGATGTTTTATAGATGTATTCATTTAATACAAATAAGATTATATATCACTTAATAAAAATGAATTGATATAAGCCATAACTAAAATACTTGGATATTATATAAGTATACATTAAGAAATTTTAGAAATAAGCTAGCTATACAGAGTCACTAAATTAGTTCCCCTTTGCCCAAGGTAGTAGCAACAATGAACATATTTTGAGATGAGAATAAGAAATGAAGAATCTATAAGCAATAATGTTATTTTTATTTATTTTTTTTATTAACCGTTCATGCTATTTAGCATTGTATAAGTGCTGCTGTCAATTTCAACAGTACCCTCATTGTAAGAAAACATCATTGTATCAGTAGTAGTTTTTTTTCCAGTATGCATATCTTAAAGTACTTTTACCTCTCCCTCATTACTTGCCACAAATAATGCAGTTGTTAGAGGCAATCCTTGAACAATCTTGAAAATGCTGTAAGTATCTACATTCTTGCAGAAAGAAAATGATATTGCACGGAAGATTACTTTTTAGCCTTAAAAAGTAGTTTATATTAGTGAAGTTATACATTCAGTGTAAAGAGAAGTGACAGCAAAATGAGAAAAATAGGAATCTTCATTTTGGTTTTATTTTGGTTCTAATAAAGATATTGATGCGAAAACTTTTCTCTTCAGGATCAATTTATATAATGTTTTTATATCCTTAATAAACTAAAATGAGAAAAATCAATAATTATAAATGCTATTTCCAAATCTTTCATAATTTTCGTGAAAATACACAGTAAAGTGAGATTAACACTGAACTTATGAAATCAATATTTTAGGCTCAGGGAGATATTACTAATAAAAAAGCTTAATTTAGTGACCATTCATAGCCTTTCATTTAATTTGGGATTATATATATCTGTACCCTGGAGTAAAATTCAAATATGTTTTGTAGTTGATGTTTTTTGTGAATTATCTATAAGGGGATAAAACTTAAGGGGGGAAAAAAAAAAAAAAAAAAAATTGTACAAATGATTTACTTTTCAAAATCTAGTGTTACTTTGGGGCATCCAAACTTAGTTGAACAGGAAACATATTCCT
The DNA here is from genome assembly GCA_963585895.1 of Sepioteuthis lessoniana. Classification (NCBI taxonomy): domain Eukaryota; kingdom Metazoa; phylum Mollusca; class Cephalopoda; order Myopsida; family Loliginidae; genus Sepioteuthis; species Sepioteuthis lessoniana. The sequence continues at coordinate 33,577,075 of OY757935.1, forward strand.
TCTAAAGTAGGAATATGAAATTCTTTGTCATGTAATCAACTTTATCCAACACTTATTACATGATGAAAAACAATGTTGGGGAATAATTGTCTGTATCAAAAGACAGACAATACAAAGAATATTTGGACTATTGACCTCATCTTTATTATTATACTCACAATGTTTTGGCTGATATATCTTTTGGCTTTCTTCAGGTGTTTCATGTCAAACTTGGAAGCCTACACAGATCCTTGAACTGAAACCTTTATTCAATCTATAGAGGAAGATGGTTCCAATTCTGTTGGTTAATGAAGACATTAAGTTTATAAGTTCCAAAAATTCACACTGAATTGTCTGGGAAGGACACATGGCACAGTGGATAAGGTGTTTGGTTGGAAAGTGCTTCTGGAAGTTGCAGGTTCAATCCCAACTACAGGTAAGAATAACAAGGAATGCTTACTATAACTATGGTTAACAGAATTGAAACAGTCTACCCCTGTAGATTAAATAAAGGTTTCAGTTCGAGGTTCTGTGTAGGCTCTTGAGTTTGACTTGAAACACCTGAAGAAGGTCGAAGGAGATATTGGCCAAAATGTGAGTATGACAATAAAAAATCAGGTCAATAGTCTGAATATTCTAAGTGATAAAAATTATCATGCTTCAGCTCAGAAATTTAGATAACAGAGATTTCTTCAAAGCAAATTAGTTTAATACCTTTTTAGTTTGTGGGGAGGGAAAAAAAACAAACAAAACTATCATCTCTTCTATAATAACAACAATAATTGACCTAAAATTTTCTAAGATACAGAAAATTTGTTTTATAGATTCAATTCATTTTGATAGAATTCATACAAATGAGTTCCTTTTTCTGAAAATATTTGTAAATCAAATATTTTAGCCAACTGACCATTTATATCTATTCATTATAAAACCTTGTATTTATGACTATGAAAAAACTGAAACATGAAGTTTTATAGTTATTTTTATTCTAGGGGTGGGTAAAAGATGGAAACATTGATTGACCAAAAGTCTAAGTAAATTTAGTATCAAAACTTTAGGGAAAGTATTTTGGAGGAGGGGAGGCAGTATGAAAGCTGACATCATAAAAATTATCGCCCAGTAACAAATTGATCTGAAAATTCATTTATTCTCGAACAGCAATTTAAGAGTGTTGCTCTAATAAAAAAACTACACTATGCTATTTTTGCTGGGTTACAGTTACATTGAAACGTAAAGAGAAGTTTAATGATAAATAGAAAGAAAAAAGTCATTATAGTATTTATCTTCATATATTGCAAATATTATATAGATAAACAAAAACTCACAGGACAAACTCAGTGGAAGCATATATCAATTGAGGCTAAGAGATAATAGCACTATTGCAACTATTAGGTTACTGTAAAAAAAAAAAAAAAAAAAAATAGATAAATAAAAAGATTTAAACCCTTGGCCATAATGTCAAAGTAAGCCATCTTCTCTGGATAGCAACATCCCAAGAAAATGTAAAAGGGCAATGTATAACACAAAGATTTGTCATTCCTTTATAACCTTTACAGATAAATGTTTGCAAATGCATAAAACCACCAATCTTAGCGTAAAGGAAAAAAAAGCATAAAGTTTCCTAATGCCTGTAAGCTTGATTAAACAGGAGCTTACTTATTCTCTAACATTAAATATGTAAGTGAAAAGTTTTTTTTTTTAAATTCATGTTACAGTAAAATTCTCAAACTTTCAATTATAAAGCATAAAAATCTCCATTAACTTAGAATTCAAGACTTCAAAATAGCTTTGTATAAAAATGTATCTGGATATAATGTATCTTGTAGAATTTAAGACACTTCAAAAGCTCAAGCAATTACATATCACCTGTGAACTGACTAATGTGATAAAGGCTTGGTATTGTAGTATGAAATTATAAGAAATCTGATAATGAACTATTAGCCTTCATTTAATTGCTTCATATGTACGTGCAGCCATAGAAAAAGGGAAAAAAACAATCATACAATACAGTCAAGGACAGACTTAGCTTTTTTTACATGAGGTCACAAATGAGAAATTTTATTTTCACTCTTGTTCAACTAAGTTACAGAGCCCACTCAATACACACCACCTAGAAGGTGGGAGGAAAAGAGGAAGATGATCCTTCTATTCATCATAGTAACTGGTCATGGGTAGAAGAAATAACCCAAAACAAAAACAAAACAAAACAAGCTATTATAAAAAAAAAAAAAAAAAAAAAAAAAAAAAAAAACAGGAGGTAGATGACACAAGAAGGTAGGTAGACCAGGTATTTTCTAAAGCTGGAGATTTATATTTCTTGGGTTAGAGCTTGTGTGTCAATTTAGCAGATATTCTTAGCCCAAGACAAACAAGCAGAAATGCTAGACAGCAGGTGGAGGGTGGTATAACAGAGTAAGCAACTGGAAAACATTTAATTACTGGTACCTTACACACAGGCAAACAATGAATGGCACCAATACTAGTAACAATCAGAAGCAGAATTTTACAATAAGAATAATCAAAGCCAGGTGAATTAATAAGCTTTAGGGATTTCAAGTTCAAAAGCTTAAACTTTACCATTTTAATTAGAAATAATTTTTTCTCTATCAACAAGAGGGTAGAGAAGAGCAACATGAACATCTTTAGTGTTTATTCTACAAATCAATGGGACTGTTATCTTCACTGAAAAATATAATTAGGCAATAACTAACCATATCTAATGCCATAATCAACCTAACCATTATTTACAACATTTAAGTAGTGTATGTGCTAAAACTTAACCATGATAGCAAAAAACAAAAAAAACACCCATGGCTTTATACCTTTTAAATCACTCAAGCTTCACATCTATCTAGAAGATTTTAGTGTATCAAACACATTGATAGCAGTCAAGTTAAACATTGTAGCAAACTATTTAACATTTACTAAAATCCACTTGTAAAGGAATTTCTAAATAAATGATTTGTGAGGTCTGCATAACTATGGAATGCTAAAATAGAATCTTTCACTCTTAAATAGAAGTATTATGGACCCCGGTTACAATGAAAAGCTAATATTGTTATATTGAGGGGTGGGGGATATTTTTGCTATAAAAAAAAAAAAAAAAAAATCCTTCAAGACGATTTCTAAAAATTGACCCCCCCCCAACTGCCATTACCAAGAAGTAAGAGCATTTTTTTTCATAAGTGCAGAATATTCTGGCAATAGTAATTTTCACTGAAACATCCAACAAGAACAGCCTAGAGAACTTTAGTGGTACAAGTGTAAATATGACTAAATATAGTATTTTAAATCTGTTATGAAATCTGAAAGCTTAATTCTTAAGATGCCAAGAACTTCAGGTTTTATTTGCACAAAATTAAGCAAGCAACCTTTTCAGACTATGTAACAAACAAATTTTATTGACTAGTAAGATTGATACCTTATAAAGACATATTGAGAACATATATATCTTTCCTTTGTAGTCTAACATTTATTGGTCAATAAAAAATAATTCATGAACTATAGCATGAAAGAAACTATATAGAAAGATGCAATTCACTTACTTTAAAGAAGGGTTGCTAAAGGTCAACAAACTAAAAGCACAATTGAACTAATTATTTAGACCAATCTGGTGATATCTTAACTATAACAATGAATATTACCAGGGTTAAAATAAAGTAGAAGGTTAAAATTCAAGTGAGTCAATAAGAAACAATATACATTCTAAAACCATGTACACTGCCTTGCAAAGAAAAAAACAAAGTTGAGCCAGTGGATTTATTATTTTGTAACTATTATAAATTTTAAAATATCTAGATTACTGTTTATTTTCAGAACAGTAGGTGGATTAGTATCATTAAGTGAATCTAGCTAAACCCATGTAAATTAGCATATACAAATTTAACATTTCATAAGCCCTTTTTTTTATAATAAAAGTAATTCCTCTTTCAATGTCCTGACTTTTCCAATGTTGGATTGCACAACTTTCAATTAAAAAATATACAAAAATAATATTTCAAATTTAAATGTGAAATTGAGGACTTGTTAATAAGTGTTGATATTTATAGATAGCCACTGCATTCCATCATCTTTAATGAGATATCTTCTCATGGAAATTTTATGCATGTAGGTTTACATTTTAAGTATGATTGGATTTTATAGAATTAAAGAAAAAATAAAATGAAATTAATAAAGCAATTTTTAGTTACAATTCCAATACAGGTTGCAGTATTTTCAGCAAAATCAAGAGTGTGGGAGACCAGTTGGCTGGGCCAGATGTTACAGAAAGAGCTGATGTATAAAGAATTCATTTTAAAACCCAATTTGCCTACAAAAGCATATATGAGTAGGGGGAGGATCACTTAGCTTAGTCTATGTACCCCTCCACAGCTATGTAGTGATGCATGCCAAACTCCTGATTGGAAAGTAGGTCAGTAATTGCAACTTTATTATATATATATATATATATATATATATATATATATATATATATATAATAGTGTAAGATTTACCTTTCTGTTAATGAATGTAAACTTCTAAAACATTAGAATGACTCAGTGACCTGTTGGGTCACCCTTTATGTATTTGCAAATAAAGAAGCAAGACTACTCTATAATTAGCATTTAACAGTTATAGCTTTGGTATTATACATAAATATTCATAGTAAATAAGTAAATTAAAATGGAAAAAACAAACAAAAAATAAATTAATAATAATGATAATCATAAAAAAAAAAAACTTAAACTGACCAGTAAGTTCCCTTGAAAATATCTTTCAGTCATTAAAAACTAACATATTTAGATTAATTGACAGATGAAAATCCAAATCAGAATTGAGACTAAATCTAAAGAAAAAGTTAAAACTGTATTACAGATTATAATAGAAGTAAAGTCATGCCATATTTTGGCATTTTTGTTCTAACAAATCTGTTACTATCAAATGACATTTTAATATTTATTAGCACTGCAAAACTTATCCAATATAGAACCTTTACAAAATAATCTTTTCCAAAACAGCACCAAGTTTGGGAAACAAAGATGTCAGGCATTTTTAATTGTAACAATATTCAAATTTAGAACACATACAAAATATCCAATTTCTGTTGTCTATAACATAAGACTTATTAACATAGCAAAAATTGCTTAGACAAACCTTTTTATATTCTTGATATTAAGACATTTCAGAAGATTTATTCAACTCTTATGAGGTATATAATTCAAAAGGAACTTTTTCCTTTTTAATAGAGCTTTCCAAATTGTGTGTCATAACATTTCATTTAATCTCTAGGTGTTTTAATTTCTTTAAATTCATTTTTCATCCAATTATTTCTTTTATATCCCCACTGTGTGGACTATATATCTGGTCTTGTGCCAAATTAAGTTAAGCTTAATAAACGACCACATATTACTAAAATTCTCATTATGCCTGTAATTGTAAACCAACAAAACCATAACATCTTAAGATTTTTTTTTATTCTTTTACAGAATAAAACAATTTATTATACAATTTTCAACTATTTAATTTTGAAAGGTCTGCATTTTCATTGAACATTTTTTAAAATCATCTAAATATTCAATATAACTCTTGACTCCTCCCTAAATAGAAGCATCAATAACATCATGGACTGCTTTTACAGCAGAAACTCAAACAAGTTCAAGGATAATCTTGTGACTCAAACCGTAGATTAAAAAAAAATTAAAAAAGCATTCTATAATTTTTATTAAAGAAATACATTTGGACATGAAACTCATCCTGGGTTCAAGTGTTTTAATTCTAAGCAACAGTCCAAGCTGCTAACTCCTTTATAAAGTAACAGTTTCACTGATTGAGCCACAACTAACACAAACAGCAACAACAAGAATTTAGAACATTAATCATTGACATTCTATTGATTAGGACAGGCCAAGCATCAAAGTGCAATCAAACTAATTTCTGTTTTTCTGATTAATCCATATGCATACCCGCTCAACAGACAAGTTGTGTGCAATAGAAAAGATAGATTCGCACACTGCTACTTTAACATAAGCAGCTTCTTCAACAAACAAGCTACAAGCAAGTGACATGATGAAAACAATCATGTCTGCTTAGTTTTGCCTTCACCTACTTTCTCACTCACAACCTGATATCATGATGGAGAGTAAGAAACAAGAATAAGTGACTCAGTATTTAGAGAGTTCAGTAAACATTGAGATGGTGTGAAAACCATTTAAGACTACTTTCTTCCAAACAAAAGCTTTGATGATAATAGTAAAAAGCCATAACACTTAACTCAAAAGTCAATATATATGTAATACTTTCATTTCAATTAATTTGTTTCTAGTGTCTCTGTTAGAGATTTTATTTGAATAATGCTAAAACAATTTAGCAATGTGGTAGAAACTTATGTCCTTGTAATGTCAAAAGTTCCAGTTCAATGTCAAATGAAGACAATAGATTTGAGGTGAAAAATACCTCAAAATTAACAGGCAGTTGAAAGATTTTAATAAAGCTAATCATTGTAATATAAGTATGCTTAAAAATTGGACAGCACTGAATAACTTTAAAAAAATATAATAATCTAATGTATAATCAATTTTTTGGTTGCTAAAAGGAATGTTTTGAAGTTGTATTTTTTAATGTTTACATTTTTAATCATAATTAGATAAATTACATGTTGACTGAAATTTAAAAAAAACCAACAAAAAAAAAAAACAAAAAAAAAAACAAAAAGCTTTCAAACCAAAAAAAAATCTTCCAAAAGTAAATTAAAAAACAAAAACAAACTGATTCAATCAATAGTTAATTTAATGATTGCACTAATGAACAATGATATTTTGTTAAAATACTATGAAAAATATTTTAATTTAAAAAAAAAGAATAAAGAGGTGTTTATTAAGCTACCAACAGGTTAAAACTGAAAATGAGTATGATATTTGATCTCTAAACAGTAGTAGAAACCAACAAGTGACAAAATCTCAAAATAGGCATTCACTTTTTTGTGTAGTAAATTCTTTAGTTATCTTATTTTTTGAATAGGAATACTTAAACTGTAATCAATTCCTTAAACATATCTTCAGTTTATTATATGTTTTTTTTTAATCTTCTGATACAGAGTTAATGAAAACCGAATCCTTTTAAAATGGTTTCTTCTCTTCTCATAGGTGTTATTTCTCATATTTTACAATATGTACGTATTATAATATCTTAATTTATAACTTTTTCTCTTCTTAACTAATTAATCATAGAACCTACATTCTAACTTTTAATGAAAGTGCAAGTTATAAAATTGATTCTATTTAATTACCCCCCACACACACACACAATTAACTCCCAAACTTTATTTGTATTTAGATCAAATTTAGGATTAAGTCTTTAGAATTATATAAGACAGTTTGCTGTAGCTGTAAGATTAAAAGAAGTGGTGAGACCTACATTTACTTCAATAGTTTTTTTTTTTATATGAAAAAGAGCCAAAAGTATCAATTTTATGCAACAGAAATAAGATTTTCAGAGGTTGACCATTCTGAAGGATATAAAGCCCCCCACCTTTTTTAGAAGCAGATGAAGACATTCTGATTTGAAAAATAACAGGTAAAATTGTCATTTTGATGAGAGATGCTGAGCAAACCACTAACTGACATTTTGTATGAGTGGGTAACACAAATTCTGAATTCTATGCAAGCAGTAGCTGAAAAGAAAAGCAAAACTGAAACCCACTTAGTGATAGCGATCCAACTCTAAGCATTTTTAGGAGGCTTCAGAGATTGTGTGTGTTTGTGTGTAAGTGCATGTACATGGCATAAAAATGTTTGCAATGAACATTCAATGCTCATCATGAAATGTGATAGATGTCAGTGTAAATCTAATATGAAAAGTTAAAAAGTTATAGAAAAAGTTATCTTCTGGCTTAAGATTTCAACTCAATATTAATTTAAAAGAAAAATTCATCAGTATGCTTTTCAAGATGATTAAGAAAATTTGTGATACAATTTAAAGCAAAAATATTTATAAACCTCAAGAACAAAAATCAAGTAAGAATTCATTCAGTAACTAACTGAAAAAAATCTATCAGTATAAACTGATAACATAACATTTAAAATTCAGTGAAAACTATCAACTCTTAATTCCATCATTTCAGTATTTACTTTAAAAGATAAAGGAAAATCACTACCTCTTTCCCATAATAGTTGTTACATTCAGTATATAAAATTTTTATGCATATACAACAAATATTATAGGTTAGTTATAACTTTTACATTAAGTTCTAATACAAATATTTTCAATGATATTTATAAATGATTATGATTCATTTAAATGTTAAATATACAGAAGTACAAAAATTCAGTATACTTAAAAGATTTTGTGATTTCTATGAAATACAAATGGTTTATATAAAAAAAATTAAGCTAGTTAAGGTATTGTTGACTTTCTGGTGAATTTAAAAAATTCACACTTTCCCCATAAAAAATAAAGAGAGTATAAAAAGAATACTCACAACTTATCCACTGGTTCATAATTTAACAAACTACTTTACAAGACTAAATTAAGAATAAATTGAAGATTGAATATAGAAAACTGAGAGACTAAAATTTAAATGTGAGAAACAGAAAAATTAGGGAAAAATGGGAATAAAATGAAAACTTCAACTCATGTTTGAAAGCAATTAATATTCTTCCCAGCATGCATCAGAGCAGTGAAAGGTCTGTTAATCAGAAGTGACACTGGACATTTGGTGGCAATGCAACTAACTCTCATAGCTAAATGCCATTAAAAGCCTAAAGTTTTTAACATTATCTGAGTTGAGCATAAAGCTGGCATTGTCAAAATTTACTATCCAAACATTTTGAAAATAGAGCAATTCAAACAAGCAATACTCAGTTCTTTAAATAAACAAGTAAAAAATATGAAAGTTGGAAATAAGGTTCCTCTAGTTTATTAGCTATAACTGGAGATTATCAGAGTAATGAATAAAATTAAGGAATAAACAAAGAAGGGTAAAATGTAGGATAACAAAAAGGTAGGGAAATAGATTTTTCTCTCGTCTCTTCATATTTTCTATGGTAATCAACCACAAAATAGAGGTTAAGCAATGAGAGAGAGTGAGAAAGGGGTTGGAAATGGGGTAGAGTAATTTTCCAATACCACCCAGCAGGCATTTCCAACAGTGACTAAGAGACTACTAATTATACCAATAACTTTCATGAAACTGAAACAGAGATGAAAGAAGTTATGTCCCTTGAATTTAAAAAGTAATGTTAACACATATTACAAGTAAAAAAAAAAAAAAAAAAAAGAAAAAAAAAAAAAAAGAAAGACATTTTGCCAAATAAGTTACCAAAAATTTAATGAATAATAGACTAGAATAATAGAAAAGTGTGATATGAAAAAAACCCAGTTAAAAATAAATAAACAATTTCTTTTGAATACACTATCTTAAATTAAAAACAATTGATTATGTGGAAGCTAAGTGAATAGGACAGAAATAGAAAAAGCTATAGAAAGTATTACATACAAAGATGGGAAAGTGTAAAAGATGAAAGGAATAAATGTTCAAAAATTCATTATACAGAAAATTATTTGTTATTTTGCTCCTCTAAGATTAATTTTATTTTCAATATGAAAAATTGCATTTTTATATTATAATATACCTTAAAGTGGGTTTTAATTATACCTCTCATGGCAGATTTTTGCCTTAAACATGACAAGTTATATGTAAAAATGACTATTGCACTGGGTGAGAATTTATGCTGCATATTATTATTATTCTAAGAGTTGTCAGGTTAATTGAACTTATCCAAGCTTTTGATCTTGGACTTGCTATCTTTATTCAGCTTTTATGGAAATCCACGAAATTCAATCTTTTACAATTAATTTTTACTTTAAACTGATGTTTAAAGTAAAAAAAAAAAAAAAAAATCATGAAGATTTGTCCAAGTAGCTGTGATTAGAATTTTCATATGGATGAAGAGTGCATGCTCCATGCTACAGTAGCCCTATAAACTATTCATTTCACTCCGATCCTAATGTGTGATGTCAAGAGAGAAACAATGTGCAACAATCTTAAATACAATTTATAGGATAGACCATCTAACTTGCCACTCATTTCTACCAACTTGCTTCAATGCTTTTTCTTTGCAGATAGCTGTTGTGTATAATTACTAGGAAATCTGCCAAAAAGATTCAAATTTCCTGCTTACATAAACCAAACTCTCTGGTGGGTGGCTAATAGTTCATCACAAACATTGGCTGCTGTCTGAAAGGTGTGTCCATAGAGCTCCCCACCACAGCCTGGGATACCATCTACTTCTGCTGCCCTATCTGTTTGGCTACCCATTTCCCACTAGTTCTCTCTGGATGGATATTATCAGCTCTGACCAGAAGTTGTCCAAGTGTAGCAAGGACATATTTAACTTCCAGTAACTAGCCATTCTCTCTATCACCTACCTGCATTAGTCTGAATAGAATAACCACTGAATCACAAAATCTATATTAACACTTCTAATTTACATACTAGTGACAAAAACTGACACTATCAATTAAAGGCCAATTATGAGTAGAATTTGCTATCCAAGATAGCAACAGAGTTCAATAGTCAAACATCTCTTGGAATGACAATTTCTCAAAATTACAAGTACTTAAATGTGTATTCATAAAGAAATCAACAACTAGACAGATCTTGATAAGATTTGGCAGATAAGATGAATATTAGGAAACTAAAATGTCCACAGTAGAATAATTGGATAGGAGAAAATATGTACTCATGTGAGAAAAAATTATTTGATTTCTTGATTTCTTTCTTGGTAGAAATGTTTGTAAATAATAATAATTACCTATGACTATTCAAGGTACATTCATTATCAAATTGTTTAAAATGATATGAGAATATTCATCAATTATTAATTAAAAATCCTTTAGGTTATTTTTTTCTTCATATTGTAAATAAGGTATTTACAAAGTCTAGAAGGGTGGCTAGATTTTCATAAGACATTTTAAAAACTTATTGAGTTAGTGATTTGTAGCTTCTAAATATCGGATTTATTACCAAGATTTTCGGCTGGATTTTTAAAAATTATTACAATGAACATTTGCTTTTTATCAGAAAACTATTAATCTTTTATAACGATTTTGAAAGAGAAAAATCAGTTTTCAACGAAGTAGATATTTAGGAAAATTAGGAATTGTAAACTTTACACAACTGCAAAAATACAGAGAATTTAAAAATAAAAAAAAATCTTGAGAAGTAACTATTATATAGAAACCATTTACTTTTCTAAAAGGCATCTTGTTTGGATGAAATGGCTAGCAAGCTAGTCTTGCAGATCAAATAATAAGTTTGATCCTCATTAAGTGCCCCATAATTGTTGTCTAGTATTAAATCCAAGCTAGGTTTAGTAATTAACGGTATATTTTTCAGAACACCTTAGTTTAGAATAGATAAATAGGAAGTGTCAATAAATATGTCACGAGTGTAAAGCTGCCAAGAAATAATTTTTCACTAGCAAAATAAAGACTAAAACCTGTACTTATAGAGGTACAAGCAGAAGTTGAGAGATTACAATACATACCATTACTTGACCCTCCACAAAATAATCAAATAAATAGATAAAATAAAAAATTATCTAATGCAGGCATAAGGGGGATTTTAAAAAAAAGTGTGGTGGGTGGATTTATACAACTGGAAAAGGATGGTGGGGCATGTGCACAGTGACATCCTGATAAACTTAAGAGATTATGATATCAATAAAAACCAATTTATAACTATGTATTATTTATACTATTATCATATACTTATATAGCACAGACAGTCAATATTACTGCTACTACTCGACCTGTCATATTGACCAATTCAACTGTAGTATCTAATGAATATGTAATACAAACAACTGCATAGCAGCTAATGTTTGCTGCATTAAAGCACTACACTGGATAAAAATAAAAAAGGAGAGAAACCACAGCAAATGTGTAGCTCAATAAAAATAATAAAAACTTCAAAAAGGTTGTTTCTAAAAGTTATTAATATTGGGCTATTTTTAAATAAATTTGTTTTAAAATTAAGTCATACTATGACAATAACTGTTTCTATGCAAAAATACTAAATGCAAAACATATCACTCTAAATTGAAACGGCATTGTACTTAGTCAAATGCTATAATCTAAATAGCTTCTCAAAGTTATCAATAATATGCTATAACATAATATTGTTCAACTGAAATTATTTTGAGGAAACTACAAGGTAGGAAAGGAACAAAAATAGATGGTGCATAAGGATATGCATGTTTAAACTTATAAAAGTTAATAAAAATCTGAAACATGCCTATATTTGCTATTGCAATTTCTAAATAAACTATCAAAACAACTACAATAGGCAGCAAACGGTTTGAATTAGAGTCGTGGTAATCTTTTGTTGGCAGTTTTTTTTCCCCTCATCAATCAACACCACACTTAAAGATGAGTAGCAGTAGTTTCCTGATTGAACTATTTGATCCTAACTATTGACCTATAAGTTCTACCTAGCATCTGATGACACATGCCATTGATTCATTTGGCTTACTTTACATCCACCATGCTGCTTCCCATGGCTTCTGTTGATATAAACTTGTGTGTGCGTGTTTGCAGAAAGAGCAGGTGTATTGGATTTTTAGTTTTCCCCCAGCTTCTCAGGATTAAATTCCAGACTTTATCATTTATGCTTGTAAGTGAATAGTGACACAAAATAGGTTTAAAAGTGAGTATAAGTCCTATAATACCTTTTTATTTCATTCAAACTTTGTGGATTGATTTTACTTTTTATCTTAACTGACCTTCAATTTAGTTATTGCCCGATATCACACACACACACACACACACACACACACACACACACACACACACGCTTTTAAAATTTCTTGGTTATAACTCTAAACTATCCTCCTTTTATTTTAATCAGTATTTGTGGGGCTTAATCTAACATCCTTATATTTACTGCTACTTTTTCCTTATTGATTTTTTTCCTGTAATCAATCTTTAAATACTTTTCACACTTGTAGGTTTTGGATTTGATTCTAAGCACCACCAAGTCAAAAGATAAACAACTAGCAGTTTAGCTATGCAAGAAGCAGATGATATACTGTAGAAACTATAACAAATGCAGACTACACAGATGTTCTAGTACTTCTTGCAAATATATCTAAACAAGCCAAATCCCTATTGCATAACCTAGAGCAAGCAGCAGGAGGCACTGGCCTCTATGTGAACACAAATAAAATAGAGTACTTGTATTCTAAATGAGAAAAACCATCTTCACTTCAAATGGCAGGCCTCTAAAGTGAGTAGACAAGTTCATATACCTTGGGAGCAATATCTGATCTACTGAAAAGGATATCAAACATACCTTGCAAAGATGTGGACTGCTATCAACAGGTTATCCATCAAATGGAAATCTGATTTCTTTGATAAAATAAAATAGCATTTCTTCCAAGCTGAGGCTGTGTCAATACTACTGCATGGATGCACCACATGGACACAAACAAAACGTATGGAGAAAAAGCTAGATAGGAACTACACAAGAATGCTACAAGCTGGTTTAAACAAATCCTAGAAGCAACACCCCACAAAAACTCATGTGATGTCCTTCTGTGGATTCCTACACACAGATGCACCAGCATTAGCCAACTAGCAAGAAGTTACTTGCATCAGTTCTATGCAGACACTGGATGTAGTTTGGAACACCTCCCAGGAGTGATGGATGATAGGAACAGGAGAGAGAGTCAGGGAAATCTATGCTGTCATCACAACTTGATATATGTGCATGTTTTTTCAAATACATCTAGACAAAATTAGGTTAAGAAAGTGTCGCTGTAACCTCAAAAGGTTAAACCTGTATTAGTATAACAAAGTATAATTGATTTGTGTTTACTAAGTACATTCATAAATTTCTTTTTTTAAACTAATAAATTTCAATATTTTTGAGTAAACTATCTGAGTTATGGATGTTCCACTGATATGCCTGGTATTCCAAACTAAGCTACATTTAGAAGATAAGAATTTTTACAACCAAGTACATTTTATATATATATATATATATATATATAAGAAGAAACTATACTTGAGTTATGAAGAAAAGATAATTCTTGATATGTTTAATCACTGGATTATTCTAGTTATTAATCATTAATTTAAAAGATATAATGTTCATTTAATTAAGTTTTAATTCCAGTGCATTTAAAAGATTCAATAACTCATTTTACTTGAACTTTAAATATCTAATTTGATGAATTTACTGAAAATTTTCACATACTCAATAAACTGAAAAAAAAAAAAAAAAAAAAACAAACAAAAAAAACAAACTGTATAATTCTTATTCTTCTTCATAAAAACCTTTTCTAGTCAAAGAAAAATTTTATGGCTAATCATATGAATTAATGTACATTAAGGGCACAAGATCTAAAATCTTGGAAGGATATAAAAGAATTTCTTAAAAATCTTAAGCTAAAGACAAAGAAATAGTAAACTTAGACTTGTGTACAATTCAATGATTTCAGCAACTATTCTTGGTGAAATAGCCTCAAAAATGCATTGGAAATCAATGCAATTATAATTTGGTAAGCCAAATTTAAGTCTAGGACAAGATTGGTTACATCTCACTTTGCACAAATGCCCTTAGGAAAGGCATGTATCCATCTCTTCAGCAATGGGTAGAGTAGACTGGGCCCTCTAGTTTTGATAGGGAAACAAGTCTAGGAAAAGGAAAACTGAATTCAGGAACAGGAGTACCTTGCAACTCAAACAACAGTCATGTCAAGTTGTATTGGTCCAGCCATTCCCTTAGATAACATCAGTATCATGGTGAGGGGAAATTTGCTATTTGGGCAACTGTTAATCTACCATATCACCTTGCCAAAATCCAAGCATGAATCCATAGCTTCATGAGGCTGACAGATGACAATATTACATTTGGGAAAGGAAGAATCATTTTTATACCCAAACTCAAAATATATGTGTAGCAGATTATTCTACTTAACCTATTAAAGTGAATAACATCTAAGACAATGAAATCTTATTGGAAAGAGAATTTCCATAGCCAGAATATATAATTTTATTGTACTCAAAGTTAAGAGAACTTAAAGTTTGAATATAAAAAAAAAGTCACCAGTTATGGGCTTAATAACCCAATTCCAAAAACATCAACCCCATATACAATAAATTGTACATTGCTTCCCAAATAAACAAAGCATTTATTTAAGTATACAATATAAATTCAGAAAACCAGTTTTTGCATTCCATAAGATACAGTGAAAAAAAAGAAAAAAAAAAAAAAAAAAAATGAAATTGTACAGCAGCCATAAACAGTTGTTCTTTATGAAACCAAAACTTAATGAACTTTATGCAACCAAACACTTTTTTTAAATTCTTTATACAAGAGTTGCAACATTTTCAAAAGGTTAAAAAAAAAAAAAAAAAAAAAAAAAAATCAATATTTAAATGGAAACAAAGACTCAACAACACTAAGCATAAATGAATACAGGCAAATTTTGTCTTCAAATTTTTTTTTCACAAAATGCTGTCATTTTCCCCACATTTTCTAACCAACATTAGCCAAATATACTGCATTTATTCTGATATCTGAAAGTTTTGAGCTCATCAATAGCTATAGATAAAAAACCCCTCAAGAACCTCAAAGTTGAAAGCCAAAATCCATCACACCTATACTAAAAGCCTAATAAAAATCCATGCTCATGTTTTATAAGTGAAAAATATTCTATAAATCAGAAACACATTTTATATTCACTAAAATATTTTTTTCAACCATGCATATGACAGAATTATACCTGCTAGACTTTCAACAATATTTTCAAGCATTCTTAAAATTTCTATTTAAAAGAAGAAAAAAAAAAGTTCACTAATTCTGTACAAGGAGATGCTGAAAAGTACTTGGTCCAAGAAAATGAATGACCTATACATATATATATATAGTTAAAAAACTTTAAAAACAAGGTCTCCTCTGTGTTGAAACACTGGATTTATATATATTTCAGTTTTATGACTCTTAGGTTATTTCTTTTTTGGTGTTGCTGAGAACTTTTTGGCACCTCAATATATTATAATCTATATATCAAATCCAAGCAGCACACACGCAAACACACCATAAGTATGTTATTAAATGCTCAAATTTTTCTTTTTTCCAGAGGAAAGAAAAAAAAAAGTTACAGATGAAATATAGTTGACAGTAAAAACTGGACTAAAACTATTTCTGAAGAATTGAATTAAAACTTGAACAAGTCATAAAATGTTCATAACATGCAGAGCAAAAAGTTCAAGTAGAACCAGAGACATTCTTTGCCACAAGATGCAATAAGAATGAAAAGAAAGCAGCACTTACACTCATAATATTCAGCACCGGCAAATTCTGCAAAGCCATCTTCTAAGCAACCGTCTAATTGTCCATGTAAATGGCGGTATAACTCCTTGCGTAAATATTCATCTAAATCTTCATCTAAATCGCTTAAGGCTTAGAAAAAGAGAACCATTTGTTTTTATTGGAAAAAATTGAGTAGCTGCTACTATATATATATATATATATATATATATATATATATATATATATATATAAATTTTCTTTTAAAGAACGGGACCAAAAATGGGGACTATATATTAGAGTGAAAGAGCTAGAAAAGAGAGAAATGTGAATAGAGAGTCAAAAGAAAAGAAATTCCTCCAGGTCGGCTTGACAGAAAAAAAAAAAAGCAAGTTTGAGTTCTATCAACCAATGAAGAAAAAGAGAATAGTCAAAAACTGGAAAGAGTATTAAAAAATATATATATCTTAACATTAAATTTTTGAAGGATAAAATCTAAAACTTTCTGCATTGATAACCTAAATTTTAGATACTGTCCAATGTGAGATCAAGTTCTATTCAAACAAAAATATAATTTATAGAAAAGAAAAATATTTTTAACTGTTATACAGAGGTGTGAGTGTGGGTCAATTTTATAGGGTTGCTGAAACAGACCAATTGACCAATACTTCTCAAATTTTCTCCAGGCCTAGGAGCAAAATTTGTAATTCTATAAAAAGGGTTAATGCACATATCAAGAGTTTTAATACTAATGATATAGTATGCAACTGAGTTAATTATCTTGAAGGAATAAAGAATGTTTCCATCTTTGTATTGTAAATGTTATTTGCTATTCATAATATAATATATAAAAATATCCTAAGATTCACAGACAGGCATTACAATGTTTATACATTATACTAATATCAATGGAATGACAGCATTTGGAACATGCAGGTAACATAGGTTCCTTTTTGATTATTTTAATTGTACATTGAGCAACATTATTTCTGGTTAGAAGCAGATAATCTCTATCAAGCAACCTTGAAAATGTCATGTATTATTTGCCAAGTCTAGTATGGCTGAAGATTCACAAAATCTCTAAGATCCAACTAAATAACTACTTATTAAATAACAGACGTGATTTGTGCTATCAAAAACAGTATTGAAGAAATCCAATAATGGATGTGAATGGATGAAGTAATTACTTCAAGTAGAATCTAAAATGAAAGCTGCTCTAGGCACAAAGACGAAAACTCAGGACAAAAAGACAAGAAAGGAAGCAACAAGAGACAAAGATACAAGAGGGAGAAACAAAACAGGAGAAAGAGGTAGGGAGAGACATTGTGGGTGGGGAATAAGCCAACCATGAAAAGGAGCAACAAATCAGGTTTGAAAAGGTAGCAGAGAAATAAGAAAAATAAAGCAAATAAAACGTGTGAAAATGACTAAAATTAAAACAACTCAGGAACAAAATAGAAAGGACTGTACACTTGGTTGGAAAAGGGGTTTGTAAAAAAAAAAATAAAAAAGAAAAGAAAAAAAAGAAAAGAAAGAATAAAAAGAAGTGGGGGGATGGTTAATATAAAACAGAAGAGATACTGCCCTCTCCTTCATATTTCATAAGATAAGACAATGAAAAATTGAAATTTTTTTCATTTCTCTTCATTTAGAAAGGAAGTATTAGAAATAGAATTTCTTTAAACAGTAATTATTTGACAGAAAAGTGTTTTGCTTTATTCCTTGTTAGCCCTTTCACTGTTCAAGGCAAATTAGTGAAGTCTACTTGCATGTTTTTACAAGATTTTATCCTTTATTTTGAATGTGGTTTAAGAGTCATATGTGGCCCTTTAATGTGTCACAGAAACACAGTGCAGAGCCACGTGTGGCATCTTAGAACAGTGAAAGCATTAAAGATATTAGTTTTACCAATATTTTTATTGGTAAAGTTTCTAGGTAGTTACATAAAACAACAAACATCTATTGGAATGTTTATTAAAAAACCCCCAAAAAACACAAGGAATACATATTACAATCTCTAACAAACCTATTATTAAACTTGATTAAAGGATCATATCTTCTAAAATTAATTTTTTAATACTTTTCAAATTTAAAAAACAAAACAGCTTCTAGCAATATGCTTTTTAATTTTATAGCTGAAGCATTGTCAATTCATTTTTTAAACAAGTTTTTTTGTTTTAATTTGATTTTTTTCAAAACTCTTAGATTGTCACATTCTATAGCCATTAGTAAGCAATGCAGATTGGAAATAAGGAAGAAGTCTAATAAGACTAACTTGCATCTCTTTGCTGCAATAGGTTGAAACAAGGGTTACATAATTTAATCATCTGTTTTTTTTTTCCTGAAAAATTTCACTTCATTTTTATTTGAAAAATAATTTTTGAAAGCAAGTTCCAGTTTAGAATAGACTAAATGTATTACACCCCAATAAGAAACATTGCAACTTATTACAACATAATCTTTCCTTTCTTTCATAAATAGAACCATAATCAAATTATGTACAGTTCCTTCTACTTTTTATTTGTTCCTCAAACAAATTGGAATGGGGGGGAGGGGGTAAAGTAAATATTTCATATTAATTTTTCATTTAAGTATGAACATAAATAAAATTAAATATCTACTGAGTTCAGTAAGAATAAACAATGAATAAAATGAAACATGGAATAAAACAAATAGAGAAAGTAAATCAACATGACAAATTGTACAGATACTGACAACATGGATTGACATGCTGAGAAACATGACAGACATTAACAACAGTTCTTACATGGAGCAGCAAAACAGATGACAGAATAACAGACAAGATGAAAATATGCAACAGGACAGATGAAACAAAGGCAAAACATCTTGGCCATCTACCAGATTCTTTGTGAGCAAAATGAATAAAATTGCAAAATGCTCTCACAATATATGATTAAAAATAATGTCATCTTCACATTCCTTGAAATAAGTAAATATAAATTAATTAAGAATGATATAAAGTGAGGATTTTTTTCTTTCTCTTTATAAACTTTAAACCACAATCTCAGCTCATCTAAAATTACCAGAAAGAATTCTTAAATACTACAATTTCATTTCTATTTGTTGGTAGATGAGAATTTTACAAAAATATATTGCACCAATAAATCCCGGCAAAAATTATGGAATTACTCTTCAAAGATATTCATATTTAAAAAACCAAAAAAAACAAAACAAACCCCCCCCCAAAAAAAAACATTTACTTCAGAACGAATAAATCACATATATAACTTATTAGCTGAATATTCTGCTTTATTTTAAAAACACCTTTAAGTACAAACTAGTTTCTTTTTGTTGATGTCATGATTTTTTTCCCTTAACTTGACCTAAGAAAAAAAAGGCATTAATTTAAATAATCTAATCTTATTTGTTTCACATGACGTTAGAATGTCCAGTTTTTAAGTAAAAATTGCAGTAAATCAAATATGACAAAAAAAACCCCAACAAAACAAACAAACATGAACATCTTTTAAGTGTGTTGTTAGTTCCATAATTTTTGCCAAGGATCATATGAAGGTAATTCCTTTTAGCAGGAGAGATAGAAGAGAGAGAAAAAAAAAAATCAAACCTTGTTTTTAATTGCAGCATTATTTTCAAGAGGTAAATAATGAACATAAAATGAAGGTAGAATCAAGAGTTTTTCTTCAGCTTGTCAAAAATCAAAATTTAAAATAAAATCCACTAGTAAAATTCTTGGACAGTTGTTCAAGAAATAAATAGCCACCATTTATGCTAGAAAAGAATAGCTGCATTTGTAAAATTAAAAAAAAAAAAATGCAATTGAAGTAAATACAGGTTATATAAATGACTTATATAAGAACTGATAAAATAGCTTTATAATACAGGCACTATTGGCAGAACTATAAAATTAAAAAGAAAAAGAAAAAAAAAAAAAAAAAAAAAAAAGAAAGAAAAAAAAATGGAAATAAACTATGAAGTTTAATAAAATCTAGCAACCTTAACAATAAATTGTTATTCAATAATACTTTTTACTAAATGCAGCCACAAATTTGGACAATATCAACCATTTTGTCACATACCTTAGTATCATAGTTGAACCAGATATCGCTCGCTCTGAATTCATCAGATAGATCTTGGCAGAAGAGTTTCAATAAATAAGCAGACACATTGACACACACATTCCAAGAATGCACAGCAGAAAAAAAAGCATATTTGCAAAGCTTCATGCAGCAGATAACCAACCCCAACCCATCTACCATCTGACACCAACTGTTAGGACATAAGCAGTACACAGCTTGATTCTATAAGGAAGGGGAAAGCTTTAATTTTTTTGCAATCACCCTTTTATATATATATATATATATATATATATATATATATGAATCTTAATTAACAGTGCATGCTGTGTTTGTGTGCAGAGTATATTTTAGTATAGGGTAGTTGGGGGGGGGGAAAGAAAAAAGCTTTTTGAGCAGACTGATAGTTGTTTACAATTTACCATATTATTGTTGTTCTATTCATCTAACCAATTCTCACAGCTGGTCAGTGTTCCCAAATTTTCTCTTAACCAGTTTAACCTTATTATGCACTCATTCTTTATTAGACTAAGATCTGATGACTGATCAGGCCAAATCATTATGGACAAATATTACCATATTTGTTTTTGTTCAGTTAGCTTGACCAATATCTAAGAAAACCTGTTGTCTTATTTCTTTCAAGTTTGAAGAAACTCTTTTGTAAAATATTTTTGTGCTTGTTCACATTGATGGACTTTTGGCATCATGCTGATTTGCCAAAACTAGCTGCAATTGTCTTGTAACTCATAATTCCAATTCTTCCAGGTTTCACTATGATAGATATTCCGACTTCAATCCTCCAATCAGAGACAGCTAATCATTTTATAGAGTGTCATGATGGCCATTCATGGTTTCTTTATGCACTACTTTCATAAAAAGTCAGCTTCATTCAACTTTCTTGAAACAAATCTTTTTGACTTTCTCATTTGCTGTGCCAATTTTGACAGTGCCTTTACAATGTTTCAAAGCAGTCACTTTGATTTTTTTTTTGTCATAGAGTCCTCATAACCTGTTTCCAGTGCCAGTTGAATTGTGGGATCAATTCTTTGAATTGTAGACAATATAATCTGGATATCATGAGACTTTAAAAGTTCCTGAATATCTGGATAAGACACCTGCTTGACAAAGACCAGCAATGCAGCTTCAGTCAAATGTCAATGGATTTTTTAAAACAAAAATGATAGTATGACTCTTAAGGCACAGTGTGACAGTATACATATAGCTAATATTTTAAAACTTGGATCAGAATTTAGGCAAAGTGCTTATCAACTAATTTGGTTAATTTACTTTAAACTTCTTTCAAATCATGCATCCATGCCCATACATATATTTGTATTTTATATATAGTTGAAACGTGAAACTTAGGGAGAAGCAAATCTGAAAAAGAGCAATGAAAATGGTGTGTGGGAGTATATATATATAACCAAAATAAAACAGTGAATTTCAAGTATGCTTACACATAAACTTATCCCATTTGTTGTATATCACCATAACATTTTTGACTTTATTCAATAAAACAAAAGAGTGATTGCATAAAATATGACAAGCACTTTTTTGGTCAGGAGTGTACTTGAAATAAATATAAATAAAAAGGATAAAAGAAAGGAGAGTATAAATTAGAATTTTAAATAGATTAATAATAACACCTTGAAATTTTTTTTTATTATTAAGAAACCATTTGTAATGTTATTGTTTTAGTATTCTGAAATCAACAAAAATTATGTTATTGGAAGGATAATAAATAAATGTTGTATGAAGCTGACTTATAATAAATCATGGCTGCTAAGTATTTAACAGAACATAATTCATAGTCATGCAAATATCCATTTACCTTTCAATACAGCTAAATATAACAGTGAACTGATTCGACCATTAGTTAACTCAAAAACACAATCTTTCATAATCAATCTTTATCCTAATTTTCAATTATCATATATATTTGGGAGAGGGGAATCATTTTCGTTTCTTGCTTTCAAGAGAAGCAGCCCAAAATATAATTTAAATTTTGATGAAAATAGAAGTCCATTTCCAAAATAAAAATAATCTAAAAATTTTTTTTTTTTTAATGTTTCTAAAATAATTGAGTCTTTCCAAGAGACTAGATATTGACATAAATTTTACTTTCACTAACACACAAACATTCAAAAAGATACAAATCCATAAAATATTCTGATTAAATAGCTTATTTTTTAAATTATACTATTTCAAATTCGTTTTTCAAGTATGAGCAGTATTAGTAAAAAATTTGGAATAATAAAATTCATTAGTAAATTTTGAATGAATTAACAAATACTTATTTTTAATGAATTTTAGTGTTCTTTGAATATGTGAGTAGCATTTAAAATTTCAAAGCAAATCTGAGGTATAAATTTTATTTTATGATTATTGAAAAATCAAAGAAATAATCCGTTTATATTAAATATGATAAACTTGCTTTATTCAATAAAACTAAATTCATCATTTTATTCATTAAGAAAGCTTATTCCTGATAGGAAGAGAATTATTTATTAACTAAAGGGCTGTAGTGCTAAGATTTTATTTTAAAATTGTTTCTTTTACTGTTAGCACACCTTGATATTTTTCCAGGTAAAATCTTTTTAAAATTTGCAAAAAAAAAATAAAAAAATAAATAAAATAAAAACAAAGTTATATAAACAAAAATGAAATATAAGCAAAAAGCAAAATAATTAAAATTTTTTTTTTTTTTTTAAATGCACAAATGCTGTGATTTGAGTTTACATACAAGACTCATTCAAAAATTAAGCAAAAAGACTAAGTCTTTCCAGCGCTTTGAAGCCATGCAAAAATATTGCATAAAAAATTGCAGTCATCAAGCTTAGAATGGTAAGACTATTAAAGATATTGACACATTGTTACACATAAACATCTACAGAATATATATATATGCTTGCGTGCACACGCACATGTGTATATATGTGTGTGTGTACACACACATACATACATACACAATGAATGCTGCCATTACAGTTAGTAGAAATCTGTATTTATGCTTAAAGCAGAACATTCAAATGAAATGATCCAAAAAAATATCCTATTTTAGACATATGTATTACAAATAAATATTAGGTATAAGCAGAGCATTCATATGTTTCCTTAAACTGGTACCATTAAGATATACCAAGATTGAATAATCAATATCATTCATTTGTCATTTGACACATGTATTCTCAGCTTTCATTCAAGTCTTTAATTTGCTTAAAATCTAAAAAAGAAAAGTAAGCATGATGATATCAATTTTTGATATATTTACCCTAAGAAAGCAGGCATCACTGAATATTTCTTACCATTGAATAGCTACTTATATGTTGGATTGTAAAGTTACAAGTAGTCCATCTACAACAATGATGACAACAATGCAATTGAGAAAATATTAGAGCGTCCAACACACAGTTCCAATGGGGTTAGTTCAAGGAGGAGGCATTGAGTTGATAGGACATGCATCAACAACTCTTGCCATCGCCACTTACTCGTACTCAAGCCGGGTATGTCCCGTAAAGTGACTTCTGGTTCAGCATCTTCTGAACAGTAGAAAATCAACACCATATTATTGTACCAAGTGTCATGTTTGGCAAGTGGGTCACTTATGTTTAAAGATGTTGCATTGATGAAAGGTTAAATGAATAAATAAAAACACAGAAATGGGGGTGGGGAATCTAATGTTTGCAACAAAATATGGTTAAATACAAGAAAAAAAAAAAAAAAAAAAAAAAGACAATAAAACAGGAGGCAAATGGAAATGAGAAACAATGGCCTTGGATAACTTTTTTTTAATGGAAGTACATGCAGCAATGGAGTAACAAAATGAAAGACATGCATATCAAAAGCAGAGAAATTCTTTTAACTTAAAGAAAAAAGAAATACTATACTATATTAACAAAATCAAATAAGTGTCCATTTAACAAGCACTAATGAAATCTTGTGGCTTCAAACTGATTAAAAAGAAAAAAAATTAAAATGAGAGCAGTCATTTCCTAAAGGCCTTGTGCCTTCTATGTATAACATAGAAATAAAGCAGTCATTTCCTAACTTTGTTCAGACTATTGAACTCTTGTCTTCATGGTTAACACATTCCAGCTTATCTATTCTTCAGCTTTCAACAAATGGATAATTGAAAGGGAAGGAGGAAAAAAAAAAAAATCAAGATTGTTAATTATTACTAATTTTGACTAGTAATATCTTTCATTTTAGTTGATAAAACAACTGGTACAGCTCACCAGGTTTCCTTGTGGCAACAGAGGACTAGAGTTCAAGCCTCACAAACGTTAGTAAAAGTAAAGTTGGCGACCTCAGTTGAGGGTGACCCGAAGGTTCCCTTTTCAATAGCTACTACACTGAGGTGTAGGGGAGGGCGCTATGTACATATTCCTTGTTGTTATAGAATAGTAACTAGAGTTGGCAATAAAAAGCAATTAAAATAAAAAATATGTAAGTACTAGTCAATTTTATTTTACCCTCTTACAGATGAAGGTTGAAAAATAGATTGTCTCAAATGTGAAGATCAAGAACACAAAGGGGGTTCAATAGTCCTAACAAAATTAGAAATGTTACAGTCAATATTTTAGATAACTACTTTCACAAATAAAATGCCAAATGTAATCATATTCTGATAAGCATACTTAATAGTTTAAA